>CM017478.2:2583961-2744402 GCA_007827005.2 Populus simonii
GGAGGTGGGTTCATGCATGTTGTTGTTTGGTTGGTGTGGAGGTGGATTTTGTGCTTGAAATCTGGTTGTAGAGGAATTGATAGAGGCTTACCAGTTTTTTCATGCTTTTGGGTAGGTTTGGATTATGGATCGTTGTTCAAGAGGAAGTTTAAAGTATTTGAAGATGGATGACCAAAATCTGGAAATATTCTGGAATCTGATGATGGGAGGTTAAAGATAGCAAATACAAATTAAAATATATTTTGACCCTCGAGATTACTGAAGTTTTGTCATCTCTAGGTTTTAAATAAGATTATGATTGTTGTCATTTTAACATATCTCAGGTGGAGCCAATTTAAGTATCCTATAATTTTCTGACATGGAATTTGTTTACAAATGCTAGTACATGAAGATTAAATGTCAACATCTTGACTCCAAATTGGAGCAGACCACGATGGCACTACGTAATTGCAGCACCTAATAAAGCTCATAGACATGCTTGCAAAACTTGACATGATGTGCTACAAATGAAAAAAATGCTAAAGCATGGTGGTGTTTCTTTTTTATTTTTTCATTGGGATTTCTTTCAATTACGCTCTTATTTGATGTCATCTTATTGAAAATTACAGGCTGGAAATCTCTAAGAACTATAATATGCTAACTTTTTCACCCCCTCTTTTTGGAAGGACTATGTAGCTACTAGATGGTATCGTGCTCCTGAACTCTGTGGCTCTTTTTTCTCCAAAGTAAGCTTTTTTACTGTTTGACGTCTCAACCCTTTTATTACTTTCCTATAATACTCTGGTTGCTGTGATGTCTTAAGGTATTTAAAAGACCGATCTAGGGACTAAATTGGGATATCTCTATTTGTTGATTTCTCCTTTCTTCATTTTTCCCAATTGATTCCACTAGGCATCAATGGCATTGATTAATTCATCTTGTTATGTCAAATAATTTAATATATATTAGGACACTGGACCTATCCTTGGTAATTTTGTCCAATTTACTTGACGTATTTATGAGATAATCATTAAGTAGCAGCATGTTATCCATTGTAATTACCTCTGGATTTTAATGAGGGATCTTAACCCTTCCTATATGTTGAAATTTGGTTTGCTGTTTTTACCAAATTTAAGCTGTTTGAGGTGCTATCAGCCAAATATTTATCACCCGTCAGTAACAAGTGGTACTGCTCTTTAATGAGGAAGAACAATATCTGTCAGGCAGCTAAATATGATAAAATATTTCATTTCAGGTGGATCATGGCTGGTATTCTATCATCTTAAAGTGTACAGGATCTGATATGGATCCATGCTGTATTCTCCCACAATTTTAAGCCTGAATCTTGGCATTTCTTTATTTTTGTTCTTGATTCTTTGATTATTTTCATCCAGTGAAATACATTCAATTGTTAAGATATAATGATTGCAGCAGGGTCCAGATGGTCATAATGATTGCAGCAGGGTCCAGATGGTCATAATGATACTAAAGAATTTATTGTATTTATAATATGCATGCACATGATAGGTTTGAGATTGTGTACATTTTTCATTCTTGATGACTTGCACGTTTTCACTTTCAATCTTTTGCATAGTGGTAAATGTTTGCTGCTCAAGTTCATTGTTACTTCTCAGTTATTTCTTTATTCATGAGCAGTTATTTAGCACCATGTTTCTTCCAACTGTTGAAAATACACAGTTACTAAGTGTTTTCATCTTCCTTCAGTACACTCCTGCAATTGATATTTGGAGCATTGGATGCATATTTGCTGAAATGCTCACAGGAAAACCACTTTTTCCTGGTAAAAACGTGGTTCACCAGTTGGATCTTATGACTGATTTGCTGGGCACTCCTCCTCCTGAATCTATTTCAAAGGTTAGTATCTCATTACAGTCACTGCTTTTCTGTTGTCAATAGACAAACCTATTGTACAATTTTATGCTGTCATTGTTGTAAGCCTTTTGCTGTAAATTGCTACTCTTAGTTCCTAAAAAAGTGCATTAATTTGTTGCGCTTCTGCTTTTATGTCACATAGTTTGTTGTTTCCTTTTTGTTCCTTTTTTCATTCATGTTTCCCCTCATTTTACTTGGCATTATGTTGGCAGATTCGGAATGAAAAGGCAAGGAGGTATCTTAGTAACATGCGGAAGAAACCACCAGTTCCATTCTCTCAAAAGTTCCCTAATGTAGATCCATTGGCTCTTCGCCTACTGGAGGGCCTGCTTGCATTTGATCCTAAAGATCGTCCGACAGCTGAAGAGGTACTAAGATTCCATAGTTTTGTAACCCTTATTTCAAATTCAAATTAAAATAAAGATAAAAGAGATATCTATGACAGTTGTTTGTGAATCATGATACATTCTAACATCCCTAATGCGGCCCAGGCTTTAGCAAATCCTTACTTTAATGGTTTGTCAAATGTCGAGTGTGAGCCCTCCACTCAACCTATTTCAAAATTGGAGTTTGAGTTTGAGAGGAGGAAAATAACAAAAGATGATGTAAGGGACTTATCTACCGAGAGGTATGGCCGCAACACTTTGATTCTTGTTGCTTTTCTTTGCACTGTGGCTTTCACACATCACTGTAACTAAAATGAACTTTTGATTTGTTGTAAACAGATATTAGAGTATCACCCGCAGATGCTGAAGGAGTACCTTCGAGGTGGAGAGCAGACAAGCTTTATGTACCCAAGGTAGGGTGGTTGCTTATAACCTAGGAAAAACACATTTTCAAGAAAACAGTAACTGGTAAAAATGTTTTCTACAAATATCTTATTTTAGAAAGAACTTCCTGGTAACTGGAAATTTCTCCACAAGCAAACATGACCTTAAGAGAAGTTCTACAAATTTCTCCACATTTTCAACACATTAGTGAATCGATACCTGATTTTTATGAAATATAAATATTTTGAAAATGCGGTGCTATATGTTCTGATATGAATTAGTTATTTGATGTTATTTTTCACTGTCAACCATAGTGGTGTTGATCGATTCAAGCGACAATTTGCACATCTTGAGGAGCACTATGGCAAAGGGGAAAGAAGCACTCCACTCCAAAGACAGCATGCTTCCTTGCCTAGGTATGTGCTGGACATGAGTTATTCTCCATTTGAAGCTATATGATCATATGATTAGGCAAGCTGGTTCGTTTTTTGATACAAATCCCCCCCCCCCTCCCCCCCCCCCCCCCCCTCCCTCTCCGTCTATAATATTGTATATGTGTGCAATTTTGACCAATTTCAAATGAACCATGGCTCTCCATCTCCAAAACACCACTGATTCAACTATTTGATGATGTCATTTTCACTTAATATTGATGACCTTCAAGTGTCACCTCTTCTTCAGAGAGCGGGTTCCTGCTCCGAAGGATGAGACAGCAGCTCAAAGCACTGATATTGAGAGGCGAACTGCACCTTCTGTTGCAAAATCTCTTAAAAGTCCCCCAGGATCGCAGCAAGCAGATGGTTCAGAGGATGTGACAGTTGCAGCACAAAATGGATCTAGCAAGCCAAACTACAGTAACCGAAGCCTATTGAAGAGTTCCAGCATCAGTGCCTCCAAATGTGTGGTTGTGAAACCAAAAGGAGATTCAGAAGTAAGTGACATCATTTTACATAAATAATCTGTCCATACATGGAAGAGTCAAAGGTAGATTGTGTAGTAGAAGTGTTGAACATAAAAAGGAATCTATATAAGAAAACCTAAACTCTCTTGCACCTATCTTGTTGTCTCCACTGAGAGCCGCTTCACTTCACCTTCACACACAAACACAGCCTAAAATGGAACATGTAATTGTGCTCAATGCAAGGATGCTGGGTCAATAAGGGACTATCCACGTTCTGGTCTTTTACTTTAGGCAAAAGAAACGGCTACCTAAAAGGAGTTGTGACTGCAATCTTTCATCACATGGGTCATGGAGCTCTGTTGGACACCATTTCTGCTGTAAGAAACAAAAATGGATTCTTCGGTATTGCTGAGGGTATGTACCCAGGAAGTTTGTGTGCTTTAGCAATAAAGCAGCACTTACCCAGGATTCTTTGGTTGGGTAATAATTGCTGCTAAGATCTATCCCTTGAGGTGCTGTTTTCTGTAATTTTGAGCATCATGCTAGTGATCATGGAGTTGCTGCTTAAGTTTCTGGTGATTATGCGATGGTTATCAGTCTTTCAGCCACAACCCTAAATCCTAATAGTGACTTAAGGATCAAGCTTGCTTCTGGTTCCTAAAAGATTTTTCTAAGGCACTAGCATGAAATGATTGGAGACGAGTTGCAGATGGAGGAAGGACTGAGAGACCCTGCTAAGGCTGGTAATGCTTGCCAATTTAGAGTAAAGACCAAAAGTGCACGGTGTGGCTATGTACCTAGTTGAACATTCTTGTGAAGGAGATGATCATCAACACATTGGACATGTTTCATTGCTACAATAAGGACTAGTCTGCTTAGGGGACTGGCTGTGCTGCCAAGGTTGACAAGAGTGCGTAATGGGCATCACTTGTTTCACTGTTTTTGGGAACCATGCTTATTAGATTTTTCAGGGCTTATAGTCATGCCTTTGTTGGAAGTTTTGTTTAAATGTTCATTTATCCATGGTTTTTTTTTTTAAAAATAAAAAATAAAAATGAAAAGCTGCTGAAATGGGTGATTTCACACAGCAAAAGCGGGATATTAAAAACTGTGGTATGTTTTAATCCTCCCTTCATATTTTACCTTTTCTAATTGCAGGAGATTATTAAAGAGGCCAGTGATGAGGATGTCAACGACTTGTCTCAGAAGGTTGCCACCTTGTAGGATTCAGGTGGCTGAATCTGGCAACCTGCCCGTTTTCCAGCGCAGTGTGGATAGTGGGTGCTTCACAATGACCTACACGGAAGACCAGGTAGTAGCTAACTACAATGGGACTACATTGTTATAGTTACCACTCTAGATTGCTGAGAAGAGATGTGATCTCTTGTTAATGTAACTCCATTCATCTTTTGATAAACAAAAAAAATGTACTTTATTCTATTTCTTAGTGTGATTTGATAGGAAAAGGGATTTTGGTCTGAAGAAGACGTGGTCCAATGATATCTGTGGTATGCTCTTATAATGCTATCGACATCATCGGTACGCATTTGAGTTATCTTGAAGAAATGAAACATGTAAAGGAAGCTGGTTTAGCTGTGATGCATCCTTTCCAAGAATTAATGGAATATGAGCTTGGCACGGTGACACAAAGGGGTTTAAGCTAAAAACTTGACTTGAAAGACTGATTGGTTTACTGGGATTTTGCCTTCAGTTGTTTATGGAGTAGAAATAAGCACCAGTCAGGCAAAAGTGCCCCGAAGGGAAACAGCTTGCATGCAACATCTCTTAAAAGTTGCTTCCTCAGGAAAGCATTCAAAAGTATCACAGCCTCTCTTCAAGCACGCCATGCCATGCCAGTTTGCTTTTACAATACAATCATCAGATGTGTACTTGAATTAGTGGAATTTAGCAATAAACGTCCATTGCTTCAAAGTACTTGTTATGTTATTGTTGGTTTGTCAATTATATTATAAATATTTTACCTTTTTTTATTTAAAATGAAAAAGAAAATAAATATCACAGGGTTTTTTTTTATCAGAAAAAAGCGAAAGAACTTGTCATACTCTGGTTCATGTGGTAGTGTACATTCCCAGGCATGCAGCTTAACTTGCTGACAAATCAAAATCATGTGGGTCTGCACAAAAGAAAGGGAATAACATTTTAACCGAAGCATCGAGCAACATTTACCCTGCAATGGAGTTTTTTTCATCAATCAAGACCATCCATTTTCTTGTTTATAAATAGACAAAAATGCCACAAGAGTAGATCCTAAACAGAAAGTGATTAAAACCTGTGCAGAAAAAATGGAGAAAGGTAATGTTCCCCCTTACTTTCTTTCTGCTCTAATATCATTTCCCTAAACCGAAGAAATTTTTTTTCTTGGAAACATTTTCAGCCAAAACAAACAAACCCCAATTGCTAAACATGGTTAATAGCATTTTGTAGGGCATGGGAGTTAAAGTTATGGTTCTGATTTTCTTCTTTGAAATTGCATTACTAACTCTTTGGATGTTCCACATGTTGAATGTACCAGAGCTTCTGATGTATAAGAACAACCTGCAAGAGTACACTTAGAAATTAGACTTGTCATTTCCAGTTTACCATACCACCAATGAAGGATTCCATCACGCAACAAAGTTTAGGTCAATTGTGCTGGTTTATGGAACAACTTATGCATCTAGGCTAACATTTTCTCATCGAAAAGAAGCCGAGCAGGATGTTGAAAAATTTGCTCTTGAGTGCATAAAAGAAAAGCTGAAAGTTGAAGACTCTTCCCACTATTTACAAGGTGTGTGAATTCCCAGGTTATTATGCTTTGAACTTGAAGAAGAATTTTGTTATCTGCTACTTTGTTGGATTCTAGCAGTGCATTGATTGTATTACACATTGTTGACATCTTCTGATTTTCTTAATTCAACTTTTTCTGACAAGAGAATGAAGCTCCATCTCAATTTAAATTGTATTCTAGGATCCAAGACATTGCAAGTCTATTTTGCAAGAATTTGCATCAACAAGGACCTGGAATTTCCAAGTATATGACCACTGAAGCAGAAGACATGTGACCAGTCTGTGTCTCTAAATTGTTTTTTCATGGAAGTAGCAAGAAGCAGGAAAGAGCCAGAGAAACTGGCAGGACAAACTGCGATTCAAACACTTCTTGGTATTTTGCTAGGGCTTGATTTCATAATGAGTTTTTAGCTTCCACAAATGGTTCGTGATAATTTTACACCAAATGTTATTTTACAGGTTGTGAATCTCATTCAGGAGTTCTTCGCCAGATAATCAATTCCAAAGTCAACTTATGTAGGGCAAATGTCAAAGCTCCAAGCTGCGAGCAGAACAACTAGTCAGAAGTTTGGAAGGCAGGCAATTTATTGTTGTTGCTTGAAGCTTCAGAAACTGCTTCTTGCTTAAAACTAATGAGTTTCTACTTGTTGGTTTTCCAGTGAAGTCTTTAAGCCACCCATCTCTCTCAAAATTTAGAAACTAACGCAAGTACACTAGTTAGTCGTTTGGATACTGTTATGGTATATAAATAAAAAAGATAATGAAGAAAAAAATATATTTAATTGAAGAAATATAGATAAAGATATAAAAATAAATGTTTTTTATAATAATTTTAGAGTGAATTTCTGTACTTTCAAAACAAGAGGTACAAAGGAGATATGTTTTAATAGACAATATTTATTTATTTATTTTTTATTTTTAAAATATCATTGTTAAAAACTTTCAATTTCAAAATTATACAATTACGGCATATAAGAATAAAATTAAATTATTATCATAGTTTTAAAATCCAATTCAGGAGTCAATCTAAAAAAAACTCGGGTCACTGGTCGAGGTCTGAGTCACGGGTCAGGTTGACATGGGTTTACCCGAGTTAGCATAAGAATAAAATGATTATTATCATAGTTTTAAATCTAATCCAGGAGTCGAGTCGGGGCAAGGCTCGGGTCACGAGTGTGGTTGAACGTTGACTCAGGTCAACGTAAGGAAAAAAGTAATAATTACCATAGTTTTAAAAACCGACCCAGGGTCGACTCAAGGTAAAGCCTAGGTCATGTGTCAAGAGGGTCAACTCGAGTTGACCTGAGTCAACATAAAATAAAAATGGTTGTTATCAAAGTTTTAAAACTTGATTTGGGGTAAACCCGAGACAAGGCCTGGGTCACAGATCAGAAAAGTTAACGTGGGTTGACCCGAGTCTATATAATGATAAAACTTGTTATTATCATAGTTTTAAAATCTGACTCGGGGGTTGACTAAGACAAGGTTAGGTTACGGATCGATAGGGTCAACATGGGTTAACCCAAGTCAATACACAAATAAAAGTGGTTGTTATCATGATTTTAAAACTCAACTTAGAAGTCGATCCAATGCAAGGTTCAGATCATTGGTTCGGAGAGGCAACGCAGTGGACCTTAAAAAAAATAAAAAATAATCAAAGCAACTTTGTTTTGATCAAATTATATTTTTTTTAAAAAGTCAACAAGTTTTTGACTCATGTTTTATCTCAGGTTGACCTAAGTTTTTGACAAATTCATATAAAGTTAATCATTCTTTTTTTTCTTGAACTTGGACCAGTTCAAGCTCTGAGTAAACCAGTCAAGTCATTTCTAGTCTTATAACTAGAGTTATTATAATATTATTAATTTCAATACTCAGTATAAAATAAATTAAAAAAATAATATCTAATTAGTTTTTAAAATATATAAGTTTGACAACAATATATATTAAGAGTAAAAAAAGACTTTTCATGTTTTATTCTGTTTTGTCTACTATAATCAAACATGATATAGAGATAATTACTTTGTCTTATATATCAATACCAAACACAATTTTATCTTCGTCTTCTTTTATGTGTTGTCTTATTTGTCTTTATTATCTTCATCTATTTTATCCCAAGACAGTAACCAAACGCCACCTAGGTTCTCAGCGAGCATTCATGCATACTACAAAGCATAAAATTTTAGCATTAATTTCTTGCATCATAACATCTTGGATTTCCCTCAATACAGTTTTTAACTGTTGACTGCAAGTTCACAAGCCCAGTTAATTCTAGTTGGCAAGGGTGGAGCCATGAATTTTTTTCACCCTGGGCTACTAAGAGAATACACATAATTTTTTTTTTCAAGATCAATCAACTCATGCACATGAATTTGTCAAGTTAACAATAAAATTTTAATCAAAATAAACAACCCAAAATATCAAAAAATAAAGCTCAAAGTGCATAAAACTGAAGTGAGAGTAAAAATAGACTACACTATCGAAGTTGCACCCTTCAATGTTTTGTGAAATATAATTCATCTATAATCGAATCCGAATTGATATCTTTAGCAATCTCTCGTTCAATGTAAATCATCATAAAATTTGTTGATTAATAACTTCTCTTTCGTTTTAGTACGAAACACAATTTTAACATTCTTTATAGCTGAAAATGCTAGCTCCGTAGTGATAGTGAAAACAAGCAAAGTTAAAATAAGATGAATCAACTTGTCAATGAAACGATAGTGCTGTGTTTCAATTAATCATCTACATAATTCAGAAATGGTAGACATATTCTGAAAGCTCTCATAATGAATCACATCAATCTGAAAATGCTATAGCTGAGATCTCAAATAATGCATCTTTTATTTATTGGAATTTTCAGGATAAAAATTCTTAACAAGCTTGCAAATAACATCAACTTTAAATGATTTAAAGTTGTCCTTAAGTTCTAAAGTAGAGCTAAGTATAAGGAATTTCATTGTCCCATCACTAAATCTAGAATTTAACTCTTCCAACTGAAAATCTATTGCTAAGTTAAATATGTCATAATGATAGTGTTGGTATTGATCCTTGTTGCTGACATAAACAACCAATAGTTTTTTTATACGAAACATTTATATGTGATATGTCAATCTCATATTGTTTGCAAACAGATTACATATGTGCAATGAGAAGATCAAATTTGATATTTTTTAAAGTTTGAATGAATGCTTTAGTAGTAGTAGAGACAACATTGAATTGAATTTCTATGCTAGATACTGCCATGCAGTAAATGGAAGAAGGAAAGGTGTGTTAATTTTCTTAAATTTTGTGAGCCGAATATGCAGGGAAATAAGAAGTGATCTGAGGGGATAGATTTTATAATTTGACTTTCTTAGCTCAGGAAGATAGAGATTTTAATGAAGAAAAGGTTGGCTGGCTTGATGGAGAAAACATGTTTTTCTCTTGAGCTAATTTAGTTAAGAGTACAAAAAAAAAAAATTAACAAAAATTTGACCCGGGTTAGCAAAAATTTATTTCAAATTAATATTTTTTTAATATTTTTTGATCATTTTGATATGCTGATATTAAAAAATAATAAAATTATTATTTTAATGTTTTTTAATCCTCGGTAACTAATTTCTTAAATTTATTGTTTAGCAGTTTACTGTTGAATTGCTTGTTATTTTGGGACGTTAATCTAAACCTATTCACCTTAGGTTATTAAAATAAATTAATTAGTCCTATAGTATAAAAATAATTAAATAATCTCTTGACTACTATTAACTACGATTAATTTATTAGTATTTTAATCCAAAAAACACTTGCTTTTCTCATCAATCTTAATAAACCATCTACTTATTTTCTTCCCTTTTTCTATTTCTTAAAATAAAATATAAAAATAAATTGGAAAAGAACATAAAATAGTGAATTAGATATGTAGTTTTTGATACTTGAGGTTAATTAATTACTTTTCCGGAACTATAAGGACTAAGTTATAATTAACTTTATGGATTTTTATTTTTGATTTTTTTTAACGCATAACAAGTATTGTATAGACTTGTTTGTTTATCAAATGTTGGTTTTTACACTGTTGTTAGCCTACAATGTGGGAGCCAAGTCATGTTGGAGACTTTACCCTTCGGAGTTCAAGCCGAAACTAGGTTCGGGGCTTGATTGTCGGGTGCGGTAAAGACTGGTGCAGGGCATATGGACTCGACACCAGGGCTAGCGAGGGGGTTTATGTTGAGGAGTGGATTGAAATAGTATTTTTTTAAAAATTAAAATATTTTTTTTAAAATTAATTGTTTTATCTTTTCAGTCGCTTTGACGTGTAAATATTAAAATTATTTTTTAAAATATTATTTTAATGTATTTCTGAATAAAAAAATATTTTGAACCATAACCGCTACTACATTCTCAAACACACCTGAAATCAATATCATGTTTAACATGCAACATGCAAGGGTTAATCCGAGATTGGGTTTGGGGTGTTAAAGGGTCAAGTCACAAGTTTGTGATGAGATTGTGTTTGAGCTATCGAAGGTTATCTCGACACTGAATTTAAAACACTAAAGGGTGGGGCCAAGGTATGAAATATTTAAGAGTTGAGATGAATTTTTGGAATTGAATTGATTATAAAGACTAAACAAATTCTTGTGTTTGGAAAAAAATATGTAAAAGCAAATAAAAAAAGAAATTATCTAATTTGCTACAATAATTTTAAATAAAAAATATTATTTCAAAAATACCTATCTTTTTAAAACCCGACAACTTCTCTTTACCATCTCTTTCTTTTCTTTAACAAAAACTTCTTTTTACTTTAGTTGTGCATCAATGCTTATCCTACTTGCTCATGTGTTGAATATTTTATGATTGTTGAATGAATGACTATAACAGCTATATTTTTTTCTTTGCCGAGCATTATGCTCAGCTAAAGCCCCTATATACTACGAGCAAGAGAAGGTTGTTGGCAAGAAGATTGGGCTCTCGTGAAACTATAGTTTTTAGATCCGGTCCGGTTAAAAGTTCATGTTCCAGGTTTTCATCAGGTTACTGGGTCGGCCGGGTCAATTCTTTTTTTAACGACATCGTTTTAGTAAAAAAAAGAGTCAACAGATTGTAACCGGGTTTTTGACCGGGTCTTGCCGGTCACCGGGTCAACCAGGTCACCGGGTTTTTTCTTATCCTATTTTTTTTTCAACCCGGCCCGGTTCCAGCCTTGGATCGACCTACTGAACCGGGTTGAATTTCAAAACTATGCATAGAACAATCTCATAGAGACAGGAAAGCAGGTGAAAAAATATAAAAAAAATATTATCTTCAACCTTAATTGGGGATTTCTCTACTATAATGTCCATTACTGATCATATTTAAGCTTCTTCTTCCATGGTCTGCTGCTTCACAATAACATGACTAATTTTATCCCTAAAATATACCGAAGTAATGGCCTCTTTGCATTCATTTGCGTCTTAACTAACATTGTCCAAATAATTATGGTAGATGGCCGCCATTTCCCAAAGAAATATAAGAACTTGAGGAGGTCATTATTAAGCAATACTTGTCACAATATTAAATTATTTATGAGAAGATATATCATGTAATTTTGAATTAAAAGTAAAATATGCAAGATTACTATTTCAATTTAATTTTATAGAAATTCCAAACAGTATAATTAAATTTAATTGTGAAGTTTAGTATTTTATTTGAAATATAAAAATTGTAATAAGTTATTAATTGAATTCAAATTGCGTGCTGAATTAAATTTAATTTCATATATAATTTGATTTCAAACATATTGTTAGTATTAAGTTGGAACTATATCTAGGAGTCTATGTTCGGCTCGAGGCATCTTGGGTTAATGAGGTCTAGTGGGGGTGGGTTTAAGTACAGTAAAGTGTCTAGTCAGGACCAAATATAAGAGACCTGAAGGTCAAATCAAGTCTAGAACTCTTGCGGTTATGTTGCTCCCAAGGATCAAGTCCGATTTAGATTCATTGTGCCCACATATTGGAATTGGGCTGGTGCTAAACACTTAAGGGATGTTCCAAATGACCTGAGTCCAAAACTTAACTAAAACAAAAATTAGAAAAAAAAAACTTCCTAGAAACAAGAAATGGAAAAAAATTGAAACAAAACTGATAAAGAAATCAATACTAAACAATTCCTTAAAGACTTACCAAACAGACCAGAGTATGTTTGTTTTTGAGGTAGTTTTTATGGTTGTAGTTTCAAAAAAGCAATTTTAAAAAAGTGGCTAGCTGTAGTTAGTTTGATTTAGATACGTATTTGGTAAATATTATGGTTGAAGTTTATGTGTAGCAAAAAACATGAAAATGTTTGGTAATTGTGTTTGGAAGTGTGGTTGCGGTTACTTTTCAAAGTGCTTTTTACTTGGAAATGCATCAAAATAATGTTTTTTTATTTTAAAAAATTATTTTTAATATCAGTGTATCAAAATGATCTGAAAACATAAAAAAAATATTAATTTGAAGCAAAGATAAAAAATAAAAAAATTTTAAATTTTGAATTGGGCTGGTGCTAAACACTTAAAGGATGTTCCAAATGACCTGAGTCCAAAACTTAACTAAAATAAAAATTAGAAAAAAAAAACTTCCTAGAAACAAGAAATGGAAAAAAATGAAACAAAACTGATTAAGGAAATCAATACTAAACAATTACTTAAAGACTTACTAAACAGACCAGAGTGTGTTTGTTTTGAGATAGCTTTTATAATTGTGGTTTAAAAAAAGTAAGTTTTAAAAAGTGTGGTTAGCTGTAGTTAGTTGGATTTAGATACATATTTGGTAAAAATTATGGTTGAAGTTTATATGTAGCAAAAAACATGAAAATGTTAACTGCTGCATAAAAAACGATGTTTCAAACTCAATTTTTTAGTAGGCCTGTAATATAAAACGCCGTTTAGTTTGTTACCAAGTATCTTATTGCGTTTGTTTCACCGCAAATGCAAAAGCTAGCGGAAAACAAACGCAGCCTAAAAGTAAAGGCAAAAACACTGTAGATAATTTCATTGTTCACTCTCTTATAATTTATTGTTGATTAGAATAGTGATTTTTTTTTAATCTTGTCCTTTTATGTTTGGCTTCTTATGTGTTAATGAGTTGATGGTTTGAATTCTTTGCATTTGCTTGAGATATGAAGGTTTTTATAAAATTTTGAACTTGATTATGAGTCAATTTAATGAGATATGTTTTAATTTATAGCATTAGGACATAATTAATAGAATGAAGACCAAATTAGAAAAAAAAAACTCTTGGATAGCCTATCTCAAATTCACGTGGAAGAGTTATGATTAGTCTCCATATTCTTTATTGATTTTCTTTTAGATCCTTTTAGTTTTTAGAATTTTTGTTTTAAGCAAAAACTTTATTTTATTCATTTTTAGTCTTTAGGTTCGTTAGTTAGAGGACAAAGAAAGTTGTCAGAAAATGACTATCACACCATGCTTTCACACCCATATATAAAATGAGACTTTCTAAAATACAAAAGGGAAATATATGAAAAATTGAAGTCACCATCTAGTAATTTACATAAAACTAGGAATATAAAAGATTAGCATCAATTTTAGAGATTTAGATAAGGAGTTAGTTATGTCTAAGGGATGAAATACGTCACTCTTATTGCATCATTTCTTACAAAAAGGTTGCCTTTATTATATATTTTCTCTTAAATATATCTTTTCAATTGCCTTCAATTATCCTAATTATTTTCAGCCTATTTTCAATTCATATTTTGATTTACTTTTAATTATTTATGAGAAATTAAACATTGATTGCTAAAAATAGAAGATTCATTGATTTGACCCAGCATAAAAAAATCAAAGCAGTCCCTCTAAAAGGAGGCTCATAAGTTAGGTTATTCACACAAATTTTAACATTAGTCTTTTAAAAAATAAAGACCTCTCAGCAATTGTTTTTTACATCGATCCTTTAAAAAAAAGATTTGTCTTTTCATTAAAAAAATTGATATCGGTATTGTTTAAGAAGGAGACTTGTGAAATTGATTATTTTTAAAATAAGTATTGAACCCACGAGGATAATAAAATTTGAATTGTGTTTTGGATCATTTAACTTAGTTAGTTTCAAAACGGATCCAAAAACCACCACCCTTACTTATCGGACTTTAATGATATTATGTTGACCCAACCATAATTATTATATAAAAAAACATTTCACAATATAAAGAAATAAATTTACACTAATTCATCATATTTATTTATTATTATTACTATTGCTATTAATATTTTATGAGAATATTGTTATTAATAATGTTTAAATCCTAACCACAATTTCAAATCACCTTTGCGCACAATAAATATTGACATACATATGATTAAATGAACAAATAACAAAAACATTTATTTTGGGGCTGAAATTGATCTCCGTGATGAAAAATAGAGGAACAAATAACAAAAACATTCATTTTTAGGGCTGAAATTGATCTCCGTGATGAAAAATAGAGGTGTTCATTGATATAATCGGATTAAGTTTGATTCTATAATCATAACCAAATCAAGTTTTGATATTTTGTAAATTATCAACTTTAATTATTCATATTTTTTTCTTAGATTAAGTTAAATTTTTTGTAGATATTATAAATAATCCAATGAATGTTTCATTGGCAATAAGGGTTAAATGACAAATGAAGATCTTGCTCCAATTATTCTTTGCTACATCCTCAGTCCACATCCAACATTGTCAGTCCAGTTTCAAAGTCTCAATGTTCTCTGCAACAGCAAGTTTACCCATAAAATCAAACTCCCACTGAACTATATATTCTACTCCACTCTCTCATTATTACTCATCACCTCTCGTTGTATAATTTAATTAGTAGCTTTTTTGGACCAGCATTTATGTATTTTCTTTCTCTCTTTTGAAAACAGAACATTCTGAGGCTAACTGATGGTTTAATGGTAAGAAAACCAGGGAAAGAGAAAGGGTTCCAAGCGTTTTAAGTTATAAAGGCTCGTGTGTATTGGTCTGGCTCGGATTAAGCTGAGTTTTAAAAATTTCAAATAATATTAATTTATTAAATTTTTTTATCTATTATAATTCACTTGACTTATAATATTTATTTATTAGATTTTTTATCTATTATAATTCATAATATTCATATTATCTAATTTTAACAAATTAAACCAATTCAAATAATACATTATAGATATCCTATTTTTATAATACCCCAGTGAAAAGTCTGAAAATGGCTTGAATATTTGACTGGGCGATGTGGCGCGTGTGTATCACGCGTCAGATAATTTGCTTCTTGGAATGGACACGCTCATGCAGCTCATTTGCCCCTTGAATAAAGCCGAAGTTCAATTTGTTAAAATTCCCTTGTATAGAACGAGAGAGAGGCTAAAGATTTATTATAATTTTCCTTGTATGGAAGGAGAGAAAGGCTAAGGGTTTGGGTGGATTTTGGGTTTTGGAGACTATGATTTTGGATCGAGAGAGGGCTACTCGTTTCTGTCTAAACTGCACTAATGTGTTGACTCACTATGGAGAGGTGTTTTGGGTGAGTTATGGTTGCTGGATCGGTGAAAGATGATTGATGATGGTTGTTATTGGTTTTGTTGGTTTTGGGAAGAGGCAGAGTGACTTGGTTTCGTGTAGGGGAAAAAAAGATGAGGTTTGGTGGGGAAAGGGTCTGTGATGGTGGGTTGGTGCTGGCGTATGAGAGGACATATGGGTTTGAGTGGTTGGTTTTGATGGATTATTTTTTAGTGAGTTTCTGTCGGGTTTTTAGATGGATTTTTAGTGAGAAAAGTGCTGGATTTTCTGTGTGTTTGGGTTGGAGAAAGATCGGATGCAGGCTGTTGATAAGTCAATTGACGTCAGATAGTGGAAAACCATGGAGTTGGGTTGTTGTTGGACAGTGATGAAAGCAGCGTGACTAATAGTGGCTAGGGTTGAAAAAATGGGATGGTCTTATTTGGTGGGTTTGTGAGAGGTTTTGACTGTTCTGAACAATGATTATGGACTGTATGAAGGGAGAAAGGTTGTCGTGGTTCGTGTATGGTGAATTGGAGATGAGTTTTGCAGTAGTGCTAGGAGTGAAGATGAAGATGGTTAACTTGTTTTGGTGGTTATGATGATTTGATCTTGTATGGAGATGGAGGCTGGAGAAGGCAATGAGTGAAGTTAAATATTTGGTAGATGGTGCTTCTGGTCTGTAAAGGCTATGGAGGTTCTCAGTGGTTGGTTTGGGTTCAATGGAGGAGAAGGTTGTGATAGAGGTATGTTTGAGAGGATGCTACGGGTTACAATGGAGGAGAGGTGGTGGTTTTGATGATGGTGGTGATGGCGAGTAAAGGGGTGATTTGGGTGGAATTATGGTGATTTAATGACGGCTGTGTGATAGTTCAAAGCTGGAATGAAGGTTTTGGATTTGTGGCCATGGAGGATGTAGGCTTGAACAATTATGTGAAGAAATGACAGTGGTGGGTTTAATTGCAGAATAATTTTTTTGAATAAATTTGGCTGGGTTTTTGGGATTGATATTGAAGGCATTTGGATAGAGTTCTTGAGAATTGATTGAGAACAAATCCATATAAGGCTGGGCTGGAATTTTGGATTTGAAAGGCTGGAATAGAGGGATCGATTTTCTACATTTTATTACTTGATTTAATTTGGAACTAAATTATAAATTAATGGGAATGAATTCAATTCAAATGAACAAAATTGGATAAAACTTTCATTGTTCCCTTGAATATTTCTGCCTTTTAATTGCAATCTCTAGCTTCTGGATTTTTCAATTCCATTCAATTAGAACTTTAAATATTAGATTTTCTTCCAATTTAATCCCTAAATTGAATCAATTAATTTTTCTAATTTGGCCATGTTTTCAATTTACTCCTTGGTTTCTAAATATATGCAATTTTAGCCATTTTTCCCTAAATCAATTTTTTTTCCTTTTCAATTACATCCCTAATTGAATCAATTGGACCGACCAAGTGTTATAGAACTGTCATCAGTTTTCAAAGTCGTGCAATTTTAAACAATTTAATTCCTAATTTGATTTTCTTCTTCAATTAAACCTATAATTCACCTTTTAATTTGGCAATTCACTTCAAATTCATCCTTGGTTCTTCATTTTTTCTAATCTTGGCCAAAATAAATATTATAATAAATAAATAGATAAAAAAAACGAGTTAACAAGATGAAGAGATTTTAGTTAAATATATGCCTTTTTATTTTTATTTTCAGATCGAAAAAGTCTTTTGGATATTATTTTAATCAACTTGATCTCTTATTAAATAAAGTGCATTGCTTAAAAAAACTATATTTTTGGGTTGAGAAAAATAGATTAATAAGAAAAAATAAGAATTATAAAAGCAAATTATTTGGCTTTCTATATAATTTAATTTGTTACTTTTTTTTTTATTAAAAAAATTAGCTACATATAATTCAGCTTTCCGTGACGTTCCTAATTATTGATCTACATATAATAAATGTAGTTGTTACCTTTGACTCCCGTCGTGCAACCTGTCATGTTAGAAATTGAAAAAGACCTCTATATTTGGAAAGTGCTAGGAAAGTGCGTCTTTTAGCTCGTGGAAAACTGGGTCCTCTTTGTTTTTATTATGTTTCAAAAGAGATTTTAAAATAATTTAAGTTTTTTTTTTATTTTTTTTTTAAATTAATTTTTTTAAATTTTTTATGCGTTGATATTAAAAATAATTTTTAAAAAAAAAAAAATTATTTTAATATATTTCTAAATAAAAAATATTTTAAAAAAACCAAAAAAATTATAAAACAAAGAGAAGGCCACCAATCCACTTGACAATATGGGACTTTTCCTCTTCAATGGGTTGTTAGCAATATATATATATATATATATATATATATATATATATTTGGACATCACAGATTCTTCCTTCTTGTTTTGACCAATGAATTAGTATAGAACTTGGCCTCTAATTTTAACCCATGTGTTTCACAATTTAGCCATCATCCTTCTTTCTTTTTGGGGGATGACCTGAAAAAATAAGGGAGAATCTGCCGTTTTTCATCTTCTTGATTTTGAAGGAGAATTTGTTGCCAATACACCTCCTCTGCTCTACCACTTAAAACACTATGGAATTTCCTTGTTCGTAGCTAAATAACTCTTGTAGAATAAGGATTGATGTTCACGTTTCTTCCTTTACAACTTTGAAATCCTTCCTCATCTTGTATTTATTAACTTGCAAAAATCACCTGATTAAGTTTTCGCTCGATCCAACGATCAAATATTGAGTTATACTTAATATTATAAAACCAAACAATACCAAATAATAGGAAACATTGAACCCAAAACAACTTCTTTAATCAATTTAGTCATTGGACATGTAATGGACTTGGTCAGTACCTCAATTGGATTTGTTAATGTTATAAACTGATACACATTATCCAGGTTGTGATTTTGACTGGTTAACTCGAATCGATTTAATATAACTTTATCTCGTTATATAAAAGGAAAGGATATGATAAAATAAATCATGGTATATTATTTTTTATGTTAATTTTTTTATCCGACTAGATCTCGCTAGTTACTACTAATTAAGTTACAGTTTATTTATAGTTTTTTTTAATTACATTCTAAGGAGAGCAGAACTATTTAATTTCAAAGCCCCTTTTAGAAATCTTTCAAGATGAAGATGACATCTACACCATGATTTCTTTTTTAACAGGCAACGATATGGAATTATGGACGCCATATTGAGACACAGTCTATAAAAACATTTTTCCCCTATAACGAACTAATCCTTGATTTTTCTTTTGAATTTACCCCTCAACAATAGAAATTGATGGAAAAGTCAAAGATATTTAACGGGTTGCAGCTAACATATGGTTGTTATTGTGTTTTAAAAATGTGTTTATTTAAAATTTATTATTTTTTAAATATTTTTTGATGTTTTTAAATTATTTTGATATATTGATGTTAAATAACTTTTTTAAAATAAAAATATTATTTTAATGTATTGTTTCTTTTTAAAATACTTTAAAAAGCTACTACTAAATAATATTATACTTTAATATATAACTTGTTTTAATGATAAGAATATCTATTGTGATTTTGTAAGAATTTGCTCAGTTACCAATAGCAGCCACGAATCATCCCCATCCCAGGCCCTAAAACCACTGTAGAAATCAGCTCCATTTCAGTTTACAAATCACACAAAATAGTTCCCATAACTCCAGCCTCAAAGCTCCGTTTCAACTCGAAAATCCAATCCAAGAACAACCTAGAAAAGATCAAGCTAAAAAAAAAGAAGGGGAACGGTGCCGGCACATGAAACACTCGCACCGCAGATCCACGCTCCTCCAGTCGTTCCGCGTGTCATTCACGCGCCACATTGCCAATCCCGCTTCCAGCAATTTCTAGTCGATTCCAGCAGCTTACAAAAGTCATTTTTTTGATCCAAGATAACTTGTCTTGTCATTAGGATGTTGATAGCTTTTTTATTTTTTATTTATTTTTATATAATAAAAATCTTTGAATCATTTCACGTGGTTTATGTTCTTAATAATCAACTTAGGGATTTTTATCTTTTTATTATCTGTTGTATATTTTACTCCTAAGGTTTCCAAATTCATTCACTGAATCTTACAAAATTGACTTTGAGCGGCATTTTCTTAAAAGTCCTATTCACGATAACATTCCACAATTGTTGTTCACTTGATCCAATGTAAATCAATAAAGATTCATAACAATCACACTAAAGTCTATATAAATAAATAAATAAATAAATCCTACCAAAAAAACATGTATGATAGAAGCAATTGTTTGAGAAATGCTGTTAGTAATCGCTAAAATTCAATTATTTTTTTCGAACTCAAATCTTGATATGTAAGTTGATTTTTTTGGTAACCATGGGTATCCGGACCAGCCTATACACACTTCGATTGATCCCTCGACGTCCTAAAGTTAATGACTAGATAATTCTCAAGTAATCCTGGGGTTTGTGATATTCGAATTAATAACATTTAAAAAATAAATTTAAAAACTGACCAGTTGAGTTACACCACTTAAAATTTATATAAGTTGATTTTTTATTTAAAATGGTGATAGTTTGTAATAAATTAGCTCTAATTCATTCCTTTTAAATTTAAGAAATTACTTGGTAATACATATAAATCTTGGATTAACATGTAAATTAGGTCAAAGATAATATTTGACCAAAAAAAAATAAAAATCATTCCTCCAATTCGATGTTCTTTAACAGATTCATTGAGTCCATTGCCAGCTTTCACTGTAATGCAGAAGCTTTTGACTGCCGACAAGTTTGTTATCTCCTAGCCCTATCATCTGTTGAAGACTTGCAAGAGGAATTTTTTGGCTGATTAATTTCTTGAGTTTTTAATAACCAAGTAATCTTCGATGACCATAATGTTTGTGGTATTTGAATTGATAATTTTTAAAAAACAAATATAAAATTAATCAATTAAAATATATCTTTCAAAGTTCACATTAATTTATTTTAATGTAGATATATCTTAATTAATCTCAGATTCTCTTCTCCTCACTGGTCACCGTTTCCCCTACTTACTTTGACCATCCTACGTCATCACCAATCTTGCAGGAAACTACAACGAATTTGTGCTGTCGTGGCAAACCAAAAGATACTGGACTAGTCCACTCCTGGCTCGATTCGAACTCACACCAACCCACCTAACTTTTGATCTTTATTAATTAAGAATCCAATTAGTGTGCTAAGCGACAAGGGAGTAGGAATGAAATTAAGAAAATAATAGTCATAGTGTTGGGTTTGAAGCTGATGGTGATCTTGTATTGCCATAGAAAAGTTAAGCCTCCGTTTATATTATCTTATTTTACCTGCCAAAGCTAGCCCATCGAACAAATTTTTGGTGGAATTTCAATTAAGCTCTGCTAGAAATGTCGTTGGGCGATGGCCACTATTCACCTACCCCAGCATCCAGCATCATAAAATTCTGTCCCTGTATCGAATTATTAAAGTTGATATATTATATATATATATATATATATATATATATATATATATGATATAATTAAGTTTTAAAATATTAGAGAATCGCAAACTTTCTACCTGTATATATATCTCCTGGGTGCGTGAAGGTTTTTGTAACTGTGCTGGCTATTGTGCTCTAGTTCATAGACAATCTAGGAGCGGCAGCAATGGAGGGTGTGCGCAAACATTATGGTATTTTGCTAGCATCACTAGCTATAATCGCCGCGGCATTACCGTGTTGTTCTTCACAAACAACTAGAAGGTTTCAATTTAATGTAAGCCATACACATATCTTAGAGATATGAAATCTCTCTCTTAGTAGCCTTTTCAACCAATATATAGACTTACAGGAATGATATATATATGTATAAACACACAAATTTAATACAAATTTGTGTACGTTTTCAGGTTGAGTGGAAGCAGGTGACACGTTTGTGCACAACGAAGCAACTTCTAATGGTGAATGGGCAGTATCCAGGCCCAACTATAGCTGTTCATGAAGGTGATAATGTTGAGATTAACGTCAAAAATCGGATTGCTCAAAATACTACTCTTCACTGGTGAGTTTTGATACATCATAGTCTTCATATTTTCCAATATCCGTATATGCAAATATTTTTTATCCATATGCTATATGGAGTGGCACTGTATGTCATGTTGTCATCATTTGTGTTGGAGCAGATGCTTCTCTAATGAATATCGTGTTCTTGGGAGTTGGGTAATTTTTATTTTTGGATGTTTTTTTAAAGTAGATTTATCTTAAAAAAAACATCAAATTAATATTTTTTTATGGTTTTTTTTATGATTTTGATGTGCTAAGATAAAAAAATAAAAAAAAATAAGTTATTTTAAAATATTTTTAAATAAAATATATTTTTAAAAAGCATCATGCATGATAATATTAATTACATATAAAATAAAAATTTAAATTATTAAATTATTAGATGAGATTCTAAAATATAATTTACATATTCTATAATAATAGAAAAACTACCAACCTTTGACCAGAAAAAGCTGAAACGTATATCCATATGGTATGACAACCGACATTTTCTTATGCAATACATGTATTGGAGTTTATCTGACATGTTTGACAAAATAGTTCATGTTTGTGTTCGAAATTTGAACGTAACAGGCATGGTGTAAGGCAGCTAAGAACAGGATGGGCTGATGGACCAGCTTACGTTACCCAATGCCCCATTAGAGGAGGCCAGTCCTACACCTACAAGTTCACTGTTACTGGCCAAAGAGGGACACTACTATGGCATGCTCACTATGCTTGGCAAAGAGCATCTGTTTACGGTGCTTTCATCATCTACCCTCGCATCCCATATCCATTCTCACACCCAATTCAAGCTGAAATCCCCATCATTTTGGTAATAATTAAATGTTTACTCTTTTCAAAGAAGATAGAGAGACACAGACGAGTGTCTAATATTGTTAGTTAATTCTTGACGTGTTTTGTGTGTAATAAAATGCAGGAGAATGGTGGAATGGGGATCCAGATGAAGTTGAAAACAGAATGATGTTAACAGGAGCAGGGCCAGACAGTTCCAATGCCTACACCATAAATGGATTGCCAGGACCTCTCTATCCTTGCTCTAACCAAGGTAATTGTAAGACCACTGTCCCTCTTTACATTTCTTAGTACTACAAAAAATGAAGATGACCTGAAATGGTTAATTTGCTATTTATTTTGCAGATACTTTTATTCAGACGGTGGAATATGGCAAGACCTACATGCTTAGGATCATCAATGCAGCTCTAGCAGATGAGCTCTTCTTTGCGATAGCGAAACATACGTTGACGGTAGTGGAGGTTGATGCAGTCTACACTAAAACCTTCGCAACCACTTCCATTATGATTGCTCCCGGACAGACCACTACTGTTTTAATGACTGCAAACCAAGTTCCAGACTTCACAGGCATGTTTGTCATGGCAGCGAGGCCTTATCTTACCTCTGTGTTCCCCTTCAACAACTCCACCACAATCGGCTTCTTGAGGTACAAAAATGCAAGGACCTGGAAAGGAAAATCCCCAGTTGATCCGAGCAGCTTTAAACTTCACAACCTTCCAGCAATGGAAGACACTGCATTTGCAACAAAATTTTCGGACAAGATTAAAAGTCTTGCATCTCCTCAGTACCCATGTAATGTGCCTAAAACAATTGACAAACGAGTGATAACAACTATAAGTCTTAACATTCAAGACTGTCCAGAAAACAAAACCTGCTTGGGCTACAAGGGCAAGAGTCTCTTCGCTTCAATGAACAACCAATCATTCGTTCGCCCTTCCATCTCAATATTAGAAAGCTATTACAAGAACCTCACCACCAGTAGTTTCTCCTCTGATTTCCCAGAGAAACCACCAAATAATTTTGATTATACTGGTGGGGATCCATTGACTCAAAACATGAACACGAAATTCGGCACGAAACTTATAGTAGTGCCTTATGGCACAAACATAGAAATTGTGTTGCAAGACACAAGTTTTGTTAATTTGGAGAACCATCCAATTCATGTCCATGGTCACAACTTCTTCATTGTTGGGAGTGGATTTGGAAACTTCAACGAAGCCAAGGATCCGAAAAGATACAATCTTGTCGATCCTCCAGAAAGGAATACAGTGGCAGTTCCAAGTGGGGGATGGGCTGCTATTAGGATCAAGGCAGATAATCCAGGAGTCTGGTTCATACATTGTCACCTTGAGCAACATACTTCATGGGGTCTAGCAACTGGCTTTATGTCCAAAATGGTCAGGGACCATCTCAAAGCATGCTCCCCCCCCTCAAGATCTCCCCTCCTGCTAATTAATCATCTTCTTAAGCTACTAGTCAATGCCTCGCTGCATTTAATGTACTTAATTACTTTTACATGTTTTTTTCCTTAAATTTTTACGAGTGCATCAATTAGTTTTGTATGTTACATATGTTAGTGATGCTTGTGAATAGGCAAGTGGAGAAGTATAATGAAGTTGTGGGCTGATAATCGTAGTACAGCTTGGTACAAATTTGTGGTTTTTGGACGAGGCAAAGTAATGCAGTGAGGCTAGAGATTATCCGACAAGCTTTTCATTTCATTACATTATTTTCCTTTGATTGTTTGATAAATGTATGTTCTTTTTTTGGGAAAAATACTAAACTGTGCGCAACAATATATATACACACGGAACATAAAAAATCCCAGTTTACTGACATGAACATTCAACAATAAGAATTGGATAAACAGACAACAAAATTAATATGCAGAAGACCAACTATGGCTTATGCATTGAGGTAGCATTTGGCGTTGTGGTAAGCATCACAAAGCCTATGTGGTATTAGTCTCATCCCCTCGTAAGCCCATTCAATACGAGCCTCTTAGGCAATATTTTTTTGGGGCAATAAATAGCAACTTGCTAGTTGACGAGGAGGACCCAGTAACAAAGACTGTAGATACTTATTAGGGGATGAATGTCTCTCTAATAATTATGGGCTTGGAAGCTTCTCGTGTGAAGACTTTGCTAATCTTAATAAATGAGTTAACCACGGCCATTATTTTCATAATGATGACTTGATACATTTCTATGTTTATAGAATCTAAATCCCAAGATCTTGATATCCCTTTAACAAATGATCAATAGCTTCATGATTAGCCTCGCTAATCTAACCATAACGAGTCGAAGTATTTATGCTTTTTATTACTGAAACTTGAGAGGTCGAGATTCATGGGAATGAGTAAAGGTGATTCTAATTATCATGATAGCATCTTGCAAGATCACCAAAATGTTTCAAAGATCTGTGGTAACTAAGCTCTTAAAGTGTCATGATAGCTAAGTTGAAAAGGAAGAGCAAGTGTGTGGAAGTGATAAAGAAATTTATAAGTTTCTTCAAGGTGGTGGTATCAAGACTCAAGAGTGATTGTCCATGCAAATATATCTTTTTTCACTTTAATTGATTGCTGCCTGTTAGGAATACAATGCATCTGGCCACCCATAGAACCAAAAAGAAAATATTTATATTTTTCTTTGTTTTTTGAGCTATAATCTCTACTATTGACCTTCTATATTCTTCTTCCCATGGCCGTAGCTTTTCTGAAAACATGTTCTTTTCTTGTTTTAATGTAAGAAGATTCAGGCTAGAACTTTATATCGATGCTTTATATAAATTTCAGCTCTTTCTAGCGTAAAAGGTAGAAGTGTATAGTCTAAAAGCTTTAAGTGAATGAAAAGAGCTTCGGCAGGTCTTTTTGTGTTGATAGGTTTCTTGCCATAGTCAAACTGACATCAATTTTTTTTTTAATTAATATGAGTGTTTGTGTCAACTTGCGCGTACCTTAACTAATTTAATGAGCCTTGAAGTTAATGGCTATGTAAATCTCAAGTGAGCATGAGGTTTGTGTAACTCAAACTGGTGACTTTTAGAAAATAAACCTAGGGTCTGACCAGCAAACTGACATTAATCTTGAAATATGTGTAGCTTGAGGTGTTAAGACCTATCAAATACCGTCTTACCATGTTTTTGAAATTATATTTATATATATTAATTATAAAAAGCACCCCCAACAATCTTTAAATCTATAATAAAACCAAATTAAAGATGACAAAAAAACCCCTATAAGAGAATTAAGTTGGTTTTTTCATTAAAAACATCAAAGTAATTACACTATTTTTAAAAATTAAAAAGATCAAAACGTACCAATCTAACCCTATACAATTTGTAAGCATGATATTTTTTTTTTATTCTAGGGTTAAATTCATATTTTTACTATGCAAAAAAAAATAAAAAAATCAAATGACCAATCTAACCCTATATAATTAGTAAAAAATAATTATATCATGTTCAAAAGACCATTTTATCCCCAATACCTAGTTAAAAAGTTTTTGAGCTAAGAAAATTCCAACAAATCACAATTATAATGAATAGTAATTGGAGTCTTAGGCTACAATAATTTTTCATTCACCTTTAGTGTTTTTCCAAATGGTAATTAATTGATTAAGATGAAACTCGAATTCAAAACATTGTCTTAAGTTGGTGTATAAAAAAAACTAAAACTTGATATCTTTTATAAAAAAAAACTAATTAAAAAAAACCTAAAAAGGTATAGCCTATGTATTATGCTTTCATTATATCTATCGAGGGGAAACACTATGAATTGTAATAGCATTTTCTTTTTTATCCTTTAATTTTATTTCACTTTGATCTTCAAACTTTTTTTTTTTAATTTTGTCCTTGTATATTGTGTTTAATGAGGATTTAGCTTGATTATTTGTTTTAGTTTACTTTCTAAAAACTTTCTAAATCTAAATGAAAATCTCGATGTTGGTTTAATGCTTGATTTCAAATGAAAAAAATTAGTTTTGTTGGTTGAAAACAAATTGGGGACCAAAATTGACAATGAGAGAGATTCAAGTTTTTTTTTCTTTCAATATTGTTTAAGGGGCATTTCTTTAACATTTTTTGCCTTAAAATTTTGGCCAAATTCAATTATGGTCCTTTAGTTTGATACTAATTTGTTTTGGTACAAAACATCATTTTGTTCATATGTTAGTCCTTGGGTTTGAGAGATTCGAGAGAAAATCACTTTTAAACAAATATGAAGGGAGAAAGTAATTGGTTCTCTACACCACAACAACGGTTAATATTGGTGTCAATGAGTTTCATTTGATGAGATAAGTTTTATTTAGTGTTTTTAACCCATAATATTACTTCAAAATTAAGATTGAGGCATGTGAATTCCTTTTCATTTTAAGTTGATTTTTGGTTTTCTAATCGATTAAAGATTGTTTTAAGATTATATATGGGTTTGTTGAGGTTTATAGGGTATTTTTATAGGTGGTTTTAGATGAGAAATATGTTTATTTGGGCACCAATGAGTGGAGCTTGAATTTCCTTCCACTTTAGATGGCTAAAGGAGAATTAGAAAGTAACGTGTCACCTGTTATTTTTTCTTAAATAAAACAAAAAGGAGGTGGATTATACCAGAAAGAAAAAAGAAGGCATGACATATGGGCTAGGCCTCGTCCGTGGGCTAAACATAGGCCCACCTAAGGCCACACAATTTACTTGTTTTTTTGTTTGCTTTTTTCTTCTAGATTTTTTTAATTAAAAACCTTTATTAATTAAAAAATATTTTAATTTTTTTTATCAAATTCCATTAAATTTTCACTTTGTTATTTTGACTTAGATCATACCTTTTTTATATATATAGTGGTGAGAGCTTTTTTTTTTACAGTCCCTCGTAGTGTTATTTATTTATTTGACCACTATATAGTTTTTTTTTAATAGTTTTGATTAAATAACATTTCTCATATTATAACATTAGAAAGAACTTTTTTTGTGCGGCCTTTCATTAGTTTTTGTTTTAAATTTATTTGACGCTAAATTTTCTTTGGATATTATTTGATTAAATTGACTTTGATTTCATTTTATAAAATTAGTAAACACTTTTTTTGTGTGGCCTTTCACTATGAGTATTTGTTTCTTAAATTTTATTGGGTTGATTTTTATTATAGTATAATCAAATAAAAAATATATTCCAAAAAGATTAACAACGAATCCTGGAAAGTTGAACTAGGTCCGATATGAGTGATACAATGAAAACCTATCTCAAGGTATCAACTCTATTAGAATAAAAACTCCTACCCGATAAATACTAATTTGTGAACGAGAAGTATAACGAAGACACCATGAAACCATTTAATCTTTGATAAGCTAATTTAGTTTTTAAGAGAACTAAATAATGCAAGAACATTTCTCACATAAGTTGAATAAATTCGGAAGCAATAATATTATCAATTCTAAATAAAAAAAAGTGTCTTACATGAAGTTTTTATACTCCAAACAAAAATAACCTAATAGATCTACCATAGTGAATTGATTTAGATCCACTTAAAAAAATGATTCAAAATAGATGATTAAACCTGAAATTCTAAAAAACTATTAAGCCCAAACAAGTCTTTTGCTGTAGCTAAAAACAATTAAAACCAAACATAAATTAATTTCAAATAAGTGTTGAGTTATAGCTAAAATAAATAGGACCAACTAAGCCCATAAAATAACAAACCTAATGTTTAAAAACCTAAACATACCAAGACAAAAACCAAAGTTGCCGTGACTTTGGTGTTGGGGTGGTCTTCAAGTTATCTCGTTGTGCTATGTCAGTTTTGACGCCACCATCAAATAGTTTTCCACAACAATGCACATCCAGTTTACTGTTCTGATTTTCTTAATGCATTAATATCAAAATTATTATAATTTATATAAAAAAACATATATTCAAGTAAAAATAAAGTTAAGTGAAAGATAAAGCATGGCGCTAAAATAAAAGGAGATTTAAATTAAAGAGAAGTCTCTCTTTAATATCATAAAACTAGACGATAGTAAACATTGAATCTAAAACAACCTTTTTAGTGAATTCAGTCCTTGGACTTGCAATGGACTTGATCAACACTTTAATTGGATTTGTTAATGTCGTAAACTGGTACGCATTATCCAGGTTTGGCTGGTTAATTCAAGTTGATTCAACAAACATGGTTTTGTCTCATTATATAAAAGGAAAGGGTTATTCTAACTACACCATCTTGAAATTTTTTAATCCTTGATATAAAACTGGGTCTTAATCGGGTCATAATTGAACTCGTCAGGTCGACTATATCAAAAAATGTCAAGTCCCTCTTGGTCCAGTTTAAAACCTGAGCCAAGAATGGGGTTAGGTTGGGATGGTCTCCAGGTTAACTTGTTGTGCTGGGCCAGTTTTGACGCGACAATCAAAAAGATTTTTCAATGACAATGCATATCCGGTTTATTGTTCTGATATTTTCTAAATACATTCACGTCAAAATTATTATAATTTATCCAAAAAAACATATACTCGGGCAAAAAAAAAAAAGTTAAGTGAAAAATAAAGCATATTGCTAAAATAAAAGGAGTTTTAATTAAAAAGATGTCTCTTGTACTCTTATTTCAAATCTTCCTGATTTTTTGCGGGTAAGATAAAATAAATCATGGCATATTATTTTTTATGTTAATTTTTTTTTTCCGACTATAGATCACGGTTGAATTCGCTAGTTAGTACTAATTAAATATCAGTTCATTTATAGTTTTTTATTTTATTTTATTTTATTTACATTCGAAGGAGAGCAAAGCTATTTAATTTCGAAGCCCTTTTTAGAAATCTTTCAAGATGAAGATGACATCTACACCATGATTTCTTTTTTAACAGGTAACGATATGGAATTATGGACGCCATATTGAGACAAAGCAAAAGGAAGAAGAGCTCTTGGAAAGACAGCATATAAGAATTTACCCCTAAACAATAGAAATTGATGGAAAAGCCAAAGATATTTGACTGGTTCCAGCTGATATTTTGTTTGTTTTTTAGTTTCAATTTTTTTTAAATATTAATTTTTTTTATTTTAAATAATGTTTTTTTGATAGTTGTGGATTGTTTTAATATACGGATGCTAATATAATTTTTTAAATATAAAAAATATTATTTTAATATATTTTTAAATAAAAAAACATTTTAAAAAATAACTGCTATTATATTTCAGTCAAATATTATTATACTTTAATATAGCTTGTTTTAATCACATCCCCATCCCAAGCCCTAAAACCACCGTAGAAACCAGCTCCATTTCAGTTCGTAAATCACACCAAACAGTTCCCACAAGAAGATTGACCGCGCTATGCTGTGGGTCAAGTTAAATTTTTTTTAATGTAAATATTTTTTTACATGTTGCTAAGGTGTTTTTTCCTAACAGAAAAAAATTAAATCCTATGAGGATTTACTTAATGTAACCCGGTTGACTTTATTAGTCAAAAAACAATTCATACAACCTAAGAAAACAAATTTTGACTAAATAAAATTTCAAGATGATATCTTTTTTCAATATTAAAATAACAACATATTAGATTGATCTTGGACAACCCGAGTTAACGTGTTAAATCAATGACCTAGGTTATGAGATTATGATAACCTTATAGAAAACAAATCAAAATAAATTATTAAGTCTAATTACCAATCAATCCAATGTTGATGGATGAAATTGAAAAAAAAATCAATTAAAAAAGGACCTAAAAAAACTACTCGGGTTACCATGTCAAACTTGCAACCCGGATCATAAGAACGAGATAACCCCATGAAAAACAAATTTAAACAAATTACAAATTTCAATCCCTATGTAGCTCAATATTGAAAGACGAGATTAAAAAAAGAAACCAATTAAAAAAATAACATAAAAACAACCTGAATCAATCAACCAAACCCATGACTCGGGTCATCAGATTGAGATAACCTTATAGGAAAAAAAATAAAAAAATAACCTGATTTAACCAGGTTTAACTTGTCAAATCCGTGACTTTAATCTTGAGACTAAGATAACCCCATAGAGAGAAAGTCAAAATAAATTATAAAACTCAATTCTTAATCATCCCTATCGAATTTAATGTTGAACGATAAAAATTATAAAAATTTTAGTTAAAAAAATGACATATAAAAATAAGTCAAGTTAACCTGAGTTAACTGTTAAGTGCTATTACCGAGTCATGAGACCATGATAACCAAATAAAAAACAAACCAAAATAAATTATGAAGCCTAATTCCCAATTAAACACAATATTAATTGATAGAGTTAGGGGGCAAAAAGTCAATTAAAAAAAGAGAGAAAAAATGAGTCTATTAGGTTAAAAATAGATTATGAACCTCTATTCTTAAACGATCCAATGTTGAATAATAATGAGACCAATATAACCTCTTAGAAAGAAAATAAAAAAAGGACCTGATTTAACTAGGATTAAAATGCCAAAACTTATGAACTTGATCTTAAGACCAAGATATTGTCATAAAAAAACAAATCAAAATATATTATGAAACTCAATTCTCAATCGACCCAATGTCGAATGATAAAATTGAAAAAAAATCAATTAAATAAAAGATACAAAAAACAACTCGAGTTAACTCGGGTTAATTCGTTAAGCATTATTCTCGTGTCATGAGATCAAGATAATCTAATAAAAATTAAATAAAACAAATTATGAAATTTAATTCTCAATCAAATCAATATTAAAGGATGAAAGTGGAAGAACAAAACTAATTAAGAAAAAGAAAAAAAATCTGAGTCAATTAGGTTAACTCGTCAAATCAGATTAACTCATCAAACTTGAGATTCGTATAATGAAAGTGTAATAACTAAATAGAAAAAAAATTTAATATTTAAAAATTAAATTAAAAAAAATTAATTGAAAAGTCAAAAAAAAAAAAAACTAAAAGGCGGTTAGGAGATAAACAATTTATACTATGCTTTCAAATTGGACGAATAAGTTCTTCTATATTAATAACCTTTCGTTCTTGAAATCTTTCAATTCCAATTGTTGAGTAACCTGTCGTGATGATAATCAAGTTCGTGGTTGCCGGTTCGCAGTGTCTGGCTTGATATGGCCAGAAGTAATTTTTTATTTTTTTATTTTTTAAATCATACGTGTAATCCTTCTATGAGGATATAATGAGTCTGTGGTCTCGTCGAAGGAGGACTCGAAGGTTGTGGTTTTGGTCGTTAATGCGGCGGTCTTGGTCAACGGAGATGGTGAAGGAGATGAAAATAGGTAAATAAAAGCATCTCCAATAAAAAATATTATATTAAAGAGTTAAATAAATATTTTTTTTAAATAGTATAAATATAACTTTTTTAATTATGTAAATTTTAATAGTAAAAAGTTATTTAGAAAAGCCAATTATATTTTAATATATTTCATGTTAAATTAATTTTAATATAATTATATAAATAATTTAGATATTTTATATATAATATAATTATGATGTTATTAATTATATAATTAATATGAGTAATTTATAAAAGTAATATAAAATTAATGAAGTAATATGAAAGTTAAAAGATATAATTTAAAATTTATTTTTATGAATATTTTTAATTTTCAGTTTTATATGTTACTGTTAAAATTAAATTTTTTAAAAGTAAATTCAAATTCAAACTTTTAAAAAAACCGCCAACATTTTAAATTTTGATTTTAATTTTTTTTTAAAAAATTCAAGCTTTGAAAAAATGACCGCCAACATTTTAAATTTTAAAATTTCAAATGGGCAAAAATTAACTGCCAACATTCTAAGATTTCAAAATTTGAAAAATAATCCATCTATAAATATTCTCATATGCTTTAACATTTTTTCTCATCATTTTCTTCTCTCCAATCTTTATTATATTTCATTAAAATTCATCATGAATCATTCTAATTTTAATTTTTATGATGCTTTTGATTTTGATGATGACACTCCTGTGTTTGCTTTTTAAGTTGCTACCGCTGTGGTTGTTGAAGAAGAGTCGAATAAGCAAGAGCGGAGAATAGGGTATCATGGCTCTATTCTTAGTCACAATATTATCAATCATAATAGAAAGGAAGGTGAGTTAAGGTTATATAATGATTATTTTGCTGAAAATCCTAAATTCACTGAAAGTCAATTTCAAAGAAGATTTATGACGAGTCTTGGTGTTCATAATCCATATTTCAAACATAGGATAGATGCTCTTGGTTTATCTTGCCTTTAAAAGGTAACTGCTGCTCACAGAATACTTGCATATAGTATTCTTGCAGATCTTACTAATGAATATCTTCGAATTGGAGAAATCACTGCGATAGAAAGTTTTAGAGCTTTCGTTAAAGCAATCGTAGAAGTTTTTGGTGATTGGTATCTAAGGGCACCAAACGTGGCCGATATTTGTCGATTATTATCAATTGGAGAGCAACGTGGATTTCAAGGGATGTTAGGGAGCATTGACTGTATGCATTGGAAACGAGAGAAATGCCCAATTGCATGGCATGGGATGTATACTGGTCATTGTCGTGAACCAACTATAATTCTAGAGGCGGTGGTTTTACAAGATCTTTGGATATGACATGCCTTTTTTGGAATGCCTGGATCATTAAATGATATTAATGTTCTTGATCGGTCACCTATCTTTGCTGCACTTGTTGAAGGTCGAACTGCTCCTGTCAATAATATAATTAATAGGCATGAATCATTAGATTTGAACTTCTTATGTCATCATAAGTTTCAAGTTTTTTATGTTTTTTTTTTCATTATGGTTGTTATCTTTTAAGTTAATTAATCCTATTTATTGTTGTTAAGTGTTAGAAGAACTTCAAAAAAGTATTATGAATTGATACCACTTTTATAACAATATATTTAAAATAACCAAGAAATTTCTACATATTTAATTAAAAATACATTACATTAAACAATAAATCAATCTAGTTAATTAAAAATTAAAACCCCTCTTTTGCATAATAATCTAACTTTCTATTTTGAAAATACGCTGCAGAAATTGGATCCAAATTAGAAATATCAATTTTCATAATTTGTTCTTCTTTCTCAATCCTGTACAATTCTTGTTTCTCTTGACTTTGTTGAATCATCATAGCTTGTTGCTCTAACATAATTTTTCTATCTTATTTCTTCTGATTCTCAATTTCAACTAGAGTATCCCTGAATTGTTGTAAGAGATTTTGTTACAGTTACCTCCCCAACTTTATCTTTTCCTTGTTTATGTTAAGTCATTCCTTTGCAACCTTCTAACCAATTGGTCTATTTTGATAAATTAATGGTTCACTGTCTTCTCCTAAACTAACAGAATCAGATGTAGATGGAGCTGATGAAGCCGGACTTGCATTGACATGACTTTTTTGTTTCTTGTTTGACTTTTGATGTTGACTTGCACGCTCAAATTGCCATTTGGGTTCTTTTCTTAAGATAACCCAACAATGTTCTAGTTGAAATCGTTTGCCAACGCAAGAAGCATACATTTGTCGAGCATCATTAATCTGGTAAAAAATTAGAGAAATTAAATAATGTTAAAATATGTGTTAAACAATTTAATATGAAAATGAATATTAAAATTACCCTTGATTCTTCGGTCATTCCACTTTGCTGACGATTTTCAATTTGAGTAACAATCCAACAAATTTACTGACTTCTCTATTTATTTCTTGCCATCTACTTGAGATGCTTATTTGGGAACGATTATTCAAGTTTCCTCCATTCTCTACAAAGTAAGCATGTACTTGAGCCCAAAACTGTTTTGTTTGTTGTTCAACTCCTGTAATTGGATCCTTCTTTGTGATGTTTTTGTCGAGACAAGTAAACAATCTTCCTCTGGTGAGAAGTTTTTACTTCTTTGTGATTTTTTTGCCAAATGGACATTTAAATTTGAGTATGTTAAGTCATCAATTAATTGATTAGAATCACTTGGTTGAGAGAGAATATCTTCTGACTCACTCATAAGAAAGTTGGTAAAAGAGCTTGGAAAATTTGAATCCATCTACATTAAAAAAAAAAACTCAAGTTAAAACCTTATAAGAGAGTGTAAAAGAAGCTCACATTCAATGTGTAGCAATTTTGTAGTTTCCATACATATGAATTAATAATAAGCATTGCCTCCTACTTGTTCTAACATAACAATTTGACCATTTTTTGGAACTAAAAGAGAATTGATATGCTGGTTTAATTATATTTTCAACAAAACAAAATATAATTGATCTCAAATTAAAACAGAAAATAAAAAATAAATTTCAAATATGTCACTCTATATTTTTATCAATATCAACAACCATTATTACTTCCTCTCAATTTTGTCAAAGATAATAACATAAATAAAAATTATCTTCCTTAACTCATATCAAAAACATAAAATAAAAAAGAAAAAAAAATCATCACAAATATCAAATTAACAACAAAAGGTCTAAAAAATCAAGATATATAAAAGAGAAAATAGAAAAAGTTTTTAAACAAGCATACCTTTTAATTTCAGCTAATGAACACAACAGATGTTATTCATTAACCAGAGAATAATTGATTCTTGTTTTTCTAAATTTGAGAGAAGGGTGAGGCACAATACAAGATTTTAAAATTTACAAGTTCTTTCCTTCTGCTTTTAAAGAAAAAAAATAAACTATTGGCCAACGACTATAAAAATAGTCATTGGCCAACAATCATTTTCTTTTGCCATTTCTACAGGGAAACGTAGAAATGGCTCTTCAAAGGACAAATAGCTAAAATAGCTATCCGTTTGCCTAAGGCGTTGGAGTGAAGAAATACAGAAACAAAAGCTAAAAGTATAACTTTTTAAATTTGCCTCTTCATTTAGCTCTCCCGTTGGAGATGCTCTAAGGGTATTTTAAGTAATAATAAAATCATGGTACATGTTGAATGATAAAATTATAATATTTTATATGTTTTTTTATTGATTCGATAAATTAATATTTAACCTAAAAATAATAACATATAAATTATAATAAATAAACTAATAACATATAAAATACTATCGCTAATAAAATACAAAGTATTTCTAATAATCCTATTGTAGTATATTCACGATAACAGTCCACAGTTGCTATTGATGTTAGTGATGATTATAGCATTACTGATATTGGATCTATCGGTGTGTAATGGCGTTAGCTACCTTTAGTGGTAATTTGTTTTTATGTTTTAAAAATATTTTTTTTGAATAGATTTTTTTTAAATTAATTGTTTGTGGTGTTTTTATATCATTTTGATATGTTGATATAAAGAATGATTTAAAAAAAATAAAAAAAATATTATCTTGATGTATTTTCAAGTAAAAACACTACCAGAAAATCGGCGAAAACCAACGGAATTTTTTTGTTGGTAATTTTTACCGACGATAATAATTCTGTCTCAACATCTATCGGTATATACCAACAAAGAAAACTCATCAGCGATACTGTCGGTATATACCGACCGTAGCGCTGACGGACTATATAATTTTTTTTGGAAAGTTGCAATGGTGTGATGACGTGGATTTTTTCCAGACGATTTTACCGACGGAATGACCGAGGGATTCAAACCGGGATATCCACAATGATGTGGCACTGTCACCAGCGGAATCACCGACAGGTGGACTGACGAAACGTGCTCGTCGGTGATTCCATCGGTAAAAGTCAATAGATACCCACTCTGCCGACACTCTCTTCCTCTATTTCTCCATCTTCTTCCCCTTCTTCTTCCCCATCCCACCTCTCCCCTCCCAAACTGCAGCCAACCACCCATCCCAACTCTCCCCTCTTCTCAACACAAACACTCAAGTTTCTTATACTTTTGTACATTGTCACAACATTCGTTCTTGTGGATTTTATCATTTTTGTAAGTAAATCTATCCTTTTTAGTTTTAACATTTAAATGTGAATTTTAATATTTTTTTAGTATATGTATTTTATTAATGTATGTACTTGTTTGATTGTTATTTGTTAAAGAAACTTGTAGTATGAATGTATAATTTCGTAGTTGTTATAGTTTGTTTTAGATGTTGTCAAATTATATTTGTTTGTAAATTGTTGAAACTTTGTTTGAATTACACTGAATTAGATGTGTTGTGATGAAATAAACAATAGCTTGTTTAACGGGTCCGCTTTAATTGTTATCAATTCTATTGCAAAGTTGTGATTTCTGTAAATTTATATATGTATAAATTTGTATGGACGTTGATAGTTAATAATTGATAATTAATATTTAACATAAGTGTTTTTTAGTTTGTTGGATAATGTCGGGGCAAACCAATATTTTTGTTATGTTTATTTACGTAACGTAGTTAATTAATACATGTTGTCGTCATAATTTTATAGAGGTTCGATAGAAGTCATGGATGATCGTTCATGGATGTATCGGGACTCACCCCAAGGATTATGGATGATGGATTATTGTAACGGGGTTCAGGGTTTTATTAATTTCGCAACATCTATCCCGAGGAATTTTACTGATGGCGGTATTAGGTGTCCATGCAGGAAGTGTAAAAAATAAAAAGTTTCTGCATCAAGATGTTGTAATGATGCATCTTCTAACCAAAGGGTTCATGGAGGATTACCTGTGTTGGTATGCACACGGAGAACTATTGTTCCAAATGAGAGCATGGTAGAAAGAGTGGTTGGGTCAACTTCTAGTGCTAGCAACATGCATAAAGTTGGAAATGACAACAGTAATCCTTATAACAATATGGTTATGGATGCAATGAGAATGAGTGAAGGTAATGTCAGTGAATGTCCAATCATAGAAGAAGAACCTAATGCAGATGCAACAAGGTTTTTAGATCTGTTGAAAGATTCTGATGAACCATTATGGGATGGTTGCACGAACCACAATAAATTATCGGTCGTAGCACAGGTGTTCACCATCAAGTCAGATCACGGGTTGAGTGAGGCCGGTTATGACAAAATTATTGAATGGGCGAGAAGCATTTTACCTAATGGGAACAGGCTGAAAGAGAACTTCTATGCTGCCAAGTCTATGATGAAACCCCTCGGTTTAGGATACTAGAAAATTGACATGTGTCCTAACTTCTGCATGTTATACTACCTTGAAAATGCTGAGCTGATCGAGTGCATGACATGCGGGCATTCCCGTTACAAACCTAGAACTTGCAGAGGAAAGACTCTCGTGGCATATAAAAAACTTAGATACTTCCCAATCATACTTAGACTGTAAAGGTTATTCATGTCACCAAGGACCACTGAGCACATGACATGACACCAATCACATCATGCGGTTGATGGAGTGATGGTGCATCCTTCTGACGGCAAAGTATGGAAACACTTTAATAGTGTGCATCCTCACTTTTCAGTTGAATCAACGTGTGTCTTGGGTTGTGTACAGATGGATTCAACCTATTTGGGTCATTTGCTGCTCCTTATTCTTATTGGCCGGTCATACTGATGGTTTATAACTTGCCACCTGGGATGCGTATGAGGCCGGAGTTCATGGTTTTATCTACGGTCATACCAGGCTCGAGCAATCCGAGGCGGAATATAGATGTTTGTCTTCGACCGTTAATTGATGAGTTGACGCAACTGTGGTCTTCTGGAGCTTTGACTTATGATATCTCGAGAAAACATAATTTTGTTAGGAGAGCGGCTTTGATGTGGACTATCAATGATTTCCCAGCTTATGGAATGGTTTCTGGTTAGAGCATGTATGGAAAACTAGCATGTCCATACTGTATGGAGAACAATAAAGCATTCACGCTAACAAACGGGAGTAAAGCTTCTTTTTTTGACTGTCACCGTCATTTCTTGCCATCAGATCACAGGTACAGAAAGAACAAAAAGAATTTCTTTGTTGGCAGAGTTGAAAAGGATGTTGCACCCCCGCGTCCTTCTGGTGAAGAATTGCATGATGTTATGTCAGAGTATGGTGACATTGTGTTTGGTCTCCAATCAGGTAAGTATAAGTTTCCTGATTTTGGTTTGACCCATAATTGGGTGAAGTGAAGTATCTTTTGGGAGCTTCCTTATTGGAAAACCAATCTTCTCCGCCATAACCTTGACGTCATGCACATTGAAAAAAACGTGTTTGAGAACATTTTCAACACCATAATGGATGTGAAGGGGAAGACAAAGAACAACATTAAGGCTAGATTGGATGTAGCGTTGTTCTGTAACCGTAAAAATATAGAGTTGGTTTGTGATGGGTCACATGTCGCAACACCAAGAGCAAGCTTCGTGTTTGAGAAAAACACACAACTAATAGTCTACAAATGGCTTAAGAGTTTGCGTTTCCCCGATGGACATGCCTCGAACATATTAAGGCTGGTTAATACAAAGGAATGCAAATTATTTGGAATGAAGAGTCATGACTACCATGTGTTTAGACAAACACTCATCCCATTAGCTTTTCGTGATTTGTTGTCAAAGAGGATATCGGATGCACTCACGGAGATCAGTCATTTCTTTAGAGATATTTGCTCCAGCAAGTTGAATATTGATCACATTGAAAGACTTGAAACGAATATCATGGAGACAATATGCAAACTTGAGATGATATTTCCTCCATCATTTTTTGACTCAATGGAGCATCTACCCATACTTTACCGTTTGAGGTAAAAGTTGGAGGACCAGTCCAGTACAAATGAATGTATTCATTCGAGAGGTTAGATATTACAATTGCTATGTAATTCATGATTAAACATTTCTTATTTTTTTTAATTGATAATTTTTTATTAATTCTATATATGCAGGTACTTGTTCAATCTTAAAAAAAAGGTTAAGAACAAGGCGCATATTGAGGCTTCAATATGTGAGGCCTATATTGTTAAGGAGATCTCAACATTTATCTCATACTATTTCGAACCTCATTTGAGAACGAGGATCAACTGTGTTCCATGACATGATGATGGTGGTGAAGTGCCTTCAAGTGGGAACTTGTCAATATTCTCCAATCTTGGACGACCCACACCTAAAAATGCAGTGAGGGGAAGATATTTGTCTGAAATAGAGTTCAGATAAGCATACAATTATGTCCTATTTAACTACGATGAGCTGAGACCTTTTATTAAGTAAGTAGATGTTCGACTTAAACTTTGTCAAGAGTGTACTATTTATATATTGTGATACCATAAACTCATATAATTTGGAACAACTTTGCAGGGCAACATCGACGATACTTACTGTCCAATAACTCACAGCTGACCGAATCTCATATCTTTCAATTACAAGATGAACAATTTACCACGTGGTTTAGAACACATGTAAGTCCCATCATAAACTCATTATCTCTTACAATGTAATTAACTATATGTCAATATTATAGAATATCCATTTATTGATTATTGTTGTATTTGATATATAAGGTTTATCAAATGGGAGGTAGTGCTTCTATTTCACTGTCTTTACTAAGCCTGAGCCTTGAAAGAAAAGTCAAGTGCTATAACGTGTATTTTATTAATGGATATGTCTTTCATATTGAAGAATACGGGCATGGAAGAAAGACATACAACATTGGTGTTTGTATTAAGGGATCGACTTCTAGTGAGTTTGAAGTTGACTACTACAGTAGATTGGAAAAGGTCATCGAACTGCAATATCATAGCGAGTAGAATAAAGTGTTTTTATTCAAATGCTATTGGTATGACACAACTGACAGAGGAATTAGAGTGGATCCTCACTATGGTCTCGTTGAAATCAACTCAAAAGCTAGACACCGCAACGTAAACGATGTCTTTGTTTTCGCAAAGCAATGCTAACAAGTTTATTACACATACACCCCTTCCTTTAGAAAGGACTGATCAAGAGTTGATTGGTTATCTGTTTTAAAAACCAAACCCAGGGGTTGTGTCGAGGTTGTTCAGGATGAGAACGAAGACACAAGTGTGATAGATGAAGTGGTTCAAGTTAGTGGGGTTGTTGAACCATACCGAGTTGCTCCTTCGATTGACTTAGAAGAAAATTCAAATTTACATGGTTTCGACGATAGTCTTGTTGATGTTGACGTAGAGGAGTTGAATGCTGTTTTGAGCTTTAGTGGACTAGAGAATGTTGATGAAGAAGATGATAACCACATTGAAGAGTGCGATGAAGCTGATAACCATTCAATTGAGGACAAAGATGAAAATTCTGACTAAATATGTTGTAAAGCCTTATTTTTATAATGTAATATTAAGGATGATATTTGAAACATGAAATATTTATTTTATAATTGTCAGCTCTTGTTATTGTGTTGTGTGTGCTGTAAGTTTGCAATTCAAGCTTTTGTGTAGGAGGATAGACACACAATACAAACAACACTTGCGAAAAGATTGCCAGTTTTACCGATAGCTATACCGACGGTATTTTACCCGTCAGTATTTCACAGAGAGTTGCAAAAAAATTATGGCATTTTGCCACAATTACTGACGGGTATTTCAACGTACTGGTACCCGTCGGTATTTCACAGAGAGTTGCAAAACAATTACGACATTTTGCGTAATTGTTTCATTATTCCTATAAATTTGTGTAGATGTTTTGAATGAAAATCTAATTATTTTATTGTTTGTATTGCAATAATTATTTGATAATTTAGTCTTTTTTAATTGTTATTGTTGAATTTTCCATTGAAATGGTAATTGGAAATGAAGAATTAAATTTCATTGTTTTATCTTAATTTTATTCTATTATTGATTGTTATATTTTTTATTATTTCCATGAATTTTAATTGTCATTTATACATTTCTATAGATGTTAGTTGAAAATATATAGATGTTGAATTTCTATAGATGTTAGGTTGTATATAAGATATTCCAATGGAGTCAATTGGTTTGTGGTTATTGTAAAGATTTGCAGGTTTGAAAACTGTGGGTAGTCTCTAGTATAGGGGAGGTGTTGTTGAATTTTTTTTAAATAATCAAAGTTAATTATGTAATTATTCGTATAAATTTGTATAGATGCGTAGAATGAAATCTACAGCACGTCGTTAGTAGACGGTTGCAACTAGTTCTTTTAGCAACGAGGAGGACGTATCCTTAGGTGCTGATCACGGCGAGACATTTGCGCCAACTTGTGATGCTGCCTCTTTTAGCATGATTTCACAGCGCAGAGGCGGTGTGCCTTCACAGCGGGGTCAATTCACCCGCAAGTACCAGGCACAATGGAAGGATGACCTCTCAATGTAAGTTTGTTTAGGTTTTAGGTTTTTTTTTACACTTAAACATAATTTATGAACAACTAATTAATATTTTATTAATTTTATTTAATTTCAGGTTCGCAAATATTGAGGCTGCTAGGATAATAACATCGGCATTTAAATCGTCGATGGAGATTCCATTGTTTCAATGGAGTCAGGTTTCCAGACATCCTGAGTGGAGACCTAATATCGATGCATGGTTTCAGCGATTTCAGGTCGGTGTTAACTTTTCATTTCCAGCTTATTTTTAATAAATTATTTTTATAATTTTATATCTTGTACTATTTTTATTTTAAATAAATTATTTATATACACAACATAAATTTGAGTGGGATTGTGCGGACAACAATGTTGTGAGGAAGGTATAGGAGAATCACGCGGCAACTAGGTAACATAAAAAATAATATTTATTTTTGTTTTATAATTTTATGTTCTAAATTCCAATTTGTTACTATGAAAGTAGGCTGCGTGATGTTTGGTATGACACCAAAAATAAAAATAAAAAAGACATGCGAGGGATAACGGTTTTGAAGGATGGAATGAGGTGGTGGTTTGGCGAGAATTCAAACCGCCATTCATCTCGGGAGATATATGGACAACATATATTGAGAACGTGATGTCAGAGTGGTCTCATGGCGCTCACAGTCCAGCGTCGACAACCGGAACAAACAAATTCATGGTTTGGTGACCACGCACACCGGCGGCTCCATCCCGTTCAACGCACATGCAAAGCGGATGGTAAAATTAATTTAAATGAAATATATCGTTAATTAATTTGTTGCTTATAAATATATTTAAATTGCAACTTTTTTTCCTTACAGTTGTGTCTCTTGGACGTGAGCCGAGTCCAATGAAGTTGTTTGTAGAGACTCATGTGCGGAGTCAAGATGCCAAAAGGGGGTGCAATAGTTCATGGACAACTGTGCTCAGCACTTCGTGGTATGTTTGTTCAATCATTTTGTTTTGTAAGTTATTATTTTCATGAATTGAATATGATGATTTTTTTAAAAAATTTCAGGAGACCTATAATAGCCGGTTGAGGGAGAGATATGGGGACGATCCTTCGACCCATCCGGATTTGTGGATGGAGCTGGGATCGTCTAGTGGACTTGAAAAAAATTAGGTCTACGGGCTCTCCAACACTACAGCCGAAAACTTACGGTCGGCCAGTAGTGTCTCAACTGTTGGGAGCTCTCCATCGGTATCTAGCACCCAGTCTGAGGAGTTCGTGGCCTTGAAACAATAATATGAACGACTCTCAACGAATTATGATAAGCTTCGTCAAATGATCATGGAGATTAGATCAAGGATGGGTGATGATACATGTGCAACCCCTTTTTGGTTGTACTGTCCCAAGAACAACCAGCCTCGTCCTTCTCCTCCAGCTCCGCTGCTTTTCTAGTTTAATTTTGTTTTTTAAACACATTAAATTTGTAATGAATATTTGGATGAATATTATTTAACATTATTTTTATATTTTTAATGTTTAATACAATTTTATTTGTTTATTAAGCTTTTTTACTATTAATAAATAATTTTTTAAATATTTTAAATACATACCAATGGCTTTCCAGATGGAAACCGGTTGTCGGTATTTTACCGAGAGTTGCCAAACAATTACCACCCATGCCACAATTACCGATGAATATATTCCGTCGGTGATTACCATTACAATTACCGACGGATATATCTATCGGTATTTGACAGAGTTCTGAAATATTTACTGCCATGCCACAATCACCGACGGATATTCCGTCGGTGATTACCGTTGAAAATATAGACGAAATGATTTCGTGGGTACTTTTCTCACGAGAAATTGTTTTTTGCCACGCTTCGCCATCTGTAAGACCGTCAGTGGTTGGTTTTTTTTATTTCTGACAAAATCAGCGATGGAATGGGGAATTACCGACGATCAGTATTCCGACGGATGGATTCCGTCGATGAGGCTGTAGGGAAAAATGTTACCGACGGATTTCGTGCCTTACACCAACAAAATTAATCCATTGATAAAACTGCTTAATGGTGTAGTGAAATCATTTTAAAAAAACTATTACAACACTTCTAAACAACCCTTTAAAACACCAGTCACCTTCTAAATCGCCATCAACTCCATATTCTCTTCTCCTTTCTAGCACCCAACTTGCATCAACACCAATCTTTTAGGAAACTACAACCAAAAAATACGGGACTAGTCCACTCCTGGCTTGATTCGAACTCACACCAAAAAAATACGGCACTACCCTAACTTCAGATCTTTATTAAGAATCCAATTAGTGTGCTAAGTGACAAGGGAGTAAGAATGAAATTCCTTTGAAAATAATAGTAATAATGTTGGGTTTGACACTGATGGTCGTTGCCATAGAAAAGTTAAGCCCATCGAACAAATTTGTGGTGGAATTTCAATTAAGCTCTGCTAGAAATGTGGTTGGGCGATGACCACTATTCACCTACCGCGGCATCAGAAAATCCTGTCCTTGTATCGAATTGATATAACTAAGTTTTAAAATATTAGAGAATCGCAAACTTTCAACCTGTATATATATCTCTTGGGTGCGTGAATGTTTTTTGTAACTTGTGGAGGCTGTTGTGCTCTAGTTCATAGACAATCTAGGGGCGGCAGCAATGGCGGGTGTGCGCAAACATTATGGTATTTTGCTAGCATCACTAGCTATAATCGCCGCGGCGTTACCGTGCTGTTCTTCACAAACAACTAGAAGGTTTCAATTTAATGTAAGCCATACACATATCTTAGAGATATTAAATCTCTCTTAGTAGCCTTTTCAACCAATAAATAGACTTACAGGAATGATATATATATGTATAAACACACAAATTTAATACAAATTTGTGTACGTTTTCAGGTTGAGTGGAAGAAGGTGACACGTTTGTGCACAACGAAGCAGCTTCTAATGGTGAACGGGCAGTATCCAGGCCCAACCATAGCTGTTCATGAAGGTGATAACGTTGAGATTAAGGTCAAAAATCGGATTGCTCAGAATACTACCCTTCATTGGTGAGTTTGGATGCATCCTAGTCTAATTCATATTTTCCAATATCCGTATATGGAACTATTTTTTAACCATATGCTAAGAGTAGCACTGTATGTTGTCATCATTTTGGCTGCAGCAGATGCTTCGCTCATTGAAAACAAGATGTGTTTGAAAATATCATAATTTTTATTTTTGAATTTTTTAAAAAAAATAGATATACCTTGAAAAAATATTAAATTAATTTTTTAATTTTATTTTAATGTATTAACAAAAAAAAAATGATGGATTTGGGTGGTAAGTGATGGATTTGGGTGGTTGTCTTAATGAATCATTCTCAAGTAAAAAAAAAAAAAAAACTGTTATTGTTCATATCATCACCAGCATCGTCGTTATTACAAGAAAATAGGAAGAGTTTGTGATGTTTAAACGGTAAAACTAAGATTAACAATACCAACTGAAGTTGAGATCTTGTAATAAATTATAAGGGTAAAAAGGAGTGTTTATGTGCACATGCGGAATAAACTAATCACTAAACGAAAGTTGGGTTAATGCAAGGAATCTTTCTATCGACTAGTTGGTTCAGAAATCTTGTTTGCCTTCATGTCTTCCTCTCCCTTGATTTTTATTATCCAATAATTCAATTTAAAAATTAAAATTCTTATATAAAATATTAAGATATCATTTATATTAATTTTTAACATTTTTTTAAATAAAATTTTTTAAACTTAAAACTTGTACAGATTTCATAACACTTTATACTTAATTTTTATTAAATAAATAAAAAATATAAGATTCAAACTCTTGATTATTTGATCATCAAAACTCTGATATTATATTAAAAAATCCATTCAACCTAGAATTTTTAAGTTATTAGATGAAATCTCAATAAAATTTAAATTATTATATAATACAAAGAACAAAAACTACCAACCTTATGACTGAAAAAGCTGAGACGTATATCCATATGGTATGCATAGTTATTAAACTTGGTCTGGGGGCTGACTCGGCCAAGGGGCCGGGTCCTGGGTTTCATGGGTTAACCCGGATCAACCCAGAAAAATTAAAAAAAAATTCAAGTTTTAATATTTTATATGAAAAAACTAAGAAAAAAATCTATGTAAATATAGGCTATACATATTGAAATAATGAAGTTTAAAAGAATATTTTAAAATTTTTTTTATCCCACATCAAAAAGATATCATATTAAGCTTTTAATTTGAAGTATTCAAATCAAAAAGTTTTTTATCCCACATTGAAAAAACATAACTTTTTTCTTGGAAACATAAAGTATATATACTAATGGGTTTCAAATCTCACGTTGAAAAAACATTGCTTCTTTCTTGTGAATATAGAGTATATATACTAATGGGTTTCAAATTCCACATTAAAAAAATATTATGTTATCATTTTAAGTTAAAGTATTTAAATCAAAAGATTTTTTTATCTCACATTAAAAAGACATAATTTTTTTCTTGGGAACATAGAATATATATATTGATAGGTTTCAAACCCCACACTTGAAAAAAAAAACTGGGTCTCGTCTAGATCTCACCCTAGTCGATCTCCCGGGTCACGGGTTGACCCACTGGGTCGATCGGGTTTGGTCGGGTCGTTGTATTGGTCGGTCTTTTGATAAATTTGGACCGGTTCAGTTCCTGAATTGACCTGGCAGACCAGTCCGGTTTAATAACTATAATGGTATGACAACCGGCATTTTCTTTAGCAACACATGTATTGGAGTTTATCTGACACGTTTGACAAACTAGTTCATGTTTGTGTTCGAAATTTGAACGTAACAGGCATGGTGTAAGGCAGCTAAGAACAGGATGGGCTGATGGACCAGCTTACGTTACCCAATGCCCCATTAGAGGAGGCCACTCCTACACCTACAAGTTCACTGTTACTGGCCAAAGAGGAACACTACTATGGCATGCTCACTATGCTTGGCAAAGAGCATCTGTTTACGGTGCTTTCATCATCTACCGCATCCCATATCCATTCTCACACCCAATTCAAGCTGAAATCCCCATCATTTTTGGTAATAATTAAATGTTTACTCTTTTCAAAAAAGATAGAGAGACACAGACGAGTGTCTAATATTGTTAGTTAATTCTTGACGTGTTTTATGTGTAATAAAATGCAGGAGAATGGTGGAATGGGGATCCAGATGAAGTTGAAAAAACAATGCTGTTAACAGGAGGAGGGCCAGACAGTTCCAATGCCTACACCATAAATGGATTACCAGGACCCTCTCTATCCTTGCTCTAACCAAGGTAATTGTAAGACCACTGTCTCTCTTTACATTTCTTAGCACTACAAAAAATGAAGATGACCTGAAATGGTTAATTTGCTAATTTTATTTTGCAGATACTTTTATTCAGACGGTGGAATATGGCAAGACCTATTTGCTTAGGATCATCAATGCAGCTCTAACAAATGAGCTCTTCTTTGCGATAGCGAAACATAAGTTGACAGTAGTGGAGGTTGATGCAGTCTACACTAAACCCTTCGCAACCACTTCCATTATGATTACTCCTGGACAAACCACTACTGTTTTAATGACTGCAAACCAAGTTCCAGACTTCACAGGCATGTTTGTCATGGCAGCAAGGCCTTATCTTACCTCTGTGTTCCCCTCCAACAACTCCACCACAATCGGCTTCTTGAGGTACAAAAATGCAAGGACCTGGAAAGGAAAATCCCCAGTTGATCCGAGCAGCCTTAAACTTCACAACCTTCCAGCAATGGAAGACACCGCATTTGCCACAAAATTTTCGGACAAGATTAGAAGTCTTGCATCTTCTCAGTACCCTTGTAATGTGCCTAAAACAATTGACAAACGAGTGATAACAACTATAAGTCTTAACCTTCAAGACTGTCCAGAAAACAAAACTTGCTTGGGCTTCAAGGGCAAGAGTTTCTTTGCTTCAATGAACAACCAATCATTCGTTCGCCCTTCCATCTCAATATTGGAAAGCTATTACAAGAACCTCACCAAAGGTAGTTTCTCCTCTGGTTTCCCAGAAAAACCACCAAATAATTTTGATTATACTGGTGGGGATTCATTTACTCAAAACATGAACACGAAATTCGGCACGAAACTTTTAGTACTGCCTTATGGCACAAACATAGAAATTGTGTTGCAAGACACAAGTTTTCTTAATTCGGAGAACCATCCAATTCATGTCCATGGTCACAACTTCTTCATTGTTGGGAGTGGACTTGGAAACTTCAACGAAGCCAGGGATCGGAATAGATACAATCTTGTCGATCCTCCAGAGAGGAATACAGTGGCAGTTCCAAGTGGGGGATGGGCTGCTATTAGGATCAAGGCAGATAATCCAGGAGTTTGGTTCGTACATTGTCACCTTGAGGAACATACTTCATGGGGTCTAGCAACTGGCTTTATTGTCCACAATGGTCAGGGACCATCTCAAAGCTTGCTTCCCCCCCCTCAAGATCTCCCCTCCTGCTAATTAATCGTCTTCTTAAGCTACTAGTCAATGCCTCACTGCATTTATTTACTTTTACATGTTTTGTTCCCTAAATTTTTACGAGTGCATCAAATAGTTTTGTATGATACATATAGTTGAAATAAGGTTTCTGAAAATTAAGTGGCTTACAAAATCAAGTAGCCGCCTCTGTTATTTATATCAATAGAGCAGTACATGTGTTATGGTATAACATACTACACATGACAAGTCAATACATCAATAATACAATATTTTTTATTCTACAACATATTCTATAATATAAATCCTCAAGCTGAAAGTTGGTGATCCACATAAAGTTTGGAACGTACAAGAGAAAAAATAGAGTGAGAGAATGGCTTTGTAAGGATATATGCTAATTGATCTTTAGAGGAGATGAAGTGAATTTGAATCTCCCTTTTAGCCACTCGAGCACGAACAAAGTAATAATCAACTTCAACATCTTTTGTTCGAGCATGAAAAATCGAGTTAGCAAACAGATAAATAGCACCCAAATCATCACAGTAGATAATAGTAACAGAACTAGGAGAAAAACAAAAAACTGATAGAAGATAGTGGAGCCAAAGAACCTCAGTAGTACCATCAACCAAAGCCTTATACTCTACTTTAATGGATGAACGAGGAACAGTGTGTTGCTTCCCAGATTTCCATGAAATAGGGGTCGTACCAAGAAAGACAATATATCCACCAGTAGATCTTCAATCATCAATACTCCCTGCCCAATTAGCATTAGTAAAGCCATGAAGTGAGAAAAAAGAGCCACAAGTAAGGTGGAGGCCAAAAGAAGATGTACATTTTAAGTAGTGCAGGATACGTTTAACAGCAGCCTAATAGGTCTTAGTAGGAGCATGCATAAACTGACAAACCTTGTTTACAACATAGCAGATCTTTGGTCTAGTAAATATGAGATACTGAAGAGCATCAACAATTTGTCAAAAACGAGTGGGATTTGAAAATAACACACTAGACTGCAGGGCAACCTTAGAGACAAAGGTTGATGTATTAATAGGTTTACAGGATGACATACTAGCACGACAGAGAATATCAAGAACATACTTATGCTGACTTAGCATGAGTCCCATACTAGTAGGAGTGACCTCAACCCCTAAAAAATAATGGCATTACTCAAATCATGGAGTTTAAATTCTGAACTCAGTAAGGTAATCAGACATTGAATCAATGCAGAGTTGTTATCAGTAAGTAAGATGTCATCAACATAGACAAGTAGATAGCAAATATCATGATTCATTGTTAGAAAAAAATAGAGAGGTATCAACCTTGGAAACCCAAAAACCAATAGTCAGAAGGAAGTCACTCAGGTGTGTGTACTAAGCCTGTAGAGCTTGTTTTAGACCATACAAAGACTTGTGAAGACGACAGACATGATGCAGTAGAGCAGAGTCTACAAAACTTATGGGTTGTGCCATGTAAACAACCTCTCTACGTGAGCCATTTAGGAAGGCATTATGGACATCAAGTTGTTGAACCTGTCATCCTTTAGAGACGATAATAATGAGAATTAATCGAACAGTAGTTGGTTTAACTATAGGACTGAAGATTTCTGAGCAATCAATGCCCTCATGAGTGAACCCTTGCGCAACCAAACGAGCTTTGTAGCGGTTAATAGCACCATCAGCTCGGCGTTTAATTTTGTATGCCCACCGACAACCAATCACATTCATTAAGGGATCAAATGGTACCAAGGACCAAGTACCATTGACATGTAAAGCTACAATTTCAAACTTCATGGCAATATGCCAACACATAAAACGGTTAGCCTCCTTAAAATTAAGAGGCTCGAGAGTGGGAAAAGACATTATCCGTGGGACTGAAGGCTGTGATGAGGAAGCATAGACTAGTGGTGTTGACTGTCCTATCTAGGACGCAACACCATGTGGTGCTGGAGAAGCAAAGGACCTGACAGGGGATGTATGCCGTGGAAGAGAGTACCTGGAAAGATCAATATAGAGTTCCATACCTGGTGGAGACTGTGTAACAACCCCGATTTCCAACATCCTTTTTCGCGATACATTGAAAATTTCCAAGTAATTTTTTTTTATATACCGGTTCCACCAAATTTCTACCAAAATTTCGGCAGAGTCTCATTATCATTTTATTAATATTTCAAATTTATTTTGTCATGAATCCTTTACAATCAGTTAACGTATTATCAAACAATGGTTCCATATTTATTATTTGCTATCGATATTCCCACAATCACGAGGTAGTAGCTCATTTCCTTAGTTACCGACTTCTTGACAACTCAGTATCACTTCCTTAATTACCACACTTGTAGTGTGTATGTATATATATATATATATATATATAGTTCATTCTATCTCAAGATACGCGATTCATTATACTTTTTATGCTTATAAAGTCTACTGAATCACAACTGCGCTCTGATACCAACTATAACAACCCCAATTTCCAACATCCTTTTTCGTGATACATTGGAAATTTTCAGGTATTTTTTTTTTGATATACCGGTTCCATCAAATTTCTACCAAAATTTCTGCAAAGTCTCCCCTATACTAGGAGGTCCTAAGTTATCAACAAAATCATATTACACTTCCAGTTTTAATTCACATTCTGATCCAATCATCCTGGATCTCAACCCAACTCATCATCATCAACACAACACATGTTATTCAATAACGTCATATAATGTAATTCAAGTGAAAGATTCGATTTCAACTCTAAAAATGCATGGTTAAATAGGTACTTAAAGTTACAAACATTAGATTAAAATCATACATTCAAATTTACAGATTAATATTACATTTCAAGTTTTAGGAGATAATACTCTTAATTTACAAATAACTACATGGTCAAAAGCAAAAGGTACCTAAACCAATATCATTCCATACGTGACCCTGATGGACTTGAAAATAAAAATTAACGTGTACACATAAATATAAAAAGATAATAACAAACAATAACAATGATAGGTAATAATCTCCATAGAATTTCTTTTGAGACATAAAATTAGGTATAAACCTCTTTTACAACATGCATTTTCAATCTATTACCAATATCCATCTAATATCCTATCCTATTTGTTGAGAATAATTTCATCTTGGAAATCTCAACACAACTCAACGATTTTCGAACATCATCTTCTTATAAATCAATTCTCACTTTATACCAAGACATTCCTCTCTTGGTATCATTAGCTTATCTTTTTCTTTTGGTATAACTAATCAATATTTTCCCTTTTATTTCCTGGAAGATAATCGCCGACACTAATAAATCTCATTAGTATCACTAGTCTTCTAATATTGGGCTAGACTAATCAATTACATTCACGTACCGATATTAACACAACCGATTAGTATCATTAACTATTCTTATCTAAAGTATCAAATGTTATTCATATCTAGTTTACCATCAAAGTTACCGAAGTCAAGAACCATTGACATCATTAGCCTTTTTATCTGGAGTAGCTAATCACACCAGAAATGGTTGTCGATACCAATATGACCCATTGATATCATTAACTATTCTCGACTGAGAATAGTTAATCAACTTATCTTTTTCACTAAACTAGGAGTAACCATGCCGATGTTAGCAATCTTTACTAACATCATTAGTCACCCAATTTCTCGGGATCGACTAATCAATTTAAGAAATGTCGACACCGATGAAACCTCATTGATACCATTAACAATCCAAACCCGAATTGCTAATCAATGTCACCCTAAATGCCGGTACCAATGAAACCTCATTGATACCATTAGCTATCCAAATCTGGATAACTAATCAATGTTACCCTAAATGCCTGTACCAATGAAACCTCATTGATACCATTAGCTATCCAAACCCGGATAGCTAATCAATGTCACTTGAAATTTCCATTTGTATCGATCCCTTTTATTTCTTTTCTTCTTCTTCTTCTTTTTTCTTTCTTTCTTCCTTTTTTTTAACGTCATATACATTATAACCATTGTTGCTAAGTATCATTCACACACAAACTTAGTTATCGACACTATGACCATAATAACATAATTAATTTGATACATAACAATGCATGCAAGTGATCACTCCTATTCTTTCAAACATTATCTTAACTAATAGAGTATACCGTTGCACATAAGGTACTCTTATTCATTTCAATATCATCGAAGCAATAAAACAATAAATTCTGAAATTTATCAATAAGTTTACACAAATTAAAAAGATAAGGTGTGATACACCTGCTTCCTTCACATAAATTATTCAAACACATACACATCATCACTATACATATATAAATTGAGCATCGATAATTTAATCATAATATACCATTAATTTATCACCCTAAAATCAGTACACTTTATTTTTGTTATTACACATCTAACTCGACAGTTAGTACAGTAGCGCCACTAACTCTTCAAGCAGCTAGTCCACTATATTTTCTCGACATAAACATTCATAATTACACAAGCACAAGTACATTATAGAAATACCATTTATTTAACTCTAACAAGTACTGTAAAAAAAAAGTTGAGGTGTAAGACACCTATCTAATGCTTGAATTCGCGTAAAAGTCTCATGCTATTGAACAGATCTTGCAATCTCTCATGTATCATTAAAGATACATATCAAATGTGGCTCCTTCATAATTGGAAATTCCATTCTAAAATTCATTTAAATTTAAAATCGCATGAGACATGCATTCATATTTATTTGTTTATTTCATTTCTTTCATGACTTGTTTCCATGCTGAATATCTTTAAACATGACCTAACAATTTTATTCATACCATTGAAACCAATTCATTTCCTTATCAAACCAATTCTTGGCTGAAAAACCTTATTTTTATATTATTTATTTATTTTCATGATGAGTTTTTCAATTCTTTTCATAAGTCCACTTTACTTCATCTTAAGTAAATTTAACAACATATTTTCATCATAATTCCATGCATGCCTTAATTGAACCTTTTTCTCCCCTTTTATTATCCTTTTGGACAACCTTAAAATTCCACAAAAATGAAATTTTCCTCACATTAGTCTATTATTTCAAACATAACACAATTATTTGGCATTCAACAAACCACAATCCCATAAAAATCCCCATAACATTAGGTCGAATAAACTCAAGTTCAAGATTTCTATTTTTGGTTGAATTCCATATTATGATGAGAATTTGGATCCTTTTAAAAAATTTCCAATTGACACTCTACCTAATTTTCTTTACACACATAAATGCATCCATACCTAATTTACATAGAAAATGAATCAAAGTCTTATCTCCTTATTTCTTCTTCATTTGGCCGAATGCCTTCATTCATGGTGAGGGATGATTCCCTTTTTAATTATTCCAAATAAACCTTTACCCATTTCATATCTATTCTAACCTTATTCAACTCGAATTCCATAGCAATTAAAACAATTAAGCTCATCATCTCATTTCTATGTCTAGGTCGAATCTTTGCATTATATGGAGGATACAATTTTCTTCAAGTTTTCTTTCAATTACCACTAGACCCAATCCTTTTTAATGCCTAAAAACAAATATCCATTAAATCAACAAACTCAATGTCTCTTCATCCAAGTTTCAAAACTTCCCTTAACACATTTTACAACACAATTAATCTATAACAACATAACAACAAAACATATTTTACCATTACATCTTACATAAACCTTACACCCACACAATTCTAATTTCATCAAAACATGTAATTATATCAAGCTTCCTAAATTTTTACTAAGACTAGCAATAGATTCAAAAAGCAATAGGTCATCCACCTCTGATTATTTGCTTGAACCCAACGGTCAGAATATAGATCATTGAGTTGTGTACAGTATATCTCAAAATCAGAATGATCCAACAGTTGGATCTCCATAGATCTGTATAAAACCGAACTAACCTGAAAATGGACGAGCTACTGTTCAACATGAACGACACCTTGCCAGAAAGAGAGATATTGGCATGATCTCCATCGTCCAGAATGAAGGAAACATCTAGGTGCACCACATATCCAAAAATAGGCATGATCCAATGGTGTAAGAGAGAGAAATTGGCTGGCGACCAAAACTACCCTACAAGTGTATTTCCTTTTGTTTTCCAGGAAACTTTCGATGATGATTTCTGTCAAACGGATTATGTGCCATCAAATCCCTCTGGTAAGTTAGTAGAGGAGTGTGAGAAGAACAATATATCCAAAAATAAACATGAGCCAACGGTGGATTCTAGAGTTATGGCCACCGGAGCATTATTGGTTCCTCCAAATTCTGCATTTCTCTCTAGCCGAATTCTCTATTGTCTCTCACCCTTTTTTTTTGAACTGGTAGCCTTTTGCTGTTTTAAAGGTACTTTTTCCCCTTTTACATTTATGTCCCTTATTTATGTATTATGTATTTTATTTTATTTTTCATGTAAACTATTCAGTTTATTTCTGCTTAAATCGCTAGTCTTACCAAACTACCATTGAGATGAGATCTTTCACTAAGGTAGGAAAAAGATATTAATAGACTTCATTCAAAATTTCATCTCGATCCGATGATTGGATTGAGAGCTCTGCTTTCTAATGTAAAATTGGTTAGTTCATGACTTTTCATCAACGATCCAAATTTTCTTGTTCAATCTTCACATAAAATAATATCAATTATCCTTCTAAACCTTAAGGTCATTTATTATTTTGAAATATATCATTTTAAAATTTCTACCTTTATTTATTTATCAGGTATTATTATCGTTTCAAAGTAACATCACTGATTTTTATTGATGCTTTCATCTTCAGTCCTGCCATTTTCATTGAATTATCCTTTATTATAATGTATTCTTTATTACCTCACTTATTTCTTAGAAATATTTTGTCATTTCTCTCATTGTTTTATCCATCAAAACACGTTACCAGTTTTTGTCTTTATGAATTCTAAAACAAAATTCATTTTATGGAGGTCATCCCCTCCATTATATATCATTTTCAGTCTTATGTTTACATGGCAGGTTATACATCTGCATATTTAAATTATAAATTTTTAGGGTTTCACAGACTGAGTAGACGATCTGAGTGGAGAGGCAGAGCTGGATGGTTGTGTTGGAGAGACAACAACTAGGGGAGAAGCAAACACATACAATACCGGTGTTGCAGCCCTATACCTGCACAGTGATCAAGAGATAAAGGCAGATGGTGGTAAGGGGTTAGAGGGTGCGGGTGGTGTGTGGCTGATGGGGTTGTGGTCGAAAATGGTGAGGGGGAGGGGGATGGGTGACAGTGGTAGGGATGGGTATGGTTGGTGGATGCAGGAATATTGGCAGACTCTAGAAGCAGAAAGGATTATTTATGAAATCGGACATGATAAGAGATGTAGATATTATTGGACGATAAATTGAGACAATAATATCCTAGATGAGATGAACTATATCCTATGAACATACATGGAGTGGAGTGATAGTCTAACTTATGAGCATTATAAGGTAGAAGAAACGGAAAACATAGACACCTGAAAGTACATAAAAAGACATAATTAAGTGCCTGACGAAACAGACATTCAAAAGGAGATTTGTTGCGTAAAATAGGTGTTGGCATACGATTAATGAGGTAAACAAAGGTTTCAAAAGCATAAGTCCAAAATTTTAAAGGTGCCTTACAATGACCAAGAAGAGTAAGACTAGTTTCGACAATATAACAATGACGACGCTCAACAGTACTATTCTATTCATATGTATGTGGCCATATTAAGCGATGATGAATACCAATGATTAAAAAAATGAATTTAGTTTACGATATTCACTACCCCAGTTAGTTTGAACAGATTTGATTTTATAAGAGAACTGTTGTTCAACTAGGACTAGAAATTGATGAAACACATTGAAAACATCAGATTTGACGACAAGAGGATAAAACTAGATAAATTTTATATGCGCATTCACAAAAATAACAAAATCCATCTGAAGATAACATAGGAGTAGGGCCCCAAATATCACTAAAAACAAGTTCAAGAGCAGTAGACGATTTATGACCTGTAAGCCTTAAGGGCAAACGAAATGATTTTCCTAACGGACACGCTTGACATTGAAAATTTAAATGATGAGAAGTACAGACGACCTTTTTATTTGATGTTAAGAGCTTAGAACATGGGAGCTTGTGTGATCGAGTCGACGATGCCAAACATCAAAGAAATGAATAGAAAAGCTTGGGGCATACATGCAGTAGAGGACTTAGAAAGGATATAGAGGCCATCTTTACTCTAACCAGAAAAAAGAACTGCTTTGGTTATGAGATCCTTGACATAGAAAAAAGAGGAGTGAAACTAAAAAAAGACAATTTTCTCGATAAAATTGTTGAACAATAAGAGTCTTTTTTAATTTACGGAACATATAGGATATTAGACAAAGTAAAGGTTTGTTTTGGAGTATGCAAAATATTATGAGCTGTATTAGATATAATAAGTCCCTTACCATCACCAACATACAATTGATCATTACTGAGATACGGTTTTACATGAGTCATACCAACGATGTCTGGAGTAACATGTTGATTCGCACCTGTGTCAGGAAACCAAATGACAGAATTTGATGTTGAAGCATCACTAAATGAGAGGTTGGCCGAGGTTTGATTCCCATGATGCATAAGCTGAGAACATTACTGTGTAGAGTGTCCAAAGGTGTTGAAAAGTTGGCATCTAATATCATGGCCACTGGTTCTGCCCTGCTAGCTTCTGCTGCTGCCAGTTGTTATCAGAGTTACGAGTATTCTGCCAAAAGGAGCCCCCACTATTTCCACGGTAGGACTGACCATTATATTGGTTATAGTTGTTGCGACAATGTCCTCTCCAGTCTCTTCTTCCCCTGCCCCGATGAGAAGAGGAGCTACTGCCACTAAATCCAACAAATGTACGATGTGTAGCATAGGCAAAGGGAGGCTGCAAAGGTGTGGGCAGCAGTGGTGCAGTAGTCAAAATGGATTAAAGAGAGCTCCCGTGTAAAAACTCATGTGTAGACAGGTGACTATGGAGTTCAGAGTACGCAAGAAGCTCAACTTTAGTCGATAGACTTGTAACGAAATCTCGAAATTCACCATGAAGGCCCCGAAAAACATAGAGGTTGAAATCAATGAGGGAGATCAATCTGCCCATTGCAGCTAGTTTGTCAAATAATCCCTTAGCTTTCTGCATGTAGAGAGTGACAGTATCATCACCTTAATAAAGGTCCTGAAGAGAGCCATGTAATTGCATAATCCTAGAGTTGGATGGAGAAGCAAGAGCACGTTCTAAGCTACCTCAAACACTAGCCAAAGTTGGGTAGTCGACCACAAAGTGAAGAACATCAATGGAGAGGGATGATAGTAGAGCACTGAGGATGAGTTGGTCTTGCTATTTTCATGTTAGAAACACCTGGGAAGGACCAACACTAAAGTTGGCAGAGGCGGCAAAGGAGTTACTAGATAGGTCAAGCGGAGAGGGGCATGAATGGGACCCATTGACAAACGAGAAAGCCCCTTGGGCAATTAGATATGGCTTCATCTACATATGCCAAAACAAATAATTAGAGTTGGTGAGTTTTAGGTTGATTACTTGTTGTGTGTTTGAGAGGGTAATAATAGTTGTTGTCGCAGCAGAAGGTAGCATGACTGCATTGATGTTTGGAGAAGATGCACTGTCATTGGTGATGGGAGAGAAGAGGAGTTGACATTGATGCCAGCTGCAGCAACAACCGAAGGATCCATATTGCAAAAGATGAGTAGAGCACTTAATTTTCTAAGCAGAAAGCAGATAGACAATAAAAGTGTAGAGAAATAGATAGGAGACAGATTTGCAGAGAAATCATTGTAGAGCAGAAGAAGCAGTAGCACATTCAAATAAGCAAAAGAAATCGTTTCAGAATAGCAGAAGTAGTAGCAAAATTAAATTTCTCAATCAAGAGCAGACCTCAACAGACGCATACAAGCATAAGGCAGAGCTGCAAGTTAAGTCGGTTGAAAAAGCAGGAGAAGGGAAAAGCAAATTGTAATTAATTAAGCTGCAACACCAATGCATTCTAGGCTGTTGTTTGAAGGGGACGGTGAAGGAGAAGAAGATGTAAGTATGTTTAGATAAAGTGGCTCTGATATCAAGTTCAAACAAGGTTTGTGATAATTCAAGTAGCCACCTCTGCTATTTATATGATTAGGACAATATATATGTTACGGTATAACATATTATGTATGATAAGTTAATACATCAATAATATAATATTTCTTATTCTGCAACATATTTCATAATACATATGTTAGTGATACTTGTTATTGATACTAGTGAATAGGCGAGTGAAGAAAATGATGAAGTTTTGTGTGCTGATAATCGTAGTACAGCTTGGTATAAATTTGTGGTTTTTTGGCGAGGCAAAGTAATGCAGTGAGGCTAGAGCTTATCCGACAAATTTTTCGTTTCATTACATTATTTTCCTTTGATTGTTTGATAATGAATGTTCTTTTTGTGGGAAAATGCTAAACTGTGCGCAACAACACACACACACACACAGAACATAAAAAACTCCCAGTGTACTGACGTGAACATTCAACAATAAGAAATTGGATAAACAGACAACAAAATTAACTAATAGGCCCTGGTATTCAGAAGACCAACTATGGCTTATGCATTGTATGTGGTATTAGTCTCATCCCCTCATAAGCCCATTCAATACGAGCCTCTTAGACAATATTTTTTTGGGCTATAAATAGCAACCTGCTAGTCGACGAGGAGGACCCAGAAACAAAGTCTGTAAATACTCATTAGGGGATGAATGTCTCTCTAATAATTATGGGCTTGGAAGCTTCTCGTGTGAAGACTTTGATAATCTTAATAAAATGAGTTAACCACGGCCATTATTTTCATAATGATGACTTGATAACAATTTCTATGTTTATAGAATCTAAATCCCACGATCTTGATATCCCTTTAGCAAATGATCAATAGCTTCATGATTAGCCTCGCTAATCTAACCATAACGAGTCGAAGTATTTATGCTTTTTATTACTGAAACTTGAAAGGTCGAGATTCATGGGAATGAGTCAAGGTGATTCTAATTATCATGATAGCATCTTGCAAGATCACCAAAATGTTTCAAAGATCTGTGGGAATTAACTAAGCTCTAAAAGTGTCATGATAGCAAGTTGAAAAAGAAGAGCAAATGTGTGGAAGTGATAAAGAAATTTAAAAGTTTTTTCAAGGTGGGGTGGTATCAAGACTCAAGAGTGACTGTCCTTGAAAATATATCTTTTTTTCACTTTAATTAATTGATGCCTGCTAGGAATACAATACATCTGGCCACCCATAGAACCAAAAAAAATATTTATACTTTTCTTTGTTTTTGAGCTATAATCTCTACTATTGACCTTCTATATTCTTCTTCCCATGGCCGTAGCTCTTCTTAAAACATGTTCTTTTCTTGTTTTAATGTAAGAAGATTCAGGCTAGAACTTTATATCGATGCTTTCTTTATATTAATTTCTTGGCTCCAGCAAATCAAATATCAATTAATATACTCTTTACTATACTCATCCTCCTCTCGTGAACGGTTCTGGATTTTTTGTACTGTGCTGGGAAAATTAATAGGAATGGCCCTAACATTAACACATTTTTGAAGACTTGATAATATCACATGAAACACCGTTGACGATCATGGAATGAAGGTGAAGATTATTTAAATGCAGCAGCTTCCATAGTCCATGGCGTTTGAGGCTCCATAACCGAGGTAAAACACATAAAAATCTAATTTATTTCAGAAAAAAAACTGAAAATATAAAAAAACTTCGATTGCAGGGCTCCTGCCCTTGCCAGCCACCCTAATTCCGCCTATGCTTGGTTGGCATTGAACATGATATATTAGACGTCATAGAAATTGTTGTTCCTCTAGAAATAAGACATGGCAATTTTATTTTTGAGTTCAAGGAAAAACAATCTTGGATTATATAATAAGAGAAAGTCCTTTCATTTTTAAATCCCCACTCTACGGACACTTTTCACATGTTATTGTCCTGCGCAATAGGGTTTTTTTTTATTTTTTCCTCTTTTTTGATAGTTTATGTAAGTGACAATTGGAACATGGCCTCTTAGTAATTTTATTTCATGTTCATGAAGAGGAGGTGGAGGAACCGTACGGACTCGTATTAAATTAGAGGTTCTTTACAGATGGAAAGTGAAAGGTTATGTGTGTATATATATATATATATATATATATATATATATAAGAAAATGGAAACAATTCTAAAATAAAGAGTGAAAAAAAAGGAAGCAAGAATTCTTGTCGTGACCAAAGCAGAAAGGAAAAGATACAATTGGGCTAGCTGTTTGTCACTCCTTGGAAAGTTAAAAAAAACAAAAACTATATAATTAGTACCTTCACTAGATTAGTGTCAGCTATGCATCACGGTCAAAGTGAATTTTTTTAATATAAAAAAATATTTAAATAATGCCAATATTTTTAAAGAAAAAAAAAATTAAAAACATGACTTATTTACTTAATTAAGTTTAATAAAATTAATTAATTTAATAATATGATTAAAAAAAAGAAGAATTGATGTAAATAAAACAGAAAAAATAGCAATAATTAACTATAAAATATAAGTTATCAAAATAAAAAAAAAAAACGGTTGGAGATTTATCGTTGTTCCACCATGGACACTACCCTACACTAGAAAAAATACTCACTATAAAAAGTTGCATGCCAATACTAAAAGAGGTTGCACACATCGTCAGAGTAATGATCTAGAAAGCAAATCAGGAAAAATATCATGAAGTGAGCATCTCATATTTATATTTAACCAGTTAATTTAATTTAATTTAGCTTAATTAAGAAAAAATTATTTTAAAAAAGCTAAATTTAACAAAGAACAACAACAAAAATAACCTAGGTCATTTTCAAAATTAGTGAAAAATTCTATAGAAAGCAAAAAAACAAAAATAACAGGGCTCAATCTCCAATTAGAAAAATATTGAAGGATGAAACTGAAAAACTTAAGTTTAAAAAAAAGAGGAAAAAAAAAACAAAGCAACCCCGAACGAATCTTATAAATTTGAGTTGATCTCTCAAACTCGCAATCTGTAAAATCTAGGCCTGGGTTCAACCAAAATGCTTATTTCACAACCAATTTAATATTAAATGATTAAATTGAAAAAGATATTTAAATCTAAAAATTTGACAAAATAAAACAAATAGCAATCAAAAGAATAAGAACCAAATTTGAAATAAAAATAAAATAAAACTAATTATTAAGGTATGAAATTGAAAAATAAATTTAATTAAGACAAGATTCAAAATAAAATAAATATCAATTAAAAAATGAGGACCAAATTTGACATATAAAAAATTGAAAGGAGGATGAAATTGAAACAAACTCCCAATTTTATAAATAATTTCACATAAAATAAATAGCAATAAAAAAAATAAAAATCAAATTCGAAAAGAAACAATTGAAGGGCTGCTCCTAATTTTATAAATAATTTCACATAAAATAAATAGCAATTAAAAGAATAAGAACCAAATTCGAAGGGAAACAATTGAAGGGTTGCTTTGAAATTTTAAAGGGTCAAACTTGAAAACTGAAAAGAAGAGAGAAACTAAGGGGGAAAAAGAGAAGAAAAGGTCATTGGCACCAAACCAAAGATTTGTTGCCACACGTGTTTTGCAGTGATAGGGTCACCAAGACAATTCGAACGTCAACCTTGAAGCTGACATTTTACTATGATTTTTATTATTTTTAAATTGAAAAATCTAAACAATCCTAGATGCCTATTCAATATTTTTTGCTCCCAATGGTGACTTAGTTATTTAATTGTGATAAAAAGTGTGAAAAGACCCCGTTATCTTAAACTATCAAGCTAAATGTTTTTAGCGAAAATGACAAAATAGTCATTTTACTATTACAATCTAGAGTGCAAATAAGTCTAGAATTACAATATTTGAGCACCATTCAAAATAGTTTTTTATTTTATTTTTTTCTTAATTATTGTAGAGCTCATATATAATTTATGCAAATTCAATTTCTTTTTCATAATCAATGTCTAACTAGGGTTTTAAGCCTGGACTATTGTTTAGGGCTTTCCAAAGTTCTAAACCTTAATAGAATAATATTTAGTGAATGGCCAATTGATAAAAAGAAAATCTCAAAAGAATATTTTTTTTAAAAAAAAAAACTCTTATGTTTTAGACTATTGGATTTTGAACCTAAAATCTTCATATTGTAATCCCGTAGAAGAAGTTTAAGCACAATCTTTAATATTCATGCCTTGAGAGAACATGTGATCTTATTCTAGTGAACATAACCATTCAATCAAGTTTATAGATACTAGATTTAAAATAACCATGTGGGAGTTGTTTTAATGTGATTTAATCAATTTAGAAATTCCAAAGGTAACTTGAACAACCGTTAAAAAACATGGTTTGACTTCAAAAAAATCAAGATGAACACTTTTTATTAATATTGTGATAGCGACATATTTGATCGACTCTGGTTTCACAACTTAACCCGCCAAATCCACAATTAAGGTGATGGGCTCCACTGATGATGCGATCCTAGTTATGACACCAAAGGATCCATTAGGAGTGTCTATTTGTTCTATTCTAAGGCTTAAAATAAAGTAGATACAGAGGAGTTCAATGAGCTAAGTCATGAGGCTTGGGTTAAAAAATGTTCAAATCTATTAGTTTGGACCTTTTTATACTTTTAAGGTCATATATGAACCTATAACAGGAGTTTAGATGCGATTTCAATTCTATTAGAAACTAGACATCTGTATCTTTTCAAAGATATATGGTAGGTCTGCAAGCATAGTGTGAGAAAGGACAACGTGTTCAAAGTGTGAAAACAGAAAATACACTATTTTCTTAAGAGTTATAGATTCCATTCACAACAAGGAATCTTTAATGCTATTATAAACTTATATTACAACCTTTTATTACAACCTTTTGGTCACTTATTTTACAAGGATTTCATATCAAATAAGAAGAATTAATTGGTTAGAAATTAATTATTTTTTTACAAGCCATTAGACTTTTGTTCACTAAGAATTCTTCAACAATTATTTATCTAGTGTATTTTCACTATCATATGGGCAAAAGGTGAAAAATAATTTTATACTATTATTTTATTTATTTTTAAACCTTATTTTAATTAGTTTAGGCTTTATTTAAATTGGTTGCATGCTTGACCTTTTAGTGTTTAAGTTTTATATTTTAGAGTATAAATACTCTTTGTAAGTACAAAATTTTAAGACTTGATAATAATGTTGCTACCCAATTTATTCAACTTGTGTGACAGATATTCTTGCATCTTTGATTCTCTAACGAACTAAATTGACTTATAAAAAAATGAATTGGCTTCATGATATCTTTCTTATACTTCTCATTCGTAAATTGATATTTATAGGGTACGGGCTCTTATTCAATAGTGATGGTGTCTTGGAAAATTTTCATTATGTCACACTCCTAGTAGACATGTTTTGGCTTTCTGGAATTCGTTGTCAATCTTATTATGAGTCGTGTGATGTGATCATGAGGTTCACATTTGTTGGTATTAGAACTATACTCCAAAATGAAGTCATATCTTTCTAAAATTTTGTTTTCTTGTGTTCATAAGTTTAGTTGTGTTTTGCATCTCTTTCTTCTCTTTGTGTTTCACATCTTAGTGCCAAAAAAGTTTTTTTTTTTATTTTGTTACTGTCCCTAAACATATTAGTAACATAAAATGTCAAAAAATAAAAGAATAGATGTTATTCAATTTTGTCGTGAAAACACAAACAATAGTGAAACTAAATCAAAAGATCTTTAACTCACTTTAAAATTGATATATTGGTTATTTGGGGTGAAATTGCACTATAAATTTGAGCTTTTTTTGATATCTTTTGATTGGGGTTTTAATTTTGAGTTAAATTCTACTGCAAACTAATCATACATGGGTTTTCAATACCTAGGAATAAGAAAAAAATCTATAAATTGAGATATGTTGTTTTTTGGGTACAGGTACATATCAAATTTAAGGTTGTTACAAAATTGTTTCAATTTTGGTGCTTAAAATTGCATAACAAGTCATATTTGTATCAAGTTACAAAAACATGTTTACTACTATTTGTTTCAACCTTTTCAATTTATTTCTGCTATATTTGGGTTATTTAAAAGTCAAATAAGTATTTTCATTAACTTTTGCTTCTGCTTTATTTTGAGTTTTTGTCGTATATTTCGTATGATTCACTTTGCTAATCATGAAATTGTAGTTTGTTTTGCTTGTTTTTAGTATCTTATTGATTCTTGAATTACTTTATATATATTTGGATTGTGTTATGATAGCCATTGACTTTGGTTCATTGATTTTCAATTTTGAAAGAATCGCAAGAAGACGACCTAAGAGGTAATAGGTGTGGTGAAAAAAATTGAGTGAAAAGCCTTGAATTATGTGAAACATAGTTTTGAGGTATATAGTTTTCTTGCTACTCATTAATTTTTGCAGATTCAAAGATATATGAAAATAACAAGTTCGTAAAACCAAAAATAGATAACACCTTTCAGATGCAAGCTTTCACTAACAACTTGAGCTTCCAACTAAGGTGACGAAGGATTTGAAAGATGAGATGACTTTGATAATACATCAAAATTATGTGATGAATGTATTGAGAATGAAGGTTGATTAGTGAGGAAACCTTATCCAAAGAGTCGTATGGAATGTTAACACTAACAACCTTGATTCTTTTATTTCTAGTGTTGCTATATCTTTGTTATAGGATTTTAAGGATGATGCATGACAATCAAATTAGGATTCGAGCTTAAATTGTCCTATTGTGCAGCTTTATGCAAACAAGCATAATGTTTGGTCTGACTGTCTTTATGAAAATTTTTCCAGAAGTTTCAAGAGATCTATTTTTATCTTGTGTTAAAATTCCAAGATGATTGGAATTTTGCAAGGTTTTCGTATAAAGGGTCGAAGTTGTCGTCCAGATTCTGCTATGTATTTCCTGATGAGATCCATAATGATTTTCCATGAATAAAAGGTGCAATCAAGACATCTTATCCCTAGACTTGATGATATTCTTAATGAGTTGCATGAATCTTATTTGTTTAGTAAGATTGATTTGAAAATTGGTTATCATCAAAATGCAGATTGTTTGAATGACTAATCATGTTGTTTAGTCTTACTATTGCATACAATAATTTAATGAAATTGATGAATCATTTATTGTATGCATTCATATGTAACTTTGTTGTTGATTACTTTAATTATATTCATAGAAAAAATCTAGGTGAGCATATTAAGCATTTATAATTTTTGTTTACTATGTTACAAAAAAAATTGTTATGTGCTAATCTATTAAATTGGAAAAAAAATATTCACCGTTTAAAATAGCTTATGGTTTAACTCTACTAGATTTATTTTCTTTACTTGTTGATGAAAGAGTTAGACTTGATGACAATAGAAAAGAACAAGTGATGAAAGCATTGTTTAAGAAGGTAAGACAACATGTTAAGAAAAAAGAATGAGAAGTATGCATTTCAAGCAAACAAAAGATGAAAAAGAGTTATAACAAGGAGATTGTGTTTGGGTGCATATTCAAAAATAAAGGTTTCCTAGACATAGAAAATCAAAGTTAATGTTTAGATGAGATTATCATTCAGATTCCTTAAAAGAGTTAATGCTTACAAAGTAGATCTACAAGATGAGTATAATGTTAATGCTATATTCAAAGTTTCTAACCTTTTTTTGTTTGATGTAGGTGATGATCCCGAGGTAAAATTCTTTAGAGGAGAGAGGGAATGATGCAATCCTGGTTATGATATCAAAGGATTCATTAGGAGTGTCCATTGAGTCTATTTTAAGGCTTAGATTGAAATAGATCCAAGGGGAGTTCAATGGGCTAAGTCAAGAGGCTTGGGTTAAAAAGGTTCAAATTTGTTAGTCTAGACCTTTGTCTACTTTTTGGGTCTTATATGAAACTAAAAGAAGAGTTTAATGTGATTTTAATAGTATTGGAAACTAGACATCTGTACCTTTCCAATGAAATATGGTAATCCTAATAATTCATCCGAACGAGAAAGAACAACATGTTTCAATTTGGACCTAAAATCGGCTAGAAAAGTGCAAAATGGAAAAGACATTGTTTCCTTAAGAGTTTATGAATTTCATTCACTAAAAGGAGTTCTCAATGCTATTGGGAACTTATGTGGCAACCTTTGGGTTACTTATTTTACAAGGATTCCAAATCAAATAAGAAGAATTAATTGTTTAGAAATTAATTCTTATTTTACAAGGTATCAGATTTTTGTTTAGTAAGAATTCTTCAACAATTATTTATTGAGTATATCTCACTATTATATGTGGCAAAAGGTGAAAAATAATTTTAGACTATTGTTTTATTTATTTTTATTATTTTTAAACCTTATTTTAATTAGTTTGAGTTTTATTTAAATTGGTTGCATGTTTGATCCATTAGTGTTAAGGTTTTATTTTCAAGAGTATAACTACTCTTTTCAAGCACAAAATATTAAGACTTGATAATAATATTGCTGCCAAATTTATTCAGCTTGTGTGAGAGAGATTCTCATATTCTTTGGTTTTCTAACGAACTAAATTGACTTATCAAAAATTAAATGGCTTCGTAATGTCTTTCTTATACTTCTCGTTCTTGAATTGGTATTTGTAGGGCGGGGGTTCTTATTCCAATACTGTTGGTGTCTTGGGACAAGTTTCAATTGTGTCACACTCCTATTAGACATGTTTTGGCTTTCCAAGATTCTTTGTAAATCTTGTTGTGAGTTGCGTAAACATGTGATCATGTGGTTCACATCAACTGAGTTTAAAAACTTTGTTTTTTAACTATCTTTTACTTCATTATACGATAACAAAAATAGTTGCTAGTAAAATCGAGCATAAACCAAATATTGAGATGTTTATTTGAAACTATGATAACTTTATAGAAAGCAAATCTAAAAAATTTATGAAGATAAATTCAAAATCAAGCAAATGTTAAAGTATGAAATTAAAAAAAACAACCAATGAAAATGAGAGAGGAAAAAAAGGATATGAATGAAAAACAAAAACAAAAACAAAAACAAAAAGCCACCTCCTTTGACGTTCATACTAGTATATTGGCTCGCGCTTCGTCGCGAGTTGGATCATTTTTTTTAATGTAAAAAAATATTAAGAGCATGAAATGTTTTTTAATAGTATTATTAAAACTGACCAAATGAGTTAATTTTGAAACCCTTCGACTCAACTTTTTATCTAAGTGAAGTTTTTAATTAAACCATATGAGATCTAACTTGATTTAAATTGATCAATTTCATAAGTCCAAATGCAACCTTGATGATCGATAAAAACATGACTTAGCTTTTAAAAGAAAATAATTTTTTTAAAGAATATTGAGATAATGATCGACCTCACCCCTCTGCGACTCGGGTCATGAACTCTATTAGGTTTAATAATTTTTTTTATATAATTGTTTTATGTAATTATATGATAAAAATATATTCTTATAAAATTGAGCACCAACCTAAAAATAGACACTTATCCCTAGAAACCAAACAAAAATCAGTAATGCAGTTCATTTCTCAACCAATCTAATATTAAATGATGAAATTGAAAAAGAATAAATTACAAACAATTAAAAGACCAAAAACAAAAAAACATATCCTATCGGTGGGTAAATTCATCAAACATGTGAATCAGGTAAGCTGGTCTAGTACATCAAACCTGTGAACTGGGTTATGAACTCCACTAAGATTATAATTTTTTTAATCTATTTTTTATTTAACTATATGATAATAAAAATAGATGATTATGAAATCAAACACTAACTCAATACCGAGATGTTTTTTAGATCACGATAACCTTATAAAAAGCAAAATGAAAGTAATTGTGAAACTGAATTCTCAATTAACCCAATATCCAAGGTTGAATTTTTTTATATATAAAAAAAGTTAAACTTCTCAGACCCGCAAACCAAGTTAATCAGTCAAACCTGTGAATAGGTCTATAGATGTTATAAAATTTAATAATATAGCTTTTTTTCGAAACTATTTTTTTTAACTATATGTGAAAAAAATAGACAATAAAAAAGTTAAGTTCAATTAAAAAAAGACACACCACCGAACTCGTAAACTAGGGCAACCCGGGTTATTCTAGCAAACTCACAAACCATGTTAACCTTATAGAAAGGTAAAATAAAAAGAAACAAATTATAAAACCAAATTCTCAACTATTCTGATATTAAAAGATGAAATCGATAAAAAAAATTTGAAAAAAAAATCATAACAACAATTCAAAAACATAAAAAAGAAAGAAAGAAAGCAAAACATTGTGGATTACTATTGTCATTCACAGTACAATATATGTATGAGTAAACAATGGTTTCCTCACACCCTTTAATTTTTGTTACTTTATAAAGTTTGATAACATGACTTTTCTCTAAAACTATTTTTCTAACTATATGAGAAAAAAAAATAGATTATAAAAAAGTTAAGTTCAATTAAAAAAAAACAAAGACAACCCACCAAACTCGTAAACCGGGCAACCTGGGTTACCTTGGCAAATTTGTAAACCATGCTAACCTTATAAAGGCAAAATAAAAAGAAGCAAATTACGAAACTAAATTCTCAACAATCTTAATTTTAAAAGATAAAATCAACAAAAATAGATTTGAAAAAAAATCATAACAAAAATTCAAAAACAAAAAAAGAAAAGAAAAAAGAGAAAGAAAGCAAAACACTATGGATTACTATTGTAATCCACAGTGTAGAGGGTGTTGGGTGAACAGTGGCTCCCCCCACATCCTTTAATTTTTGTTACTTCATAAAGTTTAATAACATGGTTCTTTTTTAAAACTATTATTTTTGTAGCAATATGAGAAAAAAAAAATAGACTATAAAAAAGTCAAGTTCAATTAAAAAAAACACACCACATCTATAAACTTGGGCAACTTCGGTTATCTTGACAAACCTGCAAACCACGCTAACCTCATAGAAAGATAAAATAAAAAAAAATTACAAATCTAAATTCTCAACCATCTCAATATTAAAAAAATAAAATCAACAAATACAATTTTGAAAAAAATCATAACAAAAAAAACCAAGTGTAAAAAAAAAAACAATGTGGGTAAACGTTATAGCAATTCACAATGTTTTATGAGGAAAGCTACAGTGCTTTCCCCACATCATTAAAAAAAAACACATTACATCCATAAACTGGGGTAAACTGGATTACCTCGACAAACCCGTAAATCACGCTAACTTCATAGAAAGACAAGATAAAAGAAAAATAAATTACAAAACTAAATTCTCAACCATCCTAATATTAAAAAATAAAATCGACAAAAATAATTTTAAAAAAAATCATAAGAAAACCATGTGTTAAAAAAAAAAAACACAATGTGGAGAAACACTATAGCAATCCACAATATTATGTGAGGAAAGTTATAGTGCATTTTGAAAAAAATCAAACAAATAAAAATTTGTGTAAAACAAAAACAATGTGAGGAAATACTGTAGCAATCCATAGTATTTTGTGAGGAAAGTTACAATGCTTTCCCATATCATTAAAAAAAAAAAAAACACACCAAATTCAGAAACTAGGGCAACTTGGATTACCTTGATAAACCAGCAAACTACGCTAACCTCGTAGATAGACAAAATAAAAGGAAAAAAATATATATAACTAAATTTTTAACCATCTCAATATTAAAAATAAAATTGACAAAAATAATTTTAAAAAAAATCATTAAAAAAACCATGTATAAAAAAAACAATATAAAAAAATATTATAGTAATTTACAGTATTTTATAAGAAAAAATACAATACTTTTCCATGTTATTTATCTTATCTTATAATAAACCGGGTTGGAGTTGTTTTGTAGCCAATCAATTAACTCGAATACTATTACAACCGGCGGATGAAATTGATTGCAACAAAGACCGAAGGAGAAATTAACAACTTTAGCTGCTAATTATTATCATAAGATATAATCCATGAATAATATATGTATGCATATTAATAATTAAACTCACAGAATTTATAAATTTTCATTATTTTATTTAGAAAAAAAAAACTAGAATGAGTAAGGAAGATTCCCATTATCCAAAATGAAAAAACAGGATGAGCGGCCAGCTTGTTTTTTTTTCTTTAGGCTTTTGAGCTCTAAGTTGATAATCAAATAATTAATAACAGTCAATGAATATTTGGAAAAAAATAAAAGTAAAAAAAGAGAGAGACTAGTAGGCCTATTCTTCTGTTTAATACAGCACAAACATTATAGTATAAGTTTAATACAGCATCAATGATTTGAGATGTCACCAACCTAAAGAAAGTCTCATCTTTGGAAGCCATGTTCAGTGGACCAAGACTGCCTGGATAAAGAGACAGAAGAAATGTTCGTGCAATTCCTTGGGCTGCAGAACTGATAAGATTGCATGCCACCACATTAACCCATGCTACGCACAACTCTGGCAATTGCGAAAATCTTACAGTAATTTTTGTGTTGTTTCCAAGTTCTACAATGCTGCCTCCATTTCTATGCTTGCTTCCAAATTTTATTTGTTTGTCATTATCTCGGGATATCGGGAGACATGAAAATATTGTTTTTAAGATGTTTATTTATATTGAATATAGACAAATAAAAATAAGTTCTTTAAGTTTGCTTTGCCACTAAAAATTAAAGAAGATAAAACAAATTAATAAAAGAAAATATGTTTTTTTGTTATTGTATATACATTTTCTATATAGTGATATGTCTTTTAATATTATAACTGTTAATAAAACTATATATTAATAAAATAGTTATATTTTAAATTAAATAAATAGTTGTTATTCAATTTTTTCACAGTAGTCATAAATATTAAAACTAATTACAAAAATTAAAGAAATTAATTCAAAAACAAATTAATCTCATCGAGATATCAAGTGTAAGTGTCATCTTTTGATATTATAAATACCATATAATAGCATTAAAAAACCCACTAGATGAGCTACTTCACCGTGACTTTCACTTTATTTATTACATAATAAAAACTTATATTTGTAAACACTTAAAAGAGAGTTTCTTTTCGACACAGGATATATCTTTTTCATTTTTATTCGTTTACAAAATCCACCAAAAGAAAGCATAAACAGATTGGTTAAAAAAGAAAAGAAACTAGCCATTCTGAGCTGGAGCTCCTGCTTGGTAAATTTAAAGATGCAAAAAAACTACAGGGAAGATCTTATCGTGAAAGAAGTGCTCATTACTCCCATGATAAACTTATCGTGGACCACAGCTGGGTTTAGGAATAATCTCTAGGCCTACATAATACATAAGACAACAAAACAAGATTACAATATCCAACCTCCTCGAGATCACCAAATCTAGCAGCAAGCTAATAGATACATCATAGCACAGAAACTAGTCATGCGTCTCCTCATCATAAAGGCCTCGTAAATCAAACTTTTTACTATGATACTATTCACTAATCCCCGCTCCCTTCAAACAACTCCTACACCCCATTTTCTAGGAAGAAGATTGTATATTTGATAAACAAATACTGTATTTTTATTCTGTACATGTGAAAATAATTTTAAGAGGTGCTGATATCGGATTTTTAACAAGATTTTTAACTAATGATCTTGATATCGGATTGAATGGCAGTGGTAGGAGTGATTATTGAAGAAGGGTCATTCTGCATAAATAGGATAGTGGGATTGGATATAATATCCTCCTAGCTAGCATACAGCCAGATCTCCCAGGTTTCCACAGCCCCACCATTCTTTTTCTTGCTTTTTTTTTTCTCTAACCCCGAGAAGTAGCTTTACCCTTTATTCATCACACACTCCTCAACACCCTCTAAAAGAGGCAGACTCAGACCACCCTCTACTCCACACCATCTTTTCTCTCTAACACCAATGTCCCTAAACAACATTACTTTCCTCTTGTTACTGGCTCTCTTTCCTCTTCTCCTTCCGGGTTTGCCCAACCCGGACACGGCGACAATTCAACCATTTAAACCGAACCCATCACCACCAGCAATAATCCCTGCATTCCCTGAACAATCCAACCTTGCTGGTTGCCCATTAGACCTTCCCAATGAGCTCTTTCATGGCATTAACTCAGCCTGTGGCAGTGGCTCCTCTGCAACTGGGCACCTCCGCAGGACTCGTTGCTGTCCTGTTCTTGCAGCTTGGCTTTACTCTGCTTACTCTGCCACCGCGCTTAGCAGAGCTAACAAAGTAATCCCAGCTACAGATACAGGTCGTTCACCATCGTATGACATGCCTTTGCTTCCTGATGATTCTGAGACTTGTGTTGATGGGCTCTCAAAAGGGTTGAAAGAGAAAGGCATAGAATTGTTTAAGCCTAATGAGACTTGTGATGTTGTGTATTGTTATTGTGGTATCAGACTGCATCCTTTGAGTTGTCCTGAAGCTTTTTCTTTGAACCAAAAGGGAAAGCTTGTTGGTGACAAGAGAGTTGAGAAATTAGAAAGAAATTGCTTGAGTAATAGCAATAATGTGAATGGATTTCCTGGTCTCGGTGGCTGCTCTAAGTGCTTAAACAGTCTTTATCTGGTAAGTAAAAAAAAAACTCGTTCCTTTGTTAATTCTTATTATTATGTTTTACTTGTTTCTTGAATTCTCTGGTTTGTCCTTAAATGGTTGTTGTCAAAGAATGAAGATCAAGAAGTTGATAGGGATTGTCTGTGTGTTCATTTTTTGTTTACTTTATCTACATTAATGGACTGAGAAGAAGCAAGTGAAACTTACTGTCATTGAGAAATCTAAGAGGAGAATATATATAAAAAATAAACATTGGGAGCCATTGGAGGGTTTAGAAAGTTTCTATTGGTGAAGATTTGAGACAATTGTTGACAAAGGAGTAGTCTCTTTCACTGGCTGGAGTGCGAGTAATTGTTAAAGAGTTGATTCATTAGGCAGTTTCCTGTAAGTTTCACCGTTTTCGTTGCTGTTGAGTGTTGCTAGCAAAGAACTGGTGTTGTTTGATATTAGAAATTTGTTTTTTTCTCAATGTATACTCACAATGGTAATATGCAGTTAGATGGAAGACATTCAATTATCAGTGATTTTCTCTCTATTTTTCTATGAAACTTTCTATAGCAATGCTTGATTCACTCTTAGAATTTCCCCCACAATTACTCTTGGAAGTTTTTTATTTTCCCTTTTTTATTTGGTTTACTTTCCTTATTGTAAGTTGGTTGGATTCTCTTACATCGTTTGGAAGGTTGCTGGTGACAAAAGACAGGACTGTAGCTTACAGTAGATTTTGGTTAGAAGTTGCACCAAATAATTAGTAGTTTAAACTTTAAGCATCAAAATATGTACTTCTCAAATCGTAAGTAATTTCTTATTTGCCTTATCTAATTGATAATCATTTGGTGCAGCTTAACAACAAGAAGGCTTTAAATTCAAGCAAATCAGAGGATAGGACCACAAAAATGCACAACAAGGATTGCCAGCTGATGGGTCTCACATGGCTACTTGCGAAGAATCGCACGGCTTACATCCACACAGTTACTGCAGTCTTTCGAGCTATGATGATGAGCGTAGACGGTTCTGATCCAAGGTCGTGCACCCTTAGCAGTGATGGAATGCCTCTAGCCGTTGATTCTTCCGAAATCTCCAACAATTCTTTCTCAATCTCCCATCAAGCTCCATCTACGTAACCATTGCTGTAATTTGCTTGTTAAGTCTTCTACATCTTGTACCATCCGCCATTTTTTAGACCACTGCATAGCTTCTTCAGCTTAGTGAATCTGTAGCTGTGACATAGTATGATGTGTTGATCTCTGCTGTTTTTGTGTTATGCAATGCCCTTAAGCGCTGTTTTGTTGTTCGTGATTTTGGTGAGTAAGTAGCTTTATAATCATTCTTTCCACTTTCTTGGTTCCTTGACAAAAAGGAACCGTGTTTGGACATAGCTAAGCTAGTTTATTACTAGGTAGTTGCTTTGCCTGCTGCAACGAACCTTTGAGTCGGTTGTTATGGTTAAAACTCGGTTTTGAATCTATTTTCACATAAACACCATTTAAATCGGTAAAAAAAAAAAAAAAAAAACACAATCAAACCAGAAAAAAATTATTCTAAAAAAACATTTTCATGACACTCTTTTCATATAGAGGAATCCAATGATATCAAAACCAATATTTTTTTGTGATTAGAATGTGATCAATCAATCTTCTTTTTTTTTTCATTTTTCTGTGATTTTTTTTTTTAAATTTAAGAACTAAAATAAATCAATGAAGTTTAGCATTGAAACGTGAAAACTAAAAGCAATAGGGACTAGATTGTAGTTTTTCATGCCCCAACAAAAAAAGGGTTACACTTTGTTTCTTGTTTCAATGTTGATCCCTAATATTTTAATTTTTTCATATCCACGAAATCAAACCCTATTTTGAAAAATTCATTAGCAATTCAAATGATAGGTAATTATTGATAAACAAAATTAGTGATTGAAATTCAGGGATGAAAAAGAGGGGCTAAAAGCAACGACACTGTAGCGGTCCATAGTGGGGCTGAGTCTAGCTCCATAGTAATTATTACAGTAAAAACCAATCTTTCTTTGTTTTATTTTACAATAATCATTGTCCGACTGATGTAGAAAAGAGTCTAGATCATCAAGATTATCAAGTCAACTCATGGGATACCAGATCAATTTAGCCAATTTCAAAGAATTTAATTAAAAACACTGTTGGAATCAACCTCTTAATTGAACAACCATGATTATGGTATAATTTGTAAAGTGGGTCTCCTCCGAGGCCCCAGCATTCACATGTGCCCTTGACTCATGCTCTGTGCTGAGGAGACATTTTGTGGTTCATCTTCGCTTGTTTGGTGGAATTATTTTGGGACCTGAGTTCTTCACGAGAAATTTATGCAGAGTCAACATCTCACAGCAATGGCCCTCTTGTCTTCGTTGGTTCATCCATGCAGAAGATCAACGATGGGGAAATGGCTGCCAACTGGATATGAAATAAAAAAAAATAAAAAAATTCAGGATTAATTTTAATAGATTTTTTATTTTTTTACACCATTATTTTTTTCTATCGAATTAAAAGAACATCACTGTTTACGGAGGAGGACTAGGGAGAAAATCAACAAACCAGTCTGGGCGTTGGTGTTTGATATGGTGTCTGCTTCTTGTTGTGGGGTGTTTGATATTTAAAATGTCTACAAACAACTAAAACATAGGATTTATTTTATTAATAACTCAAAAAATAAGTGTTTCTTTTTTCTTTTTAATTTCTGTGTTTGCAAATTTAAGAAAATCAGACCTTAATTGATCACTCAAGAAATATATCGAATTTGTGTCAAATATTGTTTCTAAATTGTATTGAGTTTTCAGAGGAAAAGGTAATAATAGTTAGGTTTTTGAAAATTTTACATATAAGAAATCACGTCCGTTCATATTGAATTTGGTAAAATTAATTGAAACGCATCGCTGTAGATCAATAACAAATGCACCCAAATTGACAGCTTCTTGTTGAAGAATGAACTTATTTATTAATTTATGAGAAGCAAATGAGATTAATTTTAAACATGGAATCAATTTACTAATCATGTTTTTACAGGATAAAAAGAGAGTAAAATGTTCTCTGAAATCTTAAACTCGTAGAATGTCCTATAGTCATAGGATAACTAGTGTTTTAAAACTTGATGAAGGAGGTTAATTTAATTAGCGCAGAGAAGACATAACCAGAATATTGTATAATACCGATAAAATATTTTATCGATTTTTAAACATTAATTCTGTCAAAAAAAAATCATGGACGATAACTGGTCATCGAAAAACATATCGTCGGTGATTTCTATTCTATCTATAAATGAATTACCAATGGATTTACAGATAAAAAAAACATGTCAACAAAAAAAAAATTACCAGCATCATTTCTTTGATGATCGAATTCATATTACCGACGGAGATTTACATATTGTGAGTGGCAAGTCCTGTAATTTTTTTAAACTCTCTGAAACTTTTTGAGGAACTTAGTCTGTCAGTAATTCCGTTTGTAATTTTCAGTGGCAAGGTCCTATAATATTTTTCCATCTCTCTGGAACTTTTTGAGGGACTTAGTATGTCGGTCATTCCTTATGTGATTCAAATTTCGTTGGTAATTCTGCGGTATTGTATTTAATATTAAAAATATTAAAATAAACAAAACAAGAAAAAAAATTAAAAAGAATGGAACTAAAATAAAAAAAACCAAAATTTTATTATCAACTTAAAAAATATTATTGAATACAATTTATCTAGTGGACAAATTAAAGTTGAAGGAGAAGGAGGAGGAGGCAGAGGTAGATATTGTTGGATTAGGTGGGCGACAAGGTAGACCACATGTACTAGTAAGGTTTGACAATAACTCCTTATACAATCGCTTAGTTTGGCCATCTTGGATCTAATTTGCATTTTCTCAGCCCCAAGTCGGGGCATCTAAGATTTAATTTGTTCTCATACAATTGCTTGGATGACTAAAGATTGGAAGCTTGAACTCGATTGCAAGGAAGCAATGGTCATTACACCATGGCCCGTCCACATATATATCCTCGTCCATAGAGTTTGAAATACTATAAACCCCATCTCTATTGAGTTCACCAGACAATCCAACCACCAGCAATAAATCTAGATCAAGTTCCAGATGGGTCGAAGGATCATCTCTGTATCTCTCCTACAGTTGGGTATTATATGTTTCTTGAAAAAAAAATCACCAAATTTTTTAAAATAATAACATAAGAAAAAAATTATTGAAATCCAACTTACTATCAAGGATGATTCCTTGAATCATGCTGCAGATCCCATAAGTCACAAATATGCCAACAATCAAGCATGTAACAGCTAGGAAATAAAAGGAAAATTGTCTGTGTATGTTAACTTTGCTTTTTCAACTCTGTAACCGTTAGGAGCATATCCCTAACTTTAGCTTCCCTTGTTAAGAATAGATTGTGCAGGCTTTGTATATATATAGAATACTAATCTATGTATTAGGTGCAATTCTTGAGTAAGCAATACAATATTCTTCTGTAAGCAAAAGTCAAAACAATTTGTGCAATAGTCAATATTCATTATGGTATCAGAGCATCACTCCACCAAGAATTTGATCCCCAACCCTAAAAATTTTCTTCCACCCATCACAAACCCGCATTCCACCACAGAAGCTCCACTCATTGCCCTGATTATTGCAACCCAAATCAATGAGAAACTTACACCCTCAACCTTCCCTCAATGGCGTGCACAGTTTGAAGCTCTTTTAATTGGCTACAATCTCATTGACTATGTTACTGGTGATAAACCATGTCCTCTCCAAGATAATTCCTCTGTTTCTTCTCTTCAAAAATATCATTGGGTCAGGCAAGACAAGCTGATTCTAGGTGCTATCTTAGCCTCCACTACACCCACCATAACTCCATTTATCTCCGCTGCAGCAACATCTCAAGCCGCTTGATGTAAATTAAACACCATGTATGCCAGCAAATCACGCAGTCGTGCCATGCAATTAAAATAGGAACTTACCTTAATCAAGAAAGCCAATCGATCGATTCCAGACTACATGCACATTGTCAAGGCTCTTACTGATGAGATTGCACTCATCGATCATCCCATTTCAGAGGATGACGTTACTCTTTACATTCTAAATGGTTTGGGACCCGATTACAGAGAAATTGCAGCACCAATCCGGGCACGGGAACGCCCACTGTCTTTTGAAGAACTGCATGACTTGCTTGTTAGTCATGAATGTTATCTGCGTCATCTTGATGCTACCACACAGCAACTTATTGCTACAACCAATTTCTCCAATCGCCGCTCGACCACTGGCTCTTCAAATGGAGGTAATGTTTACAAGAGTTTTAACAAACCAGCAAAAGGAGGCTACTTTAAATATGATGGTTCTCCTGCCCCGTCTCGTTATAATGGTAACTCACATGACCATAAGAAGCACAACCAATTTAATGGTCAACGCAGGTATTCACCAAAATGCTAAATATATGATCAATTTGGTCACACTGCTAAGCATTGCCCACAGTTCAACTCCTGTAATGCCACGGTTAATTGTGCCTCCACATCACAAGTCAAGGATACTAAATGGCTTATTGACTCTACTGCTTCTCACAATATCACCGATGATCTTGCAAAATTATCTGTTCATTCCGAATATGATGGTACTGATGAGGTTGTCATTGGTGATGGATCAGGTTTGCGTACATACTAGATCATTAACATTTCATTCACCCACTCGTACCTTTCATATAACTGATACTCTTTGTGTTCCAAGTATACACAAAAATCTTATTTTTGTTCATCATTTTACTCTTCGAAACAATGTTTTCATTGAATTTCACCCTTTCTTTTTTCTTATTAAGGATCGGATCACGGGGGCGGTCCTATTCAAAGGTGTATGTGAAAATGGTGTTTACACAATCCCGGACTCACTAGTATCCTCTTCAAAAATGGTTGCAAATGTGTATGAACGGACGTCACTTGATGGGTGGCACAAACATCTAGGACATCCGTCTCAAAAACTTGTTACACAAATTATCAAGTCCTTTTCCCTTCCAATAAAACACAAAGATCACGTATCTTATCTTTATACCTCTTGTTCAATCAATAAAGCTCATAAGCAACCATTTCGTCCAACTAGTCTTGTAAGTCATACACCACTTGATCTCATTTATACCGATGTTTGGGGACCCTCCAATACAGTTGGCCTTGATGGTTCATGATTTTACTTGATTTTGGTTGATCATTTTACCAAATATATATGGTTTTATCCCATGTCCAATAAATCTTGTGTTAGCCGTATTTTTCCTCAATTTAAACACCTGGTTGAAAAACAAATTCTTACCAAAATCAAAAGTATTTATTCGGATAATGGTGGTGAATTTGTTGCCCTCAAACAATTTTTCTATACATGGAATTAGTCACTACACACCACTGCCCCTCATACACCTCAACAAAATGGTGTATCGAAATGTCGCCATCGTCACTTAGTAGAAACTGGTCTTACCCTACTCCATGATGCCTCTCTTCCTCTATCTTATTGGCCTCATGTATTTTCCATAGCTGCATATCTCATTAATAGGCAACCAACTCCCCTGCTCCAAAACAAAACCCCATTTGAAATCTTATTTCGTCAACCCCCTAATTATTTCAAATTAAAAAAATTTGGATGCCACTGTTTTCCCCTCAAAAACCATACAATACAAATAAACTTCAACCAAAAGCCACCACGTGTTTGTTTCTAGGATACTCTACAACTCAGAATGCTTACAAGTGTCTAGATTTATCCACCAACAAACTCTATCTCTCTCGCCATGTCCTGTTTGATGAAAGTCACAGCCCATTTCAGGCACTCTCCCCTGCATCCGGCTTATCTACTCCCTCCTCTTCGGCGACTGTGCCACTCATCGGTGTACCTGCTCCACTGCAACCTTCACCAATGATCTTGGATCGTGCTGTCATTTTTGCATCACCTTCAGGTACCGTCTTTGATCTTCCCTTTTCTGTTGAGTAACATTTACCATTTAATTCTCCATGTTATAGCCCTATTGTTGTTCATCATAGTGAGGATATCACTTCCTCACCAGTTTTGCCTTTAACACCGGTTTCTCCTTCACCACTCACCACCGATGTTGTTATCTATGCTCATCTTTCTCCCACTGTGATTGTTGTTGTTCCTAATCCTTAGCCCCAGCGAACCCATTCCATGATTACTAGGTCCTTTAATAAAATTTACAAACCCAAGCAATTTTATGTTGTTACCAAACACCCCCTCCCTAATGCTATTGAACCCAGTTGTGTGAGCTAGGTATTAGGTGATTCACGGTGGCGACAAGCCATGTCTGCAGAGCTCACGGCTCTAATGCAACACAGCACATGGACCTTAGTACCTCCCCCGAAACATTATCTTCCCATCAGCTGTAAATGGGTGTTTTGGGTTAAGATGAACGCTGATGGGATGATTGATCGCTTTAAAGCAAGACTTGTTGCTAAAGGATTCAATCAACGTCCTGGGTTAGACTAAAAGGAAACATTTAATCTGGCTGTGAAACCAGCTACTATTCGGTTTGTATTGACCATTGTTGTCACCCAAGGCTGGCAATTGAGACAACTTGATGTTAATAATGCTTTTTGCATGGTCTGTTAAATGAAGATGTGTATATGGTTCAACCTCCGGGTTTCAAAGATGATACCCATGCTCACTATGTCTATCGCCTGAACAAAACAATTTGTGGCCTTAAACAAGCCCCCCACGGGCTTGGTATTCCACTCTCAGGAGTGCCATTTTAGAATTTGGTTTCATGAACTCTAGAGCTGATTCCTCCTTGTTCATTTATAAGACATCTATTACTTGTTACTTCTTGGTGTATGTGGATGATTTGGTTATTACAGGAAATGATCCCATTTTTGTCTCATCCATCATTGACCAACTAAGCAATCGGTTCTTTGTAAAAGACATGGGTCAGCAACATTTTTTCCTGGGCATGGAGGTTATTCCTACTACCACAGGTCTTTTTTTGTCTTAGCATAAATACATCAGGGACTTATTAACAAAGCTGAATATGTATGGCGCAAAAGAAGTTATCACTCCATTATCAACTACTACTGTGCTCAAGCTTCTTGATGGCACATCCTCGGTTGATAGCACTGAATACAGGACTATTATTAGTGCCCTACAATACTTATCTCTCACCCGACCTGACATTTCTTTTGCAGTTAACAAGCTGTCCCAATTTATGCATAAGCCAACGACAACACATTTGATAGCTGCAAAACGATTGCTTCGATACTTGAAGCATACAATCTTCCATGGCATTCATATTCGTAGGGACATGAACCCCAAATTCATTACATATTCTGATGTTGATTAGGCAGGTAATTGTGAAGATCGAAAGTCCACTTCAACATACATATGTTTTCTTGGTTCTAATCCTATTTCCTGGAGCTAAAAAAAAAACAACGAGTTGTGGCACGGTCGTCCATTAAGGCTGAATATCGTGCACTTGCCTCTGTTGCCTCTGAAACGCTATGGCTTCTAGCACTTTTTACTGAGCTTGGCTATTCCACTGCTCCTCCACAGCTCCTCTGTGACAATTTGGGCGCCACACATTTGAGTTTCAATCTGGTTCAACATTCTAGGATGAAGCACATTCAGATTGATTTGCATTTTGTTCGTGACATTATCCAGAAGGGTACTCTTCATGTTCATCATGTCAATACACAAGATCAACTGGCTGACCTCTTGACGAGACCTCTGTCTCATCAACGGACAGAACTTCTTCGGGCCAAGATTGGAGTAACCGATGGTGACTCCATCTTGCAGGGGCATATCAAGGATGATTCCTTGAATCATGCTGCAGATCCCATAAGTCACAAATCTGCCAACAATCAAGCATGTAACAGCTAAGAAATAAAAGGAAAATTATCTGTGTATGTTAACTTTGCTTTTTCAACTTTGTAACCGTTAGGAGCATATCCCTAACTTTAGCTTCCCTTGTTAAGAATAGATTGTGCAGGCTTTGTATATATATAGAATACTAATCTCTGTATTAGGTGCAATTCTTGAGTAAGCAATACAATATTCTTCTGTAAGCAAAAGTCAAAACAATTTGTGCAATAGTCAATATTCATTACTTACCATAAGCTTTTAAGCTTGTCTATCCACAAGTTGCTGCACCCCTTTCCGACGATTCTCATTTCATATGTGAGTTTCAACAAAAAGCTTCATTGATCTTAGATCACGTCCAAAAACCATATCCCATAAAAGGAAGGTATTGTTAGTTAAAATTTTTATATAAAACAACAATTAAAAAAATATAAGGATATAATGGAAGAGATACGTGTGAATGTTAGAGAATTATGTATGAGTATGTATTGTTGTTTTGTTATGATATGATGTTGGAGTATATATTAAGGAAGCTTGAATTTGTTAGTGTTGTTTCATATTAATCGAATAATTAATATGTAAGTTGGTGAAATTTGAAAAGGGATCAAAATACTAGATGACTTAAATGGTTTAAATATCTTATATGAAAGTAAGATTTGATAAATTGAAGATAGTTTAAAGTTGAAAAGAATAGAAAATTATGTATATAAATTAGAAAGATATTGAACCTAAAATGGTTGGAAAGCAAGGGAAATGAAGCTTGGAAATTTGGATGTAAAAAGATAAAATTATAGGTGTAAACATAATAAATAATTTGTCGTGTTTTGGTGTAAAGGATAGAAATTAGATTTTTAGGAATTATGATATTTGAATATTAATTTTACAACATAGAAATAATGATATGGTTGGTATAAATAAACGATGAGAATTTGGATTAAATTGTATAAATGAGTGTGGTAGGTGTGTATGAGAATTAAGTATGTGTTTGGAATATATTATGAAAGTTTGGTTAAGGTTTATTAAGAAATTGATTTAGTTATTTGTTTAAAGGGTTTGATTTTTGTGTTATGTATTGTGTACAATTTGGAATTGGATTGAATGCATGTGTATGTGTAGGGAAATGAAATTTGAAAGTGATAAATAAATGAGATGTTATAAAATAAAATGTGCTTGGGTTATGATAAATGCTTTAGAATTGGTAATTGAGAAATAGATTATGATTTAATATATGTTTATATGATGTGATATGTTGGAAAGTATAGGAAGGATGTTGGAACCTGATGTTAAAAATATTAATGGAACAAAAAAGGAAATAAAAAGGTTTAAATAAATGTTAAGGAATTTATTAAGGTGGCATGAGAAATATTATTGAATTAGATGATGGGTTGTGTTTTAGCATTTTGGTATGAAAATAAACATAATCGAAGAATAAATTATGTATGTTAGGATAGAAATCAATTCTGATAAAGTGTGTTGGGACTTGTATATTTTAAAATATAATTTAATTATATTTGAGCTAAATTAGGATTTATGTAGATTAAGTTATTTTAGTAAAGAGTCTTATAACTAATTAAGTAAGGAGTAAAGTATGGAAATTGATGAAAATATGTGAAATACGTGTTTTCAAACAGTATTAAATACATTTGGAATTGATTGAAAGATTTTAACTGGTTGTCTTGAATTTTTCTAAGTATGACCAAAATTAAATAATTTCAAGGATGGAGAATTTGGGAATGTGGCCTAATTATTTAATTTTTGTATTAATAGTTGATGTATGAAAGTAACTATTGTAATGGGATGAAATTGGAGTTAAAATATGACAAGATGTTGATGATGGACATGTTTTGAAAAATATTGGACTATGAAATTCCGAGTGTGTTGTATGTTGTTGGTATGAAAAGAGAAGTTTTGAAGCATGAATTGTGGATGTTGTGATAAATTAGTGAAATCATGTTGTTGTAGTGTTTTATGTTTTATTGGGAAATAAATAAGGTTGAGTTTAATTAAGTGTGAAAGTTCGAAAAAATAAATAAAATAAATATTACATGTCAAGTTTGATTTAATTGGTAGAGTTTGAAATTGGTAGTGTAAAAGTTCTAAGTGAGGATTTAATTTATGACATGAATATTAAACTAAGAATTGTAGTATAACAAATGATTGAGATGTGTGGATATTAATTTGAAATTTAGGATGTAAGGAAATTTCTAAGTTGGTTTTTACTTAGTGGTGAGAACACTAATTGTATTGTTTCAGAGTTATAGGAGAAGCATTTAAAGTAGAATTTGACTTCTCTAAAGATTGTATAATAAGAGCCCAAGGTAAGATATTGCCCTCTTTGCTCTTTTTAATTATTTAATAAACTGCAACAATAATAACCATTAGATAATTGAAATAAATCACAATGACAGTTTCTAGTATAAAATCCTAATAAACCATAATGACGGTAACTTGTAGATAATCATAATAAACAATAATATAGGTAATCACAATGACGGTAAGCTTTAGTCTTGTTATCAAGGAGGCGACTGTTAGATTAGTCTTTTCCATTGCGATTTAGTGTGATTGAAAAATTCATCAACTTAATATCATTATGCATTTCTCAATGGAGTTCTTGACGAAGAGGTCCATATGAAACATCCTTCAGGTTTTGTTGATTCTGCTCTCCTTTCTGAATGAATTTCTGCTATCAATTGATTTTTGCACCTCCAAGGTTGATACCTCATTACTTATCTTCTCTGTTGATACTAATATTTGTTATCTCCTAGTCTATATTGAAGATATTCTACTTACAAGTAGCAACTCTCTTATGCTTAAACTCCTCATACAATTACTGAGCTCAGAATTTTAGCTTCACGACTTGGGTATTGTTAATTATTTTTAAGGTATTGAGGTCTAGTCCATTGGTATGGGTCTTGTGCTATGACAGTATAAATATACACTTGACATCCTCACTTGGGCTGGTATGATATCTTGCAAACTTGTTGATACTACTATCTCTACCTCCAAAGCTATCATATTGCCAGATTCTTTGTTTATCCTAATTATTCTTAACTATGCTCCATCATTTTCTAAAAAATTAGTTTCAGTTTCCAGATTCTATAATGTTGGTTATAGATTTTTGTTTGTTGGAAACATTTTTAGTATTTTAAAAAATAAAGTTTTTATTGGTGGTGGAACATTAATTAATGGTTTGTATATAATTGATCTAAATCTTATTTTTAATCCCAACTATTTATCAATACATTTTGATTTCATATTAATTGGAGCAAAATTAATGAGAATTCCTCTATATTATGGCATAAAAGATTTGGTCATATCTTTATTAAAAGAATTAAAAGATTAGTGAATGATAAAGTTTTAAGCACTCTTGATTTTACTGATTTTGGTACTTGTGTAATTACATAAAGGAAAATCAAACTAACAAGACTACTAAAGGTGCCATGAGAAGCTAACAAATTTTAGAAATCATGCATACTAACATTTGTATACCATTTAATACTCCATTTTTAAAAGGTCAAAGATATTTTATCTCATTTATTAATGACCATTATGAATTTATGTATCTTTATCTCTTATTTGATAAGGCTGAAGCTTCTGATGCTTTTAAGACCTATAAGGTTGAGGTAGAGAAACAAAAGGAAAAGACCATAAAGATTGTAAGCTCAAATAGAGGTGGAGAGTATTATGGTAGGTATATAGAAAAAGGATAAATGTCGGGTCCATTTGTAAAATTCCTTGAAGACAAAGGTATTATTGCACATATATAATATTTGACACACCACAACAAAATGGTGTAGTTAAAAGAATGAATTGTACACTTATAGACATAATAAGGAGTATGATTTGTAATTTTAATATACCATTATCCTTATAGAGTGAAGCACTAAAGAATGTTCTGTATATTTTAAATAGAGTTCCATCCAAAGTTGTACTTGAGACATCTTTTAAATTATAGAATGGATGGAAGCCCGATTTAAATTATAAACATGTATGGGGTTATCTTGTTGATGTAAGGATTTATAATCCTTAATTAAAGAAATTGGACCCAAGAACAACTAGTAGATATTTCATTGGTTATGTAGTGAACTATAAAGGATATATTACCCTTCTCATACTATAAGAATAGTAAAGGCAATAAATGCTAAATTTCTTGATGATCTTAATTTTAGTGGGAGTGATTTTACTAGAAAGATAGAGTTTGAGGAAACATAAGATTCAACTGAGTTGTATAAAGATAAATGACAATTGGTTATTGTTCAAGAAAATCATTTAGATAATTTTAAACAACAACCAATTTAAGGGCAACCAATTCAAGAGCAATTAGTTCTTGATGAAGTAAATCCACATGAAAAAAATGAATAATTATAAAGATCTTTAAGAACAATTGAGAAAACTTTGTTCTATGGTATAATGTCATGAAGGAAGAAATGGAGTCTATGTCTAAAATTCATGTTTAGGACCTTGTCGAATTACAAGAAGGATCTAAAGCCATAAGTTGTAAATGGGTTTACAAAACTAAAAGAGATGCTTCTCGTAATATCAAGCGATATAAAGCAAGATTTGTAGCTAAGAGTTATACTTAAAAAATGCATAAATTACCATGAAACCTTCTCTCTAGTTTATAAGAAGGATTCATTTAGAATAATAATGACATTATTAGCTCATTTTGATTTAGTTATATTTGATGAATGTGAAAACAACATTTTTAAATGGAGATTTGAAAGAAGAGGTATATATGAATCAACCTAAAGGTTTTTTATGTTAACACAAAGAAACACTTGTTTTGTAAGCTAAAGAAATCTATATATGAACTAAAGCAAGCCTCTCAATAGTGGTACATTAAATTTCACTATGTTATAGTCTCATATGGTTTTATTAAGAACATTGTTGATCAATATATATACATTAAGTTTAGCAGGAGAAAATACATCTTTCTTCTCCTATATATAGATGTTATTATGCTTACAAGTAAGGATTTGGGTTTGCTTTATGAGACAAATTAATTTCTTTCTAAAAAATTTTATACTAAGGATTTGAGTAAAGCTTCTTATATCATTGGCATAGAGATTCTTAGAGACAGGTCTCAAAGAATATTTAGAATTGTCTTAAAAAGTCTATATTGAAGAAGTTTTGGAAAGATTCAGGATGTCAAATTATGCTCTTTCAATATAACCTACTGTCAAAGGGAATAAATTCAATAAAAATCAATGCCCACAAAATATTTTGAAAAATAAGCAGATGAGTAATATTCCCTGTGCATTTATAGTTGGCAGTTTGATGTATGCATAAGTCTATACAAGACCTGATTTGGCATTTGTAGTAAGAATATTGGAAAAGTTCCAAAGTAATCTAAGAATGAACCATTGGAAAGTTGCTAAGAAAGCCATTAGGTATCTACAAGGAACCACAAGTTAACTTCAAACATACTAATCACCTTGAGGTGATTGGTTATTCAGACTTGAATTTTGCTGGTTATGTAGACACAAAAAGGTCTACTTCAGGATATTCTCTCTTCTTACTAGAGGAGTTGTGTCTTGGAAAAGTACTAAGCAAACTATTGTTATTTCATCTACTATGAAAGAAGAATTCATTACATGTTATGAAGCAACAACATAAACAATCTAGTTAAGAAATTTTATTTTTAGTCTTAAAGTTGTCGATTTCATATTATGACCAATAAAGATATATTGTGATAATTTGGCTGCAATTTTATTCTCTAAGAATAATAAAAGTGGAAGCCAAAACAAGCATATCGACATAAAATTTCTTATTATAAAAGAGAAAGTGAAGGAACATGAAGTGCTTATTGAGCATATTAACACTAAGTTAATTGTTGTGGATCCCATAACTAAAGTATTGCCGATAAAACAATATAGAGATCATGTGGATAATATAGGTCTAGCTATCCCATTTGATGTTTGACTTCATTTTGTTTTAGTTGATTGTCTAGATATTTTTCTTTATGTTATTCTTAGAGACTAAAGTGATTTTTTGTGCATATAAAATATTATTTTTCATATCTATTGGGATATATAAAGTTAAGCCTAAATGACTTATTGAAAGTTCATTAATAAAGTTTATTTGCTCATTAAGTGTTTATTTTGAGATGCAATGTATTGTAATACATGGAAGGAATTACTTCATTATCAAGTATGACCACTATGATTCATATATTGTATTCTTGACTTACGTGTGAGTGTTTCCACATACTAGATATTTTGAACTCTATAAAGATATTGTCACTTTTCATGTGGTGCTATATGGACCAAATAGGAGAATGTTAGAAAAATATTGTTAATGAAGGTGTTGAAATATTATGATTATTTCCTTCTCTGCAAGATTCTTTATGATTCTTTCCTGTTTTGCAGGTTTCCTTTTCTACAGGATTCTTTTCTAATTATAGTATTAATGTATATGGTAGGATAGATTGATTATAGGAACAATACCATTTCTTTCCTAGTTATAGGAGTAATATTATAGGCAGATTTGTTGATCCAGTACTATATATATTTGCATGTATTCTTCATTCAAGAACAAAAGAAATAATAAACTCTTCTTGATATTTGATTCAAACTTGGTATCAGAGCCTCCCGAAAGGTTCTTCTTCTTTCTTTCTTTTTTTCAAACGCCACTATGAACAAACCAGATGTTGAAGCTTTTGGTAACAAACTTGGTCCAATTATTATTCAATAAGAAGGATCCTAGTTTAATGCAGGGATTCTACTCAATGAAACAAACTACGACATGTGGTCTCAAATCATTGAAATGCATATTGTTGAGAAGGAGAAACTCTCCTTCATTTGTGGTACACAGACACTTGCAAAGAAAGAAGAGGGATACAAAAAATGGTATGCAGACAATCAAAAAGTCAAAAAATGGCTCTTGATGTCTATGACTCCAGAAATAATGAAGTGATACATGCGCTTACCTACTGCCCATGATATTTGGAAAGCTCTCTCTAAAGCTTTCTATGATGGAACAAATGAGCTACAAGTCTTTGCCTTAAACAAGAAGGTGTTCTCTGCCAAACAAAGAGGCAGAACATTGTCTGTGTATTATTGGTAACTGACTGAGATCTTTGGTGAATTAGATCACTGTGATAAGGTGATCATGGAGAGTGAGAAAGATGTTGAATCCTATAGAAAACTGGTCTAGCGGCAGAGGGTGCATATCTTTCTTGTTGGATTAGATGATAACTTCAAACAAATCCGTGGAGAAATTTTAAGAAAGGAACCAGTTCCTAAACTAAAAGAGTGTTATGCACTAATCTGTCATGAATCCATTCAACGTACAATGATGAACGGAGAAACATAACACTTTGAAACCTCAGCAATGGTGGCCCAAAACCGATTTGGCAAGTATCAACAGGAGAGAACAAGTTATAGTCATCGAAAGAATGGGCTGATAAATCTATGTACAAATGCAGTCACTGTGATCAAAACGGTCATACTAAAAGCAAATGCTTTGAACTGGTGGGATATCCAGATTGGTGGGATTATAATCGTGATCTATGAAAGAAGAACCTAGAGATGACAGCCCCTACTACAGCAGTTGTCGAAACATATGGCAAAATTAATACTGCTGGGAAGGTTTCATATGACAGCGACAAGTTTTTTAATATTCCTGCGCCTGTTTCTAATAGTGCATGGATAATTGATTATGGTGCATTTGACCACATGACATTGATTCTAGTCAAGTCTCATTAATCAAAACCATCCTCTAAACGATTTGTTTCCACTGCCAAGACACTTCAAATTCGGTTAGAGGGGAAGGATTAGTAACTCTCACTAATGACTTGAGTTTAGATTATGTTTTAGTTATTCCATCTTTAAATTATAGTTTATTATCGGTCTCCCAAATAACCATTGCCTTTTTGTATCGATATTTTTACCCTAACTCTTGGTGTTTAAGGACATCCGAACAAGGCAGACGATTAGTTGTGGTACTAAACGAGGGATGCTATACTACCTCGACTTGACGTCAAATAGTTCAAATAAATTGCGTCAAGCCTTGGCAGTAGATGGTTCTCAAGGAGAGAAGAAGTCATCAGACATTTGGTTACGGCACCAACGATTGGGGCATGTCTCATTTGGTTACTTAAAAAAGTTATTTCCTAAGTTATTTGAAAAATATGATACTTTGAGCTTTAAGTTTGATGTTTGTGAACTTGTAAAAAGCCATCGTGCTTCATTTCCATTAAGTTTGAATAGAAGCTCAGTTCCTTTTATGGTAATACATTCAAATGTTTGGGGACCATCTAAGGTACCTACATTAAGTGGATCTCAGTGGTTTGTTACTTTTATTGATGATTGTAGAAGGGTGACTTAGGTGTGTTTGATGAAATCCAAAGGTGACGTAAATGTGTTATTTCAACAATTTCATAAAATGATGAGTACTCAATATAATGCAAAAATTCAGGTTCTTCGTAGTGATAATGGTGGAGAATACATGGGTTGTGAACTTCAGTAGTATTTGAGAACCCATGGAATCATCATCCAAACTATTTGTCCAAATACACCCCAACAGAATGGGGTAGCTGAAAGAAAAAATCATCACTTGTTAGAGGTAGTTCGTGCTTCATTAATAGAAGCTCATATGTCATTGTTCTATTGGGGAGAAGCTCTCACATCTACAACCTATTTGATCAATTGGGTTCCCTTTAGCATTATTGCTTTCAAGACACCATCCGAAGCCCTCGCAGAAGGTGTTGTGTCTCCAGCAACCCCGAACTTACCCCCTCGTGTATTTGGATGTTGCATTCATTCATTTACATAAACACCAACGCAACAAGTTGCAACCTTAGGCATTAAGGTGTGTTTTTATTGGGTATGCTACTCATCAGAAAGGTTATCGTCGTTATCATCCCCCAACTCAAAAAATATTTGTCACACTGGATGTGGATTTGATGAAGACTCAATGTATTTTTCTAGGTCTGACCTTCACGGGGAGTATCAGAATGAACTTCAGACTCTATACTATGAAGTCCATATGCCTACAGATGTTTTGCTGAATAACCAAAATGAGAGTAGTACAGTGGGATACAAGTATGAATGTGGACCTATATAGATATACTAATGATGATAATGACTCACAAAGTGGTAATCAAGATATGGGTATCGTGGAGACTAGTAGTGATGACTCACAAGCTGAGGTAGTGGAGTCCGCCAAGAAAGGGATGAAAGTGATATACCAAACCAATTGTTTGCTGAGGTTGCTCCTATAACTGAGTCAGTTAAAACACTACCACAACATCAAACCAGAAGTATTCCTAAACCTACATATGAACTTGAACTTTCAAGTCGAGTCAAATACTCTATGAGTCATTATGTGTCTAACCATCGTTTGACTGAATCAAATATGTCATTTGTAAATCAATTATCTACTGTATCTATTCCTAACAGTGTGCAAGAAGCCTTAACAGATCCAAGATGGAAAGCAGTCATGAATGAAGAGATATAATCGTTGTTAAAAAATAAAGCATGAGAGCTGGTTAAATGTCCACCTGGTAAGAGGCCAGTTGGGTGTCGGTGGATCTTTACTATAAAGTATAAAGCAAATGGTACAATTGAGCATTTTAAAGCAAGACTGGTGGCAAAGGGGTACACTCAAACCTATGGGATTGATTATACAGAGACATTTGCACCAGTAGCAAAAATCAACACAGTCCGGGTTTTGTTATCTCTAGCCGCGAACTTGGATTGGCCATTACAGAAATTTGATGTGAAAAACACCTTCCTACATGGCGAGTTGTCTGAAGAAGTCTATATAGATCTCCCACTACGATGCATGATACCAGAAATACACAGCCAAAATGTGTGCAGATTAAAGAAATCATTGTATGGATTAAAATATTCTCCAAGGGCATGGTTTAGAAGATTCACAAAATCTATGATAGACTTTGGTTACCACCAAAGTAATTCAAATCACACATTATTCTTGAAGAGAAAACAAGATATAATCACGAGACTAATTGTATATGTAGATGACATGGTGGTTACGGGAAATGATCCTGAAGAGAGGAAGAATTTACAGAATTACTTGTCTAAAGAATTCAAAATGAAGGATTTTGGCCCCTTGAAATATTTCATTGGAATCGAAGTGTCTAGATCAAGAAAGGGTATCTTCCTTTCCCAAAGGAAATATACCTTAGATTTACTAAAAGAGACCGGTATGTCAGCATGTCAACCAACTAATACACTAGTGGAAGAAGGTTTGAAATTATATGTTGATCCTAATCAGATACCAGTTGATAAAAGCACGTACCAAGGACTTGTAGGAAGATTGATGTACTTAGCGCACACAAGGCCAGATATTGCATATGCACTGAGTATTATCAGTCAATTTATGCATAATCCTAGAGAGCAACATATGAATGCAGTTATGTGAATTTTGAGATATTTGAAGGCTGCTCCTAGAAAATGAATATTATTCACAAAGAATACATATTGCCAAAATATAGATACACATACTGATGCTGACTAGGCTGGATCAATAGATGACAAGCGATCTACTTCAGGGTATTTTACCTTTGTAGGTGGCAATCTTGTTACATGGAGAAATAAAAAAAAAATGTAGTAGCATGTTCTAGTGCAGAAGCTAAATTCAGAGGTATATCTCTTAGAATTTGTTAAGCATTATGACTAAGACTTCTCTTAAGCGATTTGGGCTATCCTCTTGAGCAACCAATTTAATTATATTGTGACATTGCTCATAATTCAGTTCAACACGATCGTACCAAACATGTGGAGGTAGACAGATTCTTCATCAAAGAAAAGTTGGATGGGAAAATCATGGAGTTACCAAAACTTTGAACCGATAATCAATTAGCAGATATCCTAACCAAGGCAGTTTCAAAGCAAGTGTTCTCAAAGTTTCTGGACAAATTGGGCATGTGTGATATCCATGCACCAACTTGAGGAGGAGTATTGAAATATTATGATTTTTTCCTTCTCTACAGGATTCTTTATGATTCTTTCCTGTTCTCCAGGTTTCTTTTTATGCAGGATTCTTTTCTAATTATAGTATTAATGTATATGGTAGGATAGATTGATTATAGGAACAATACTATTTCTTTCCTAGTTATAAGAGTAATATTATAGACAAATTTGTTGATCCAGTACTATATATATTTGTATGTATTCTTCATTCAAGAACAAGAAAAATAATAAACTTTTCTTGATATTTGATTCAAATTGAAGGCTTAGAGTCTATTGGACTCTAGAAATAGGCCAAGCATATCCATGGAGATATAAACGTTAGGTTTTTATATCTTTATTCTAGCTAGAAAAGGGTTAATTAAAAGTATAATGATATCTTCCATCTACATAAAAAGTAACCTTAAGGTATTGACATATATTAGAAGACCCTTTATTTTGGTCAGCACAAAACATTTTAGATAAGTACTTCAACACTTAATAATTAATCATGACAGGATGTATCTATCCTGTTAGTTTTTTGTTGTGTTTATATGTTAAAATAATCTTACATGAGCAAGTTAATCCATATTATATATCTTGCACAAATAAGATTTTTTAAGGAAACAAAGAAAATAAATGAACACCCTTGCATTAAATGCACTTTCTTCACTTGTTTTACATGGAAGTCTGGTCCTCTTTTCACATTATCAGATGCATGAAGATGACACGAAAATTGGATCCAATGACCGCAATACCCTTAGAGAAAGCACGACATAGCTAAACTCACAAACTTAAAAACGGAAGACTAATATCCTTGTAAATAAAAACATAAAAAGATGAATAAAACAAGTTTCATTATTTTTCTAGACCCCATTGCATACTAGCTATTATATTAGCCCCCAAACGAGCATGCACAGAGTATTTAATAACTTAGCGCCTCTTATTGGCTGGCTCCTTCTGAGCATTGAAGTAGACGGTGGCAACAGGCAGGCCCAGGTCCAAATGAGCAGCATAGAGTCGAGTGTTGAAATGAGAACGGTTCTGTGGTGGTTCCACCATGCTCCCCAGCGGCATCTTCTGCTGGAAAAGCACCAGTATGTAGCGATGAATTCCCACCGGCGGACGAGGCCCAACATAGGAAAGGATCTCTTTCCCTGCAAACATTAGTTATACCAATAATTACCCAACAGTACTTGGCACCATGCAAACTGAATTGTCCATGTTTAATGTTGCGCACTCACATTTGTTATTTTTTCATAAATATTTGTCAAGCTCGTCCAACATTTATAGATTTAAAAGCTTATTTGCAACATTTACACAGTATATGAAGTGATGTTCGTACTTTTTTTGAATTCGCGTATAGCTAGATATACTCTGAGAGGATTGGTGGTCTAACTAAAAGAGTATCTCTTGCTTTCTCTGCTATTAATAAGAAATAAATTTTAAAAAATTTATGTTTCACTAGCTAATGATAATTAAAACTGTTAGGATTGCCACAGATTAACACATGCAAATTATTTATATAAGAGAATGCACAAGTTGGGGAGGAAAGCATCATCTACATGAACTCAATTTTTAGGAATAGCACATGCTTTAGACGTGGAAGTGACAGGTGGCATGAGACGTGTAACTTCAGTGGCAACGTTGGGGATGATACTTGTAGCCAATGCAGACAACCACTTGTTAATAGGATTGTACATGCAATGACGACTGGGAACCGGGAAAAATTGCATACGTTACCAAATGCACACGTGGCAAGAGAAGAGAAATTACTGCCAATATGCCACCCGGGGGTCATGTCTGCCAGTGAGGAGAAAATGAAAAATATTCCTGCCTACTTTCACTCACACAGATGTTAATTCTCATAAATGAAACTGTGGGGATGGTGTTTCCTGCTGGCTAGATTTTGTTTCAGATATTATAAACTATCTTGTTAATTACAGCTGTGATGTAAACTTCGAGCTGCGGGACATGAAATAGTGTGTGCTTGCATGTCGTTTTTTTTCCTTTTCTTTTAATTTTCTGCCAAGCATTTGCTTAACAGTAAAGAAAAACAAAGAACTGGAAGTTTTAGCAGTAAAGAGGCATGACTAGCTATGGAAGCAGGGGGGAGACACAGTAGGTTTTGTCAGTGCTGCTTCTACTGACTACCTGCCATTCATGACCATTGATTTTCTAGCAATAATTCTTGCAATGATATAAGAACTTTTGGCTTTGTACGAATACAATGATCTTCTTTCTACTAATTAAAAAGGAAAAAAGAACAAATACAATAAATTTCTTCTTGAGATTAATTTGTAACATGAACAACAACAAAAAAAAATGTAGAAAATAAGCTCAAAGTTTTTGCGTGCATGCAACTTGTATATGGTCATGAAAAAGTTAAACTAGAGAAAATTAAAGAGATCATAAAAGGATCGAAATTCGTTTGTAAAGAAACAAATGATTTTTTCGAAAAAACAAAACAGAGAGAGATCAGAGAGGTAAGGTTTCATATATTTTCACCTCGAGTAGGGTTTGTGCCCCCAGGAATGTCCGCAACGATCCTACAATAAGAAGCAAAACGTTTTTTATGTTTTTCTTAACTATAAATCTAGATCACAAGAATCATCCAACGTGTTTTTTCTTCTTCTTTTTTCCTGCAAAAGTACATACCAATGAACCCACTCTCGCATTCTGGGTTCACTAGGGCTGGGTGCATCAGGATCAGTCATCACCTGCAAGAACCATATCATCAACTTGTTAGAAATATGTATAATCATCTGCAAGAATCGAACACAGCATCCCAGCAGATCGACATGCACAAACAAAGAGAAAAATAACACAGTACATATTATTTTAGCATAAAAGACACCTGCATGCAAGAACATAAAATCACATAAGCAGCTAAAAATCTAACCAGAGTGTACAGCTCGTCCGAGTGGCCAGAAATGGTCACTTTAGGAGGGTCCACGGACAAAGAAGGCTTAATATCACACCCATTGCTAACATGCTTTGATCCATAATAAACAGACATTTTTACAGCAGGGACAAACATATCAACCACATCACCAATAACACGACCAACAACAAGAGGATCAACAGAGGCAGCCATGGAAAACGAAAGCAAGAGAAGAGTAAGAACAAGAGGAGAGAAACCCCTCTTAAGATGGTTTGCTGTGTGACTCAAAAGAGTTTCCAGTGCCTAGCTTATATAGAAGCGTAAAAGGTAAATTGGCCTCGTGGATTAGTGTGACCTACTAGCCATGCATAGGGCAACATAAAGTTAATAGAAGCAGAGACTGCCACATGGATAGCAGCCCTTTGAAACAAAACCACTACCATTTTTGTTTCTTTGTCTAACAAGTGGTTTAATCACTGCCGTTGAATTGTGTTACCGCCTTCCAAATGTACACGAGCAAACGAAAAGGTATCTCTCTGTTGAGAAGCAGAATAAAACAGTGGTTTTGGGGTTAGGTACAGTATGGTAACAGTGGACCTGAAAGCACTGCAGCATAGCCTCCTTTTAGTTTTCGACCTTTAACGGGCATTCAGTGACCAATGGTTGCTTGACAGCAAATGAAATGCCAGAGTGACAATGACATGTTTGATGGTTTAGAGTAAAATTGGGAAAGAGATAAAATTATCCCGTTACGTTGATTAATTTCTCAGTGAAAACAACACAACTTGAAACGCCCTGTTATCATACCGAATTCTGTCGTTTTATATTTTCCTATTTTGTCACATTCATTAAATTTATATACTATTATATTCAAATGGTCTGGTTATTATATAATAAAAATGACTACATTTTAACTACTTATTGGGTTTGCTAAAATTACAAAATGATAAATTGGGCTACTAAGCTTTAAAAAAGTATGTGTTAACAAAAACCTATTATTATGAATAATTAATTTAATAAAACTTGCACAATGTGATTAATTTGGTCCAACGGACTAGACTCGATTAACTATATACTATTTAAATTTAAGCATAAAAATAAGGGATATTTTGTATCAATTTATGCATTAATAAAGAGTGAGTTTTTTTTATTTAAAAGATTTATTTTTATATTAATTTGGTGAACTTAAAAAAATAAATTCTTTTACATACATCACTAAAAAATGGTTAAATAGCAATGAAATTACCCACAAAATATTATCCGTTAGTAATGTCTGATTATAATGGTGATAAAATATTTTATTGGTAATTACTGATGAAATCACCAACAGAATAAAAATAATGAAGAAATGAAGAAATATTATATCTATAATTCTGTCATTAAGATTACATGTCATAAGAACAGATTGATTGATGATATTTTCCATTGTAAAATTATGTCGAAAATCTCATCGATAAATTTAAAAGTGTTATAACCAAAACTTGATGTCCATGTGTAAAGTGTAAAAACAAAATGTTCAACCAATTAAATATTATGAAGATGCATCTTCTAATAAAACTAGTTCATTGAAAAATAATTGTGTTAATTTAAACACAAAGAACCCTATGTTCCTTTTAAGAGCATAGCATGTTAGAAAAGATTATTGGCTCAACATCTAGTTCTAGCAACATATATAAAGTTGTAGATGATAATATTAATCGTTATAGGAGTATAATGATTGATGCAATGAGAATAACCATGGTCATTCAAGTGAAGGTTCATGTGTAGATGAAGAATCAAATATAGATGCAACTAGATTTTTTAAACTTCGCTCTCAATGCATGGAATCCACCCTTATTAAAGGGGGTGGAAGAGGGATATTTTTCTTTATTGGGGACAAATCTTGACCCTTGATTCAACCCGGAAAAAACTCAACCGTTGGCTTAAAGTGGCCATCATTAACTGTCAAATTTTGGCAGTTAAAGGCTACATGAATTGGTCTTTTTTTGCCAGCGCCACGGCCACTGTGCTATTAATCAGCCTGAAGGAACCATACCGGGGTATGATTAAATGTCAAGCCATCATGGTAATGTATGTTTTGTCAAGTTTGGTGAAGAGATGAAGCATTAAATACCCCTGAAAAGTAGTCACCGGTGTAGCTTTTTTCGGTGAAAGAGAAGAAGAAAACGAACAGTAATTAGACGACATGTCGTCTAGTTTTTCATATTTTTTGGGTAATGTTTGGTCAAAACGCATTGTTTCATTTAAATAAAATGGTGTCGTTTTAGCTTTTACCGTTTTAATTTAGGGATTTAACCAAAGATCAATTTAGTCCCTCAACTTTTGATTTCTTTTAATTGCACCCCTAATTGACCTAAAACTTTTAATTTTATACAATTTTGCCCCTGCCAAACTTCAACATCAATCCTGAATTTTAGCGTCTTTTTCAATATGGTCCTTGATCTTGGATTTATACAAATTGACCCTCCATTAACCATTAAACTTTTAAATCGCTTCAATTTCACCCATGATTTTAATCAATTAAATCTCTAAGGTTCGACACCTATTTCAAAAAACATCATTGGCTGCAAATTTCTTCAATTTAGCCCCTAATTGACTTTAAACTTTTAATTTTCTTGCAATTTTACCCCTGATTTGAACCAAATGACTTTATAAAAATTATTTTTGGTCCTCTAAAATTCTAATCTTCTCAATTAAGCCCAAATTGGGCTCCCAAACTTAATTTTTTTTTACCAATTATGTACCTCATAAAATTAATTTGACCCATTTAAAGTATAATTAAGTCTTTGCACTTAATTAAATCCTTTAATTTGACCCAATTAACTCTTAAATTTAATTAAACTTTAATTTGACCCATGATTAAATCAAATTAGCCTATTAAAAATATAATTATGTCTCTAGATTAAATTTTATGCAAATTCATCCAATAATCATTTAATTTGACCTTGAATCCAGTTTTAGGTGCAATGGGGTACGATTAAGCTCCTAATTTTATCCAAAATTACAGCTTGATTTTTCTGTATATTTAAAATCCTCCTAGCTTGTTTTTGGCAAAATATCAATCTTCTTGCTATTATTATTTATTATTTATTTTAAAAGGAAAAAAAGTAAATTCTAGGGAATAACCCAAAAATAGGTTACAAAAGAAGTCAATAAAAGAGATAAACTTAGCAACATCAGGGATGTGTTTGAATTTGTCAAACAACGCAAACAAATGTATTACACATGCTTCTTCTTTTAGAAAGGATTGTAATAGAGTTGATTGGTTATTCGTTATGAAAACCAAACCTACTAGTCATGTTCAGGTTGTTAAAGATGGTAATGATGAAGTAACTAAGAGAGAAAATCAACTAGATAAATTAATTAATTCATATCGAATTGTTTCATCTACTAAGTTAGAAGAAGATTTAAATTTCCATGTTACAAAGAATACTTATGTTTGTGTTGATCTTAATGAGTTAAACGGTACATTAAGTGTAAAAGAAATACAAAAGTTGATAAAGATAAAGGGATTGAACAACTTCAGTTCAACAAAAAAAGATGATGGACATGAAGATAATAAAAATATAGATGATGAGGTTTCTTATTAATCAGTGGATCTAACTGATATTAGATGTAAAACATTGTTATGCAATTAACATATTTATTGTCATTGTATAATGCATTCTACTTTATATATTTATCAAGGTTTTATTATGGTTGTGGTTTTAATGAGTTGTTGTTGAATAAATTATGAATGCATCTATTGTTGTTGTTTAATTCTGTTTCATAGGGATTATATCCAATATATAAGAAAATAAATTACAATAAATTTGTTGATGAAATCACCGATAGCATTAAAAAAATTAATAAATTATTAACTAACTTTCGGTGAATCTGTTGCCAATATAACTTCACCGATGGACAATAAATTCATCGCAAGTTACAGAGAGTTTGGGGAAGAATTCAGGAATGTCAATCATTAGATGGATTATTCGACAAAAATAAGTATGTCGATGATATAGTACACGCTGAAAAACAATAACATCATCAAAGAATTACATAGAGTTTGGGAAAGAATTCAAGAATTTTATTTCTCCAGTAGATTTACAGACAAGCAATAAAATCATCGGGAGAATTACAAAGAAGAATTCAAGGATTTTAATTTATTGATGGATTTACAGACAAAACCTAAAATCATTAGAGAACTACAAAGAAGAATTCAAGAATTTAAATTCTCCAAAGGCTTTGCCAATGAAATATAAAATCATCGAAGAATTACAAACAAGTTTGGGGAAGAATTTAGGCGGTGGATTCACCAATAAATAAACTAACAGATGAAAAATCATCGATGAATTTAGGGGTTTTCAAAAGATTTTATTTTTTAAAATGACTAACTAATTCACCGATGATTTTAAATTTTATTGTCGGTGATTCCATTAGTGACGTGCTGAGGTTGTTATTGATCGATGGACTCACCAAATGAATTTTAAACCCAGATATGTCAAGGCAATCCCTACCTTTTTCTTTTTTCCCTTTCAATTGATAGCTCGAGTCCCTCTCTAATCTCGCCTACCCCAAACATCACTGACATTCTTTCCCTCTACATCACTGTCACACCCTCTCTTCTCTAGAAGGCAATCTCTTTTTCCTCTATGTTTGATTTCTTTTCACCTATTGACCTCTACTGTTTACATGTTAATACATAAATCCTCTATTTTTTCATCTTTTTTCCCTTTGCCATTTTCTATCATTTTTTATTCTTCATTCTTCAATTATAATTCTGTTTTCTCACTTATTTGTGTTTAAAATTAGAAAATCCCCAATTTGAAGGAAGTTAAGGTTTATGTGAATCTTGAATTTTATTTGAATTTATGATATGAAGACATATTGAAAGATTTTTTTTTAATAAGTACTACTATCATTTATTCCTCCTCGAATTAATTTATCTTTGGGTTTTAATTTTTTTTCCTGACTTGAATAAACTATTGAATAAGACAATGTGTCATCTAATGATGATTTTGCATTTAGGTTTCTTATCTGAATTTAGACTACACATCGGCAAACAATAGAATTAGGGATGTATCATTTGATTATGGATTTGCATTTAGGTTTTTGAATTGAATTCAGACTAAGCAAATATGCAATGTTTTTTTTTTATTATTGATTTGTAGATATGATTTTAATTTTTGACTAATTTAGTTTTGAATAAAATGATTTGAAGAGTGATTTATAAGGTGATTTTGATGGAAAGTTGTCATTAAAGGAAGAATTTGGTGATTTGGGACCACTAGTGAAATACATATTGGGAGTAATTTGCTTTTGAACTTTTGTAATTGATTTTTATAGTTAAATTAATAATATTAAATATGTTCTTTAAGTTAATTTTTTTGTTTAATTTTGTTTAATATCAAATTGTTTTGATAGCATTAAAAAAAAAAAATTAGTACGCCATTAATGAAAACACTAACGAACATAAAAACTCCATCAATTATTCTGTCGATACTCGATACAACATGTCAATTTTTCTCGGAGAATTACAGAGAGATGCTAACTATTTTGATATAGGTCGATGGAATCACTGATATAAAATGGTCATCGGTAATTTTGCTGGTTATCCATTGAAAATACACGATATATTACCGATAATTTTTCTGTTGATGATATGTCAATAATATTTATTGACCGATAAACTGACAAAAATTAATCTTTGTATTTTTGTCACTAATAATAATTTTCTATCAACCTATCTTTCTGTATTTAAATCAAAGATTAAATTACTGACAGATATGAAATCACTGACACGATATTAACCGACAAAATGGTTCCTTTGATAAATCAATCAATGTTATTCTTACCGATGAAAACACAACTTTCACATGGACTAAATATTTCGATAGTGTAATTCAATTTTCTAGTGGTTATACTAATGAATTTTAAGATTTGAAATATGAAAATTGAGTGAGTGAGTGAATCTCCTTAACTACTATGTCAACATAATGTGTTTGGTTTGATATAATTCAGCTATATATGTTAATATGTAGCATATTTTTATTTTATTTTATTAACTTAAAAAGACAGGAAAAATTTAAATAGTTAGAGTAAATGGATAAAAAGGAAAAAAATAAGAAATAAATTAAATGGACTTACATCAAATGCCTGATATTACTAGGAATTTCGACAATATATACATGTGTGGGAAGCATTACAAAGACTGCATCCGTGTTCACCTGGCAGCAAAAAGACTTGAATGAAAAAAAAAAAATTCTCATTTTGTGATCTTAAATGGTAGTTTTTAATAGTAGATATTCTGAAATTCAAAGTCTCAATGATAGTAATATAGTAGGAGTAATTTTGATTTTATAGACGCATCAGTGAGAATTTAACAGGATAAAAATTAAAACAAATTAGATTATTGTTTGAAAATTGTGCATTTCAGTTCAAACTTAAACATATTTTTTAATAATATTCCATTTAGTTTTATATGTCTCCCTAAAGAAAAGACTCTAGCTAGCTCTACAACTCCATTTAAAGTCATAAAATGGGGTAAATTATTTTAATTAAAAAATTCAGGTCATTAAATAATTGTAAACTATTATAATTTTATCAAGCTTACCATGAACTTAGAGGGACCAACCCAAAATTTGAAGATTGCTAAAATATATATATATCTGTGTGTGTGATAGAAACTCTTTTTGCACCAACAATATTTTGTATTTTTTAAATCACCCCTCAATAAAGACATTTTCTGTGCAAAATTTTGAGCTGACATCCCTTTTCTCTTTAGATATAATATCATAAAATTAATTAGATATTAAGTTAGTGATTGTGTTAGATAATAATATAAATTATATCCTAAAAACTCATTTAATAGTTTAAGCTATTGGGTTGAGATAGTTCTTTGATATGGTATCAAAGCCTTGATGACCAAGCGGTCACGAGTTCAAATCTCATCATCTTTATTTATTTGATAAAAATTAAGAATAAGATAACAGTTTAAACTATTGGGTTGAGATAGTTCTTTGATAGTGACTAAAAAAAAAGAGAAGAGAAAAGAAAAGAAAAGATATTTTTCATATCTTAAAAAAACTTCAATGCATTTCCTGCAAATGTGATCTAATTAGCCTATGAGCATCCCTTTTAAAAATATTCTTCTCTATTTCAACATATGCATATTATTTTATTGAAGAGAATAGATTATTGTGCATAATTTCTGCTACAGTTAGCTCATATTGCCGCCTCATTTGAAATTAATAATATTAGGCAGTAGCTCGGGACAAATCGCTTTGACCGTTTCATTTTCTAGTCATGCTTTGAAATTCGATCTTTGTCTTTTCAAACTTGTTCTGAGAACAAAAATAAATAAATAAATAAATCTTAATCTAGATGTTATTTGCTAGCTCTCTTTCCTTCCTTCCTTCCTTCCTTCCTTCTCTCTTTAGGTGATATAGAGTGTCAGGTTGGAATGATTAAGATAAGGATTTTGCTGGCAACGGTGGTGGGTTTTTTGGGTTTTTTAGATGTTTTAGATTAGACATTGATACTGTTATAAGATTGATAGAGGAGGATTTAATGAACGGTAAAAGGCATACTTTGATTCATGATCTGGGAGTTGGGTTATGAATTATATGGGTAAACTTAAAAAATTAAAAAAAAATATTTAAAATTTTAATATTTCATATGAAAAAATTAAGAAACAATTTATATGAATATAACTATACATGTTGTAAATAATAAAATATAAAAGAATATTTCAAAAAAAAATTATCCCATGTTGAAAAAACATAATGTTTTTATTGTGAACATAAAGTATATATATCAAAAGGCTTTAAATCTCACATTAAAAAAATAACTTTTTTTATTGGGAACATAAAGTATATATACTGAAAGGTTTCAAATTTCACATTAAAAAAATAAAACATTCTCCTGGTATTTATATAATGAACTTTAAAAATGGTTAATAACCAGCTAAAAAAATTTTTAAAAAAGAGGTCTGGGAGAAAAATTACATTTGAAAAAAAAAACAGGTCTCGTCCTGGTTTATCCGGGTCACGGATCGACCCATCAGGTCGCCTATGTTTGGCAGGGTTTTTTCACTAGCCAGGCTTTTACCTTACCCGTATCAGGTCCACCAGGTCAACTCGTCAAGCCAATCCAGGTTTAATAACTAGAATAAAAGGTGAAAGCCAGGTGTGTGGGCGGAGTTCATGCTTATGTGTTGTAAGTAGCTCAGGGTATTTGGATGTTGTTATTGCATATGACAATTTTACTTCATCTTGATATATGGCGACCCAAATCCATATAAATATATAAAAGAAATTTTTTACCTGTTTGGATTCAGGTAATACTCAAAATCAAAAAAATCAAGTTTAAATAGAATATAGATACTGTCCTGCTTGACTTGAAACCCTTTCCGCACCCAACTTAAACAAGTTTGAAAAAATCATATTTTTACCGAGCACATATAAATTAAAAATTTAGGGTTTGTTTTCCCTTTTACCTCTTTCCTCTCTAGCCTCTTCTTTTGTCTTCAATATTCTTCTTTTATTTTCCACTTCACTTCTTTGCTTCATCTTTTTAACTCATCCTCTACTGACCCTTTTGAAGCTAGAAAGAAGAAAGATGGTAAAGGGGGGAGTTTGATCTTTTGAAAGAAGTTGATGCATTTAAAAGAGCAAAGAATTTTGAGAGTTGAAAAAATCGTTGTAAGGAAATGGTCTGCAAGGGGTAATCTTTATTTGTTTTTCAGTGTGTCTTGTCTTGTTTCGGGGTTGTGATGAATTACTTAGTGTAATTTTACTTTCGGGGTTAAATTAAAAAAATAATTGAAAAAACTGAACATAAAAAAGACCGATTAAAATTATTAAAATATTTTAAAAAATTTGGTTTGGTTCAGTTTTGGTTTCATAAACTTAAAACCTAAAAACCGAACCGAACCAAAATAATAAAAAAACCGAACTGAAAAAAAAAACAAACCAAACCGAAACCAAGCCTATTAAAAAACTCCAAAAAACAATATAGTTTTTAATATAAAATCGAACCGCACCAAAACCGAACCGAACCGAACAGAACCAAAACCGGACGGTTGGGTTTTGGTTTTTAATATAAAATAACCGAACTAAAACCGGTCGGTTTGAACTGGTTTCAGTTGTTTTTATATTTTACAAATTTTCGGTTTGGTTGTTTTTATAGGTAAAAACCGAACCGAACCGAAAATGATCATCCCTAATTCTGAGATTAAGATGAGTTATTTTGTGTAATTGATTGGACTAGATTGAAAATGTGATTTTGAATTTTGTTGGATGTATTGATTTTTCATAGTAGAAGATTCTTTGTTTTTGTTTATCATTGAATTGGCAGAACAAAATTCTAGTTTGGGATGCCCAACGGATATCCTATAGATACTCAAAACCCGATCGGGTTAGGTTTGGGAAAAAAAAATTGGGTTTGATTATGGATATTCCAAAACCCTATACAATATTGATACATCCCTAGTTGTCATGTTAGCCTTGGGTTTTGTTGGCAATGGGTTAAGAACTTGAGTTTTTCACTCTTTCTGCTTATGCAATGGCTTTACACCCTAGATCATTTTGTTTCTCCCTCGTCGTTGAGTGTAGTAATTATAAGTTTATCTGACCTAAACTTGAATAATATCAATTTATCTCGACTCATAAAAAAATCAAACTTAATACTCATTCCAATGTTCTTTCAACTTTTTTAGTAGTAGAACCTCAATAAGCTAGTTCAATATTTGAACACAATTCAAAAGGGCAATAATTAGTTTGAAAAAAAAAACAAAGTTTCTACACATGTTGCTAAAGTTTCATAGTATAATATACCTATGGATATTCATCCATAAAGAAATCAAATTACATCAAAGACGGTACAGGATCTCTAATTACAATTCAAAAGCATGCAAACAAGGTATTAATTAATTAGTTGTTTATTCTTTATTTAATGATGAAGACATTAATGAAATCTTTTGTTATATTGTAAAAGCCTCTAAATTAATAGGAATAAAGAGGAATTAATCAAACCTGATAATTTGGGAGGAAGGTAACATAAGATGTTCAGACAATTCTAGAAATTAATCAGATTTGACAAATTAAGTTCCTAAAATTCATCGATTTTTAAATTGAAATTAATTGCTCAAGAGATTCGGCATGAACTTCAATTTTGCATTCCATCCAAATTCAGTATCAACTAGCTCTGTGCCTCCAATAGGGGTGAGCAAAAAAACCAAAAAACTGAGAAAACCAGAAAAAAATAACCGAAAAAACCGAACCGTGAAAAAAAACAGATTAAAATTTTGAAAAAACTGACCGGTTCGGTTCGGTTTCGGTTTTATAAGCCTAAAACCGAAAAAACCGAACTGAACAAAAAAAACCAGAAACAAGACCGAGCCAAACCGGTTTGAACCGATTTTATCCTAAAAAACCGAACAGAACCAAAACTGGTCGGTTTGAACCGGTTTTGGTTTTTTTAAAAAAAAAATTTGGTTTGGTTACTTTTTTCTATAAAAACCGAACCAAACTAAAAATGATCACCCCTAGCCTCCAACATATAGCTAACAATTGATTTGTAATTGTAATAATCAATTTAAGAATTTTTTCTCAACATTAATATTAAATAAAGAAGTTTAAAATCTATTGCAAAATTAAGTAGGATGACTCGTATAAACTTCTATACAATAAAAATAAAAATAATTGTGTAGCTGCAAAAAATGATACAATATATTAGTTTGAGACTCTACTTAATATTGAATAGATAACAAGAAAGATAAATTCTTAAGTAAAATAGAGCAAACTCCATTAATTATTCCAAATTACAAGTTTAAAAATAAAATATTAGGTTTTGTTCAATATAAGAACACTAAGAGACGTTGACCTCTGTAATTAATTTGAATATCAATAATAAAACTCCACGTAATTAAAAGAAAAAATTAATTGTTTGACTAATCATGTGTAAAATACTGCCCATCAAAGGTTACTCTTAAGTTGGATATGGATATTTAAGGATGGTAGATAATGACAAATTAATTAACAATAATATATTAAAAAAAGATTCATTAACATCTTAGTTTAGACACTTAACTTTAGGCGCCAGCTGCCTAAGAAAATACCAAGTGGATTTAAAACTCCAATCAATATTATTATTTTTAATTCACCAAACAAAATCCTTGAGACAGAGGTTTATGTATAATAAATTTATAGGTTTTTGTAGAAAATCAAATTCAAACAAATAATTCTTAAATAAATAAAAATATTCATGGTCATTTATATTTTTTGGACATATATATATTATCCTGCAGGCGATTATTACGAAGAAAAGATTCACAGCATCCTGTGAAATTTTGCAAATTAAGAAACTAATATATTAAAGTAAAACATTATGCACTTAATTTAAACTAATCCATCAATGGAAAAAATTATAATTTCCATCAATTTCACTAAATTAACACATTGATGAGAATTGTTTTGTTTCTGGCAGAAGACAAGAAGAAAACAATGATAAGTGCTTTAAATAACAAAGAAATGAAATGCATAAAATTAAATAAAATTGTAAGAATTTAGGATAAATTATCAGATCCTGTCATTTATTTCCTTGATAGAAGATCTCGTGGCATATATATTTTCTTCTAATCTCATGTTATTAACTTACTAAATATCAATCATAATTTTTTTATGACTCTATAATCTCATCTAAAATAAAAGAAAAGGAATAAATAATGAATTAACTATTCAAATCAATAATTTAAACTGTAAAAAATGGGACATATAAAGGTAAATATAGGAGAAAATAGGCAAAAAATCAAGATCATACCAAACATTACATGCCAATCATCTTAGCCTTCAAGAAATTGTAAAACTAGAGTTTATTTTGTGCTGGATGGATGACGTCTGATTTGGCGGTGCATGCGACAACTTCTAACGTCTTCTCTTTATGTTTTTTGGTATCGTTTGAATTGTCTCGCCGTGGTCTACACCACATGAGTCATGTGTGGATGGGTGACGTTTGAATCGGCTCCAACAAGGCATTTTTCTTTTCTTTCGTTTCCTTTTTTTCTCTCTCTCATCACCTCAATTTTCACATCTAGTATTCTAAAAAAACCAAAGTGGCTTGTCAAACTTTATTTTGATACTTATTTTTTATTGTGGTTTTCACCAACTTTTTCTTTTTAATTTTATCCTTAAATAATTGTTTTTATTGGTAATTAGGCTTTGTAATTTATTTCAATTTATCTTATATGAGATAATCCTAATTTCATTATCCGAGTTGTGGGTTTGGAAGGCTCGCTTGAGTTTACTTGAGTCTATTTTAATAAGTGTTTAGTAATTAAAGAGAGGGTTTGATGTGTTAAGGAGTCTACTAGAAGTTTAAGAATTAAATCTTAGAGGGAAGTGTGGAGGAGAACTTGATTCAACTTGTTTGACTTTTGATTCTTCATTCCTTAAAGGGTAAGAAAACTCTCCATGATGATCCATTGTGTTGCTTTTCATGTTTGTTCTTGGAGTGAGTAGAATTGGTATTATGTGAAGGTGGGTTTTTGATGTTATGATGGTTTGAATGCATGGATTTATGTTAATTATATGTTTACTGAGGGAATAAATGTTTGGGTTTGTCATTAATTAGGTTAATTTGAAGAAAACAAATGTATACCTTCCTCTTATTAATGGAAATTTCAGCCAATGGTGGATTTTTGGGGTGATTAGGTTGTTGAATTAATGACAAACAAATTATATTTAGTTATGATAATTGATTATTTGGTGATTGAAGAATGTGTTAAAAAAAAGAAGAAGGAGGAGGGGGAATTTCCACCTTGGGTTTGCTATTGATCCCTTGTTATGTTATAAGTAAATATGATCTTATTGTATTGATTAGTGAAATTCCATACATGGATGCTTAGTTGTTATTATGTGTGATTATAGAACTCTTAAAAAGGTGAATTTGGCCATGGAAAAATATAAGAAATAAAATTTCAAGCTTGAAGAAATTAATGAATTGTATTTAAATAATGTAAGAAAAATAAAATAAAATGAAATAATGTGTTGAATTAGGTGTAAAGGAATTAAATTTCCTTTAATTATTGGGAAAAGTTTTATAGTGATATAAGATTCTCTTATAATTGTGGTGAATTAAAAGTTTAGGTGGATGTAGCATTGTATGAATTATTTGTGGAATTATTAAAGAACATGAAACTATGTTAGAATAATCATAATAGTTTCAGATGTTAAAATTATATTGATCGAAAATCTTATTATGTGATGATGTTTTAAGAAAATTGTTGGGTGATGAAATATTGAAATCATAAGATCTTTCAAACGAAACAGAAGAGGTTAGAGGCTCCAGACAGCAGCAGAGAGTTACTAGTCGAGCATCACCAACAGGTAGATGTCCGACATCTTGAATCTTTGTAGAAAGATTAAGTGAAAGCATGTGTTAATTTTATTTAAAAATTCTGTAATTTATATTTTGATGTCTACAGATAAAGTAGTGCCCAGTAATTGGACGGATGAACTAGTACCCGGTAATTGGACGGATAAAGTAGTGCCCGATAATTGGGCTGATGAACTAGTACCCGGTAATTGGGCGGATAAAATAGTGCCCGGTAAATTAGCGGATGAACTAGTGCCCAGTAATTGGACAAATAGGTTAGTGTCCCTAATGAGGGAGTAGTACCCTGGTGAAATGGCTAAGATTAGAATTAATTAAACGAATATGGAGGTGTAAGATATTAATGATTCATTATAAATATATAAGAGAATTATTTTTACATGGATATAATGAAATGATATATTGTATTTATTGATAATTATATTGATTAAATGTTAATCTTATTTTCAGGACCCTCGCAATAGTAGAGTAGATCGTGCTTGAATATAAGACACTTTTTGCATATTTATAGTGATCAACATGTATTTTGAGATTGATGTATGATGTAAAAGAGGTCAAATGAACCATTTTAATTGTAAAACAAAACTTTTATATGTAATTAATGTGTATGTCATACTTAAGAATATCTTTATGTTAAATTAAGTATTTGCATTATATCATGGTTGCTCATATGATTAGAAATGTTGGAATGATTTAAAAAAAAAATTGGGGGTGTTACATTCATAATCTAAGTTTTTATTGTTTTTTTTAATTATTTGATTATGCAAGTTAAGTAAACCTTAGAATTGTTTATTTATTTTGTTTTTTTATTGCATCTTGATTATCGGACAATACATGTTTTTTTTAATTGTGATGCGTTGTTTGGGAAAGAGATCCAAGATGATTGGACCATGATTATGTTATGAATTGTGTCAAGAATGAAGATGTCGATAACTTGATATGGTCTCATTACAAGAAAAACTCTATCAAATTTTTAGTAAAAAAAAAAATTACACCGCATAAAATTTTATAGTTTTAAATAATTATGTTTTTTTTTATTGTGACAACATGTGTCATTCCATATGGAAGAGGACATAGTGGCACTTCTAATAACTTAGTGAAAGGGGGATTTTGGCCACTAGAAGGTATCGTGTGTGCCACCTACAGAACATAGGTGTCTTTCAGATGCTAGCGCATGTGTAACATGTGCCAATAATTTTTTATTTATTTATTCAAAGATCAAATTACTCCTAAGCTGATCTGATAATAACAAAAAGAAAAATAATATGAAAATACTAAAAAGCCCCTTAACACAAATTTCAGATTTTATGCTTTTAAATATATTTTGGTTGTTTCACTATACTCTTTGTTATTTTTCTTATGATTGGTCAAATACTAGATTTCCTCAATTGACCTCATAATAATAATAATAATAATAATAATAAACAATGTTATGAAAAAGACAAAAATGCCCTTTTATGTTAGTTTTAAATTTTTCTTTCTTTCTTTCAAATGTATTTGCTCATTTTACAGTGTTTTTTTTTTATATTTGGTCAAATTAATACTAAATTGTCTCTCAACTAATATGATAATAACAAAAAAAAAAACTATTATGAAAATACCAAAATGCCTAGTGATGCTAATTTTAATTTTCTTTTTTTTTTTCAATATATTTTAGTCGTTTTACTGTGATTTTAAGACATAAAAAGATTTATTTATCATCGGTTAATTTGGGAGTGACTAATGAACCTTATAAAAAGATTTTAATACCCCTAATAAACAATTTTAAGTTTTTTTATATATATAAGAATGACAAAAATCAAGAAAACATATACAATATTTTCACTCAAATGCTACAGTGTAATATTTAGTCTTCTTTATGCTTTCATTATCAAGGCTTTTATATATAAATATATAACTCTCATATGAAAACCTAGATATGGTCATGGTTTGGACTTGGAAAACTTAACAACATTGATGATTGAAATCAAAATGTTAGCATAATTTCAATAACGTTGTGGAAATATTCTTACTCAGTCTTTGCCATTATTAGTTATTAGTCCTATTGCAAAACGAAAATAAAAATTTAAGAAAATAAAAACTCTAACAATTAGTGTTGATTTTACTATGTTATTCTTTTTTTCTATTAACGTATAATTGAAGAAGATAATAGAATAATGTTTTGTGTAAAATTGGAGGCTTGACCTAATGTTACTGCTATCTTTTTTTATTATTATTATTAACGTGGATGTCCGGGCTAGCTTGCGCGCATCTCAACTAATTCACGAGCTCTGAAATTAACAACCATGTAAACCTCCAATGGTTATCATATTAGCAACTATATAGCTCGAACCTGAAACCACAGGGGAAGCAAACCTCTTAGTTTCAAGCTTTTATCACTAGATCACCTACCTAGATGGTTACTGCTATCATTTCTATATATATAAATATATAAATAAGTTAATATATATATATATATATATATATGGATTTTCTAAATCTCTATATATTCTTGAATTATAAATTTTAAAAATACGAAAGTACACGATGAAAAAATTAGAGTTGGTAAGATTTTAACAAATAAAATGAAACAATTAAAAATTCTAGAAGGATCAAGAGGAGGTAGGGAAATTTTTTCTTTTTTTTTTTGTGAATCCAGATATGATTGTTTTCTCTCTTCAAAAATGGGTTCATGGAATAACAATCAGTAATTACTCCTGAAGCATTGCAAAATTTCTGGCTAGCTCGAGCACAGATCTTTCTTGTTTATTTTTGTAAAATTATTTTTTCAAATAAATTTGTTGATTCAACCATTGCATATATATACACACACACACGCACGCACGCACGCACATACACACACACACGCTATACCCATTCTATCCATCATTCTTAATCTGCTTTCAAAGAACACAATACAGTGCTTTGGAGTTTGGAACTAAGAAGCAACTGCTCTCTCTGTGTGGGTATCCAATCAACTGAACTGTGCTGGTGGTTGGCGGTGTCAACTAACACACGTCATGCACACTTGACCAAACTATGCTAGTTTTTGTCAACACAAACCATGCGGATGAACAACCAGTCCAAGTTCACTACCAGATCAAGCTAATAGTGGGAGTACTTATTCAACTCTGCACTCCATTTCGCTCTCCCCTCGTGCCCCTTTTTATTACTGATCTGGTGCTAATTTCATGCTTTTGTCATCACTCTCTGTAGTTGTTCTAGCTAGGGTATAGTTCAATGAGGAAGCCTTGCTGTGACAAGCAATACACAAACAAGGGAGCATGGTCCCAGCAAGAAGACCAGAAGCTCATTGATTACATACAGAAGCACGGTGAGGGTTGTTGGCGCTCGCTTCCTCAGGCTGCTGGTGGGTTTTGCTCACCTTCTTTTACTAGGAATCTGTTAACTTACAGAAGCTCGTGCATGCCATGAGAGGGGAATATTTATCATTGCTTTTTCAAGGAAAATAATATTGATTAATGGACTCCTCGTTTTGGCTTTTTTTTCTTCATTCATTCATTAGGGTTGCTTCGTTGTGGCAAAAGTTGTCGGCTGAGATGGAGAAACTATTTGAGGCCTGACCTGAAAAGAGATGGATTTGGAGAAGATGAAGAGGATTTGATCATCAGGCTCCATGCACTGCTTGGCAACCGGTAATGATCAAATCATGTGCTCTTTAATTAGTATGCTATTTCTGTACAGTTCATCTAGATCCCATGCATACAAGTTTTACAAATATATGCCTGGCTATGTCAACAAGCCTTGATGATCATCCATATACCAAATCAAATAAGATATGAATACCCATTATTGTTGTATTGCAGTAGAGAACTATATAAATTAATAGTTGGACTTGATATATGAAAAATTGAAGAGAATTAAACGGAGATTTTTTTCTTTTTCTTTTTTCTTAATCTCATTCCATAATTAATCTCATTTATCATATACATGGACCAAAATACCTCTATTCATTTTTTTTTCATAAATGATGATAATTAATTTTATTTTCACAAATTTTGGTATTTCATATATATATATATATATATATATATATATATATATATATATATATATATATATATATATATAGAGAGAGAGAGAGAGAGAGAGAGAGAGAGAGAGTATTCCTTTTTGTAATTAGGATATTCAAGATTTTACCTTGTTATCAGTGTATTTAATTTCTTCGAAAATAGTGTTTTAATTTGGTCATGGTACTTTTTTTTTTGTTCAATTTTTTTTTTGTTTCCAAATATTATTAAGAAATAAAAAGTTTATTTAAGAAGAAATATGAGAGATTAATTAAGATTTTGAAAATATTTATATTTATATTTGTTTTTAATAAGTTTTGAATTTTAATATTTAGAAAGTAAATTCTTAAAGGAAAAAATGATTCTTTCAAGATTATTAACATTCTCCATATATAGTTTATATTAAAGATAAAAGGTAATGTATTTTGTAAATAAAACTTGTAATAATTTCATGAAATGAAAATAACTTTTGATCCCACAAAAAAAAAAAGCACAATATTTTCTAAAGGGTAACATACAGTAGAATTACATTTCGAAACAATTTACCTATTTAATTGATTGCATGATCCAAGTGTTGTGAGAGGTTAAATAATGCCAATGAAATATATATCGTTGATTTAGGTGGTCCTTGATAGCTGGAAGATTACCCGGACGTACAGACAATGAGGTGAAGAACTATTGGAATTCTCATATAAGGAAGAAGCTGGAATCATCCCATCGCAATATTGGATTCACCAGATTGAGAGCAGAAATATCATCAGCTGCTAGGTCAAAGAGACAGGCTAATGATCAGGAGACCTTCCTTGATGTTAATAATCAGGTCTTAGATTCCAATGGTGGCAAGCCTGAGCCCAGCAACAAGAGTTCGTCTGACATAAACCTTGATCTGACTCTAAGCATTCCTTCAAAAAAACTTGAGTCAAGCGATGAAAATTAATGCTGCAATATGATATACCAATGTTTCTAGTTTCCGGATATCGTGTGCTTGGGATACTTATAAGTTAATTTCTAATCAAAGCATGTATGGGATCACATGTGGAATCAACTTTCTGTGCAAGATACACTGCTGGGAATATTTATAATCCAGCCTAGCAACAAATTCTTGCCAAGGAAATAGTAATTGTGTATACATATAGTTAGGCTAGATTTGCTGTTTGAGAGGAAAGTAGTTATCTCCTCCATGGCAAGAAAAGGGTTCTTCTAACACTCTTTGCCAGGATCTAAGTGCTTGTATATGTATTTTTATGACTGTAATCCTAGTGACAGTTGCTTGCTAAGGCTTATAATAAGATATAATTTAAGTCATGGAGTTTGAGACCACAACTTTTCAGTATATTATTTATTTTCATGTTAAAAGGTCAAATAGCATAGTTGCAATGGTGGCGCAAGATTATATTAGCGGTATTAGTGGTTGCGGTTTAAAATATTTTATATTTATAAATATATAAAAAAAAATGTTAAAAAAATTATTTTTAAGATCAGCACTTTAAAATTATATAAAAACAATAAAAATAAAATTTAAATTTAAAATAACAGATCTACACCATATTCTGAAACATACCCTCACCCTTAGTGTTTATATAGTATAGCTCCCAAGTATTTTACATTCTATTTAAACCAAAAAGTACAGAAGAAAGCACAGCGAACTTGAAAAGTACTGCTCGTTGCAATTTTCTTTCTTTTTTTTTCAAAATATAAAAACAGAAACAAGAAAAAAGAAATTGTCTTAGATTTTTTTTTAAAAAAAAAAGGGAAAACATATAACTATTTTACAATATCTTGATGCTTTTTTGTTCGGATTTGAAAATTTTAACAATTGGCTGCTGGCTATTATTCTATGTTTTTCAAATTTTGAAATAAAAACAAAAAAGGTTTCTTTAAAAAAAAAAAAATAACAACGATACTAAATGACCAAGTTTTGGCTTTTTACATATTTCACTTAAACGACGACATTTCTGGGGATCTTATCTAGAAAGTTCAAGTTTTTAAGGACGAGTAATTCTTGAAAATGAAATTATAATCTTATCTTTACGTACTATTCTCTGCTGTCAAATTGTTTATCTTTTTAATACAAAAGGCTTCGTACGTTGTAAAATGAAAAAACTAATACAGAGCAGGAGTACTGGTAAGCATATGTCATGTGACCTAACATTCAAAGAAACCTCAAAGTGGTGCAAAATGGACTAAGCTCGTGCCAATATTTTGCAGTTGGGAGAAGTTAGTAGGATGATGCACATGCTTCAAACTAACAACAGCTGGTTGTTTATTCGAGCACTGTCGTCATTGTTCTTACATATGCATTTTTGTCAAAAAGCTTAGTTGTCTGAAGTTTGATTTTCAAGCTCACTCGTGTTATAGTACCTAAGTCTACAGCTCTTCTCTTTTTGTCAACATCTAGCATCCAAAAATTCATTAATTCGTGATACAAATAAGAGACAAAACAAATGGTAAGCATCATTAACAGTATAAAGAAAAAGTTCTTAAAGTGTAGTAGTTCACTCCCACATCTACATTTCCCATACTTTTTTCAAGTCTTTGCATGGTTTATTGGGTTATTTTGATATATATATATATATATATATATATATATATATATATATATATATATATATATATCAAGAATGAAATTTTGCGTGTTGGATAGTGTACCTAGCTAGTTGTGAAACAAGTTGTGGAATATAATTACCATTGCTGATTTCGAAGCAATTCAAGTTAAGTATTGAATGCATCATCATGTATATAACTGATTTTAACTCTTAATATAAATATTTGTTTCTTTGTTCATTTCATTGTTAAAAAGTGTTATAACATGTTTTTAACCCCATTTCTCCAACATGTTTAATTTTAAAAAAAATATATAAAAAGATAAAGTTGACTTGTATTAAAAAATGTTATAACATATGTTCAAAACATGACTCAAACTTGATATAAACTCTTTTTTTTTTCAAAAAAAAAAATGTCTATACACACACGCATATAAAAAGATGAAGATACAATTTCATGAAATAAAGATAATGTTAACACGAAGCAAATACAAATACATGAGTAAATAATGTATATGCATGAATAGTAAAATGTTAGTAACTTTCATGCATACTCATTAGAAGAAAAAAATATTAAAGGATAGGGATTTGGCTTACCCAGGGGCTAGTTTCAAATAAGAGTGGACTGTTGTGGTGGCCATTGGTGGCAGAGATGATGGTTGGTCAGCAATACTAGGGTTGTTTAGGTAAGTTTCTCTCTCTAGCTTTGTGTTTCTTTCTCTTTTTGGTTTCTATTTCTTTTCTCTTTTATTTTCTTTCTTTTTCTTTCCCTCTTCTTCTTAATCCCTCAGCTACTAGTTAGCTCAAGACATGTGTTTCTAGCTCAAAAACCACTCTATTTTCATGTTTTTCTTTACATTTGAGTTTTTTTTTCTTTCTGTTTTTTCTCTCTTCCATCTAATTCCTCCTCCTTTTTTGTTACTTCCTAGCTCAAACCTACACTTCTCTCAACTCAAAACTCTTTTTCTGCTTTACTCTCTCTCTCTCTCTCTCTCTCTCTCTCTCTCTCTGTGTGTGCGCGCGCGCGCGCACATTTTCTCTTTAGCTTGGCTCATTTCGTTTCTTGCTTTACCCTCTATTTATAGGCAATGATGAATATCCTAGAATCTTTCTTGGTAGAATAAGTATGGTCATTGGTTCCCTTTTCTAGCCTTTTTGGATCATTTTTCCAGTGGTTTTAGAGGGTCAAAGCATGTTTTATTTTGTTAAACATGAAGTACAAATGCATGGGAGGATAATGGTGTGTTGTTTGGCATCTTTGGAAGGTATGGGAAAGAGAAAAATGTGATAAAAGTATGGCCAAAAGCCATAAAAAAATTAAAAAAAAAAAAAACAAGAAAAGCAAGTTTGTCATTTGGGGATGAAGAAGGGCTATTTATCTATAAATGCTCAAAATGACTTTGTTTTGGGCTATTTCTTTTTTCCCTTTACAAATGGCATCGTTTCACTTATGTGAAATGCACTGTTTCACTTGTTATAACCTAAATTTGGGTCTCCTAAAATTTATCATTTTAGATAGAAAACATTTTTCTTTCAAAAAAACATTCAAAAATCCAAAAAAAAACCCAAAATTAAAAAAAAAAATTGAATCATAAACAACCAAGCATTTAACACACAACTGGTTAGAACACTATGAGGATAGATTATTTGGGATCTTGCTAAAGAAAATAGGCTAGGATGGGACATGACTACACAAACTGAAAGTTTAAGGACCAAAATGGATAAAGTTGCAAAGTTTAGTAGTTCAATTTTGACAATTAAGGGTCTAATTGAAGAGAATTGGGGTAAAGTTGTGTTGCACATGTGCAGCGTCACAACGATCATCCTCCTCAATCAAGATCTCTCTGATGATAGGTGGAAAAAACAAGAAATTCTTGTCTTATATCAGTAAAAAAAAAAAAAAGATAGAGTCGTCACCTAGTATTTTGGTCACTAGAAACCCTAACTAGTCTCAAAGTCTGGATAAGGGGGCTAGTTATGTATAAAGAGGACGTACCTAGTATATCTTACCTAAGATAAATTGCATTGTTTGTTTGCCTTATATAAACTAAGGTGTTGTTGTATTTTCTAACCGTTGGTCTGTTTAAGGTTTAAAAAAGCCATTATCGGTAAAGAGGTTCTTATCTTATCAGGTTAAAACATCATCATTATAATATCACACACACACTCATACAAATATATATATATATATATATATATATATATATATATATATATATATTATTTTTCTTTTAATATCGAGAATATGTCATTATATATAAGTTTGTAATCCTTGATATTCGAACAAATAAGATAATTTTTTTGGTATTTTAAAATATAGGCTAAGTTCTCATGGATTTCATAAACTACTTATTAAATCCAAAAATACATGTGAAGATATCAACAAAACTATTTTTCTTGAATTTTTATATTTAAATATGCTAAATAATGCCATGTTTTTTATTATTTATGCAAATATGATTATTATTATTTTTAGAGACTTGGTCATATGCACATAAATAAATAAAAATATTCTTTAAAAATTTTTCTTTGAATAAGAAAATTTGATTTTTTTGTAATTTTCTGAAATTTTTAAGAAAAGCAAGTATACTTAATATCGGATCAGTATCTTATAATATAAGTCTATAGCTCAAATATTAACACCCGAGGGACCCAAAAATAATTTTAAAATGGTCCTTGAAAGTTTTCAAATTTTTTTGGAAACTATTTGGGGTCTGTTTGGAAAAAACACAAAAAATAAGAAATAAACATTGGTGGAAAATCAGTAGTGCGTGTTTGACAAACATGCCCTTAACTAAGAATTAGAGGGTAACACACACGAGGCTTGCAGCTCAGTGGCTTTGGCAGGCTTTGCCCTGCCTGTGTGTCCTGAGTTCGAGTCCTCGCGTGTACCCGCACTTGAGGGTTTAGCTGCTGTGGTCAATTCGTGTGACTTGTTCCGCCCCCGTCCCGGGTTCGACCCTCTATGTGTACGCCTGTCACCCCCGCGGTGCCTTACATGCTCCTGGGCTTGCAGGATGTCCAGCGGGCCGTGGGGAATAGTCGTGGTGCGCGTAAGCTGGCCCGGACACCCCACGTAAATCAAAAAAAAAAAAGAATTAGAGGGTAACAAATATTTTAAGACCGTGTTTGGCAAACATGCCTTAAGGACACAAAAAATGCACTTTTTCTTTAGTAAAAACTGAACTCGCCAAACTCTAGCTTATTAAAAGATGGGCTCAGCCCAGCCACGTGAACTGGGCTTCCTAACCCAAAAGCTGAAACCCATAAATAAGGTCTAGAAATGAGAAAGAAACATTGAGCATCAAATAGGGTTTTTGCTAGAATTTGATGAAAAACATGAAAAACAAGAAATAAACCCGGAAAATGTAAATTCAATTTCAAACCAAATTGCACAAAATTAAAGGCATGAAATCACACACAAACATCATTCAAACAAGATTTAGGGCTTGATCATCACAATAATTTAACAAGAGCCATGATTATTTGATTTTATGCAAAAATAAAAAGATAGAAACAAAGACCAACAAGTATGCACGCACATGTAAGAACCAACAATAAAAACAATATCTTTAAGCCATTAAAACCTCAAATTAAAGACCAACAAGTATGCACGCATATGTAAGAACCAACAATCAACCAAAATGATATCAAAATCAAAGACCTTAGGCAAAGTTCATGGCAAGAACATCAACCTAGAAAGTTTGTAAACCTAGAAACCCAACAACATAACTTAAATACAGAAAAAGTGTCATATAACCAAGAATAGAAACTAAACCTAAAAAACAAAGTTTAAGCATTCTTAATACAACCTGCTTGAATCATCAAAACAAAAAAGAAACAAAAATCAATAACAAAAACAATAAGCAAGGTCAAATAAAACAGTGAGCAAAAATAACATTTTCTTAGGTAAAAAAACATTGTTCTATTGGATAAATTCAATATCCTAATGCTTAAACAACATGCACACAACTTTAACAAACTCAAGAGGCTATCTTAAATTAACTTAAACCATAACAACTTCAAAACTTAAAACACATTTCCATAACTTAAAAAATGATCATATTAACATCAAAACATGTAAAACATTACTCTATACTAACATTTAACACTTGAATGAACATATTTAATCATTCAAACAAATTTCAAAGAAACACACACATATTAAATCATGTCATAACTAACCATTTGAAATATATCGAATAAAGCATCAAATGTATCAAAATTAACAAGTAGCTAAAAAGAGAATGCATAATGAACCTCTAATACCAAAATTTAACAAGCATAATAAAAAAAGGGGTGTGATCAATGAGTTGCACCCTACCATTAAAGTTTGAGGGTATACTTTGGGAAGAAGATATAGTTTTCTCCTCTAGATCCTTGGTTTCTTTCCCTTTTATTTCCAGCTTATTTCACCTCTAACTAGTCTAGATTTTGTTTCTCTCTCGGTTTGGTATACTACTTCTTTGGTTTCTCTCTTAAATCAATTATAGAATTTCTTTTTCAACTCTTTTCGTATTTCCTTTTGTTTTTTTCTCTACTTTGTCTTTCCTAAGACCTCCCTCTTCCTCAAAAAGCATATGCTCTTTTATATCCAAATCCAAAACCAGTCGTTGTGAAACCAGGACAGTTTTGCCCAAAAATATGTGGCTTAGGGAAAATTCTTGCTCATCCTTTCACCCAAAAATGTGTAGCTTAGGGAATATTTTTGTCCATCCTTTCTTAACCTCCCTAGAAAAATGGGTTCTGGTTCTTTTTGTCATTTTTTAGGCTTTATTTAACCAGGAGAAGGTAGCCTCGAAGCTTAATTAATCAAGGTAGTTCTCTTTCTCAATCATGGCTTACTAAGTGTGATACTTTAATGAGGTCATTGTGAAAATTAAAGCATAAATACATCCTTCGTGCACCTGAGTCATGTATATAGGATGTATATCTACCCTTAGAAACAAACCACACTCAATTTGAAGGCTAGAACTCCACATTTATTGCTTGAAAGATTGCTCTTTCATCAGCTCAAATATGTCAATGCAAGGTGGCTGATCAAGGATAAGATATTGTCTGATTCATTGAAACCAATAGGGTGTAAACATTTGATAAGAATAGCTAATCCTTGTAAAGGATAACCTCTTCTATTTATTGGTGGTTGTTAGAGCTCCTGAGGTGGTCAAAAATGTCACATTCATTCGCCTGAAGATGGCATCCCGATCAACCTTCTCAACCAGGAAAGATAGTAAAACGGGGACAAACAATGTGTCACTCAATCTCTTCATTAAAAGTGAGTGATATGTCGTTTTCTTAAACCCTAAAAATTAGGGTTTTCTAATTGGGATTTGAAAAACTTCAATTTGATCCCTATTGTTTTAATTTAAACTCAAGCATCCTTAATTGAGGTCAAAACTGACTAATTTTATGCAATGAGACCCCTGGTGAAAATCAATTGAGATAATTAAAGTTTAGTGCCTTTTACAAAATAATCCTTGGTTTCTAGTTTGTTCAATTTAGTCCTCAATTAAGCCTTAAGATTTCCCAATCAATTATTTCTCAATAAAATGTATATATAAAAAACATTTCACCCAATAATTGTAATAAACATAAAAAAAAAAAAAACATTTGTTGATTGAATGAAAATATAGAGGATGTTATAGCAGTTGTGACCTTGTGATTGGAACTGTTTAGTTTTTAATGTATTAGATAGAATTTTGTAATCTTCAACTTATGACATGTAATTAAATTTTAGTATATGTTAAGTTTAATATTTTAAAATTATAAACAAGTAAAATGATGAATTACTAATCATTATGAGTTTCAATGTACATACACATACACATATGACTTGTAAAATAATATAAACACTCCTTGTATATTAATGTGGTAAATCATTATAGTTGATGATATTTGTTGGGTGGCATGCTTAAGGCTGCCTATGAGCATTGACGATGTAAAGTGAATGTGGTATGGATTGTAGATATGTTATGCAAGTATTATTTCTGGGATGAAATTTTAGGTAGGGCCCTATGCATGGGAGACTCTGTCAAGATTTTCTAAAATTGCTTAAATCCTTTAATTTAAATAAAAAAAAAAACCCTAATGCATGGTTGATATGTATATGTGGAGTAAATTTTATGTATGGTGTGATGATTGGGAGGGCCTCCATATAAGTGAGACTTTGTCCTTTATTTAAAAAAACAATTCACTCTATTTTACACGTGTATGGTTAACAAAAAAAAGTTGGAAGCACATTAAAAGACACACGGCGTTACAAGTTAGGTTTTCTATTGACCATAATATTAGATGGTGACTCATTTTCATAAGATTAGACCTTTTCCCTCAAAAAACAAGATAGGTTTCCTATTGACCATAATAATAAGTGGTGACTCTTTTTAAAATGGCATCGCGATGTTAGGTGCGGTGTCACTTATTATTTATTTATTTATTTATTTATTTGAGTTTATTTTTAAAATGACATCATTTTTTACCTGAAGAAACATTTCATTTAAAAAAAAAAGGTCCTCCAAGTTTTTCACCTTTTTCTAGTTTAATAGATCACTTTTTTATTAGAAAGAGCTTGTAAAGGCATGTAATGTAGGCTAAGCCACGTGTTTAATAAAGGAATTCATTTGCTCAAAAGGTAAGGGTTCAAAAGATTTGGGATCACTTTTGGACGTTCCTATGATGTTTTCAATAGGTTGTCCATCATGATGCATAACCTTTTTTTTCGATGCACGCTCCTTGATGCTCAATTTTCATTGTCACTTTTTCAAAAACAATTCTCACCCTTGACCACAAGCTAATGGGGCGCTCTTTATGCTCTGCCTCTTCCATAACTTTTCATTTACATTTTTTTTAGGTTCTGATATGCCATTTAGTATTTTGTTTTATGATACCTAGTTTCATAACCCAATTTTCAGATTTCCACCAAAATTACTTTTATCTTTTAAAATTCAAAACAAAAAAAAAAATATTGGCAACTTGTCAAGAGCAAACTGAAAAGGCATTCAAACAGTGTTATTAAACCCGGCCCGGCCCGGCGGGTCGACCCGGTGACTGGATCGATCCGGGTTTAATAAAAGACCGGTTGTGGCAACAGCCTGGCCAAACCCGGTCGACCCGGGAAAACCCAGACAAGACCCGGTTTTTTTTTCAAATGTGGAATTTGAAACCCATTAGTATATATAATCTATGTTCCCAAGAAAAAGTCATATTTTTTCAATATGAGATAAAAAAAACCTTTTTGTTTAAATACTTCAACTTAAAAAGATAACATAGTATCTTTTCAATGTAGGATTTGAAGCCCTTTCGTATATATACTCTATATTCCCAAGAAAAAAATCATTTTTTTCAATGTGGGATAAAAAACATTTTGGTTAAAATTTTTCAACTTAAAAGGATAACATAGTATCTTTTCAATGTGAGATTTGAAGCCCTTTCGTATATATACTCTATGTTTTCAAGAAAAAAATCATGTTTTTTCAATGTGGGATAAAAAACCTTTTGGTTTAAATATTTCAACTTAAAAGGATAACATAGTATCTTCTCAATATGAGATTTGAAGCCCTTTCGTATATATATTATATGCTTTATGTTCCCAAGAAAAAAGTTATGTTTTTTCAATGTGGGATAAAAAACTTTTTTGGTTTAAATAGTTCAATTTAAAAGCTTAACATAATATCTTTTTAATGTGGGATAAAAAACTTTTTAAAATATTCTTTTAAACTTCATTGTTTACAATATGTATAACCTATATTTACATGGATTTTTTCATATGAAATATTAAAAATTATTTTTTTTTAATTTTTCCGAGTTGATCTAGGTCGACCCAGGTTGACCCATGAAACCCGGGACCCGGCCCCTTGGCCGAGTCAACCCTCGGGCCGGGTTTAATAACTATACTTTCAAATGAATGGAGGAACCACACTAAGATTTTTGACAAAAATCGGGAACCCAATTATACCAAAGTTTGAAAGACAATGCAAATATAAGGTCACATTAAATTATTATTGGATGAATTGCATAAAAATTAAGTCTAAAGACTTAATTAGACTTTTAATAGGACATTTTGATTTAATCATGGGTCCAGTTAAAGGTTTGATTATTCTTAAGAGTTAATTTGGGTGAAATTAAAATAATTAATTAAGTGCAATGAATTAGTTGGACTTTTAATGGGTCAATTTAATTTTATTAGGGACTTAATTGATGCAAACTTAAGTTTGGAAGCCTAATTTGGGCTTAATTGAAAATAAATTTTTAAACGATCAGATTAAATTTTTCCAAACTCAATTAAGTGAAATCAGAGACAAAATTACAAGAAAATCAAATTTTGAGGGTCAATTAAAGGCAAAATTGAAGAAATTCAGAACCAATGACTTTTTTGCAAAATACATGCGAATTCAGGGACCTAATTCAATTAAAAACAAAGGTGAAATTAAAGAAAATAGAAGTTTGAAGATCAATTAGGGATGAAATTAAAAATACCCAAAACCAAGGACCAAGTTAAAAAAAAAACACTAAACATATAAACATGGGGCATCATTTTAAAACTTGGCAGGGTAGAAATTAAATTGATTCTTAGAATCAAAATTCAATTGAGGACTTAATTGAATAAATTGAAAGATTGAGGGATGAAATTGAAAAAAAAAGATTTAAAACTAAAGCACCAAAACAGCACCTTTTATCTGAAACAACATCCTTTTGTTAATTTTAAAAAAACACACACACACATAGAGAGAGAGAGAGAGAGAGAGAGATGACGTCGTTTTGAAGCCCCTTGTTCACTACCTTCAACCTCTACCCGATAGCAACAAAAATGGCAGCTCTGATGCCATCTTTCAAGTCTTCCTTCTCTCTCATACCTTCACTATACAAGAAAAAAATGTGCTACCCTCGTGATCTATCATAGCACTTGAACCTAAGCAAAAAAAATTTCCCTTGAAAGCACTGAACTCGCTGCAAAGTTGACCCAAAGAGGTTGACCTGACCAGCCTTTACAACCTAATTTTACAGTTGATCCAGAACTTCTTTTTGTTCATGTTCTAGTCCCTAAGCTTGAGAGAGAAAAGAGAAATTCCTAGGAAAATGGTGCAGGGGAGATAAAGTTGTATATTGGCCACTTTTTTACAATAAAAAAAATAATCTTTGTATCAATGGATTCCATTTGATGAGAGAAGTTTTGTTGAGATGGTCTTGGTCATTCATCTTATCATCTTATTTAGGCTATATTATTTTTATTTTTGTTGACCTAATAAAGGTTTATTTAAGACTATAAATGGGTTTATTAGGGTCTCTAAGGTATTTCTTAGGTGTTTTCAGGTGAAAAAATGATCAATATAGGTTTTTGGATCTTAGGAGTCGAGCCTCGATTTTTTAACCACCCAGTGTAGTTAAAGTTCAACCAAAAGATGACGCATCATCTGCCACCACAAATAAATTGTCATCTGCTTTGTGTTTTGAAAAACAAATAGGCTGGCGATATTTTGTCTGCCTAATTTAACAAATTGACCTTCTCTATTTTGTGTCAAGCATAGTTTTTAAACTCAGCTCACGGATTAACCTAGGTCAACTCGGGAAAAAAAAATTGAGGTTTTAATATCTCACATGAAAAAATTAAGAAACATTTCATGTAGATGAAGGCTATATATAGTTATCTCATATGAAAAGGCTATATATATATATATATATATATATATATATATATATATATATATATATATATATATCCCATAAAAAAAATTAAAAAATAATTCACGTGAATAGAAACTATATATATCTCATAAAAAAAAGTTAACATTTCATAGGAATGTAAGCTATAAAAAAAATATGTAAGGCCAAATATTCACAAATTAACTTTATATTTTTTGAGTTTATTAAAAAAAATATAAAAAAAAAAAAAGTCAGGTCTCACTCGGGTTACAGCATGTCACTCAAGTTTTACCAAGCTAATTGCAAGTCCAAGTTTAAACCATTTAAAACCCAACCAAGGTCTTGGGTCGTCCCGGTCCCGGGTCAACCCGTCTAGCAGGTCGGGTTTTATATCTACGATTCCAAAAGCAAGGCCACCTGGGCTCTTTTTATAAATCCTTTTTTTAATTTTTTTTTCTTAAAGTTTATTTAATTGTTTTAATAAAAATAATTAAAATTATATTTAGGAAATTATTTCATTCAATATCATTCATTTTGAATTTTTTTCAAATAAAATAATAATTTTTTTTTAATATTAGCAAACGTATTTTTTTATATAGCCATTTAGGATTTGTTTTCTTAAAGTTTGATAAAAATTAATTAAAATAAAATAATTAAAATTATATTTAAGATATTATTTCAATAAGATACCATTCAATTTGATATTTATTTTCAAATAAAATTATAGCATTTTGTTTTAAGTGGTAGCAATCATTTCTATAATTTTTAAGTGCTATGCAAACTTTATTTAAGTTTGTGGTCACGAAAACAAAGTTCAAATAATTATAATTTTTAAGAAATGTTTTTGCATTATTCTTACTTTTTATTTAATTATTTATTCTTCTTATGAAAAACAAATTTTGGTCAAAACAATGAAAAAAAATACATGAATTAGAAATATGATTATGACAAAAAAAAAAAAACAAAATATATTTTTCCATCACAATTTTATTCATTCTCTTTCTTACAAATAATTTTTTATTATTGTATTATTAATTAAAAAATAGATTCTAAAAAGTTTCATGCAGCCGCACACGGACAATATATCTTTCTCTTTCTTTTTTATTAGTCAAAATTATCAAAACCAATTTTTTTTTCTTTATTAAAACTTGCTTGAATGGTTTGATAAATTATTATCTAAAAAATAATTATTCTTGTAAAAAATATCAAAAAAAAAGGAGCTCATAAATAAGATGAAAGGATTTTAATTAAAAAGATTAAAAAAAATATTTATCTGAAGTAAAGAAAAAAATTATAAAAAATAAATTTTTTAAAGCATTTTTAAAAAACAAAAACAAGCATACTTTAATAAGAAAATTTTACCCAACCTCAAATGAAAAAAAAATATATCATCACCTAACTTTTGTACAATATAAAAAAATATATAATCAATTTATTCTCTTTACAGTATGGAAAAAAAAATTAAATAAGAGGAAAAAAAATAAAATTAGAAATATCTTAAAATGAAAAAAATAAAAGAAAAGAAATTAGTTGTCGGTGTATTGGGCTCTGCTCTATTATGCGTTATTCATGGTGCTACTATAAAAAAAATACTTTATTTGAAGGTGCAAATACATTCTGTATTTTTAACCTAACTCAAGCTTTTTTGTATTTGAAAAAAATAATTTATTGACTCACTGAGGAGCGCAAGTCAATATACTAGTTGTTGTATTATTACGTAATAGTTATTTTTTAAAATATTTATTTAAAAAAATATATTGAGATAATATTTTTTATTTTTAAAAATTTATTTTTTATATCATCACATAAAAATAATACAAAAATATTAATTTGAATTAAAGAAAAAAGTAAAAAAAAAATAAAATCTTTTTAAAACACAAAAACAAACATGTTTTAATAAGAAAATTCAATCTAACCTCAAAAGAAAAAAAAATATCATCACCCAACTTTTGTACAATATAAAAAAAATCTCATTAATTTATTTTCTCTTTACCGTATGAAAAAAATTAAAAAAAAAGATAAAAATCTAAAACGACAAAATTTTTTTTGAAAATATCCAGTGGTCCAACCAAACCAAAGGATATTGGATTCGGCTGCCCAGCTAAATCAAAAATCAATGGGTCTAATTAGGCGGTCAAACTCAATAGTGTTGGGTCTGACTGCTAAGCTAGACCTAGAATGTTCTAGAAGCAATTTAAGAGAGTATTTGGCAATGTGGTTGCGGTTGTTTTTCAAATAACTTTTCGTGTTGAAATGCATGTCAATGATATTTTTTTATTTTTTAAAAATTATTTTTGATATCAGTATATCTAAACGATCTAAAATATACAAAATATATTAAATTTTAGCAAAAAAAAAAAATTAAATGTTTTAGGAACGTATTCTAAATCTAGTTTCCAAATCAAACTTAATAGCATTGCATCTAACAATGTTTTATACAGAAAATAGAAAAAACACTCGCAATAATATTTTTTAATTAAAAAACAACGGTCCAAACAATACAGTAACATTTATAGTGCCAGCACGGTTCACAGTACAATAATTCTATATACATAGCAAATTCACGATAATTTCCCCGCACCTATAATATGCTATCTTGTCAGTCTAATGGTCGTGTCAACATTTATTTGACAAAATCTAATAAAAATACTTTATTAAAAAAAAATCACAATTTTATTTTAAACACTTTATTAAACGTTCAAAATGCCCAATTGGTGGGTGCTCTACACGTCCCCAAGTATATAAAATCAAGAAACGTTCAAAATCCCCACCATTTCCACTATCTCCATCAAATCAAATCTGGAAAAGAAAATGACAGAGCTCGCAGAAACCTACGCTTGCGTTCCCTCGACCGAACGAGGCAGAGGGATCCTAATTTCCGGTCATCCAAAAACCAATAAAATCCTTTACACTAACAACCGATCCATTCTCATCCTCAACCTTGACAACCCGCTTGACGTCTCCGTCTATGGTGAGCACGCTTACCAAGCCACCGTCGCACGATACTCTCCCAATGGCGAGTGGATCGCCTCCGCTGATGTATCTGGGACTGTCAGGATCTGGGGTGCTTACAATGATCATGTCTTGAAAAAAGAATTTAAAGTACTCACCGGTCGGATCGATGATCTTCAGTGGTCCCCTGATGGGTTGAGGATCGTCGCCTCTGGGGATGGAAAAGGGAAATCTCTTGTTCGCGCTTTTATGTGAGTCTAAAAAATAATTTTGTTTTACTTTTTAAACGTATGGCTAAACGTCAGCAAGCAGGGTTTCTATGGTTTGATGATTGATGTTGATGGTTGTTATTTTTTGTTTTTATAGGTGGGATTCAGGGACTAATGTAGGGGAATTTGATGGGCATTCACGGCGAGTTTTGAGCTGTGCGTTTAAGCCAACTAGGCCATTTCGAATTGTCACGTGTGGAGAGGATTTCTTGGTTAATCTCTATGAAGGACCGCCATTTAAATTCAAGTCATCTCACAGGTTTGTAATGGTGTATTTTTGTAGGAAATTATGAGAGTTTGAATTCTGATTTTAAGTTCTTAGAGTTAGAGCAAAATAAAGAGGGTGCATTAGTTGAAAAGTTTAGGTTACATGCAGGGATCATTCAAATTTTGTCAATTGTATACGGTTTTCTCCAGATGGTAGCAAGTTTATCAGTGTAAGTTCTGATAAGAAAGGCATACTGTTTGACGGAAAGACAGGAGAGAAGATCGGAGAGTTGTCATCTGAGGATGGTCATAAGGGCAGTATTTATGCTGTTAGTTGGAGTCCTGATGGTAAACAGGTAAGCCTGGTATTAACTTATAATGAAAGCTTTTGTGGTGAACACACTTGTTTTGTGGTGCCTAAACCAATACTTGTTGATATGACACTTCAAAAAAAATTAGTTAATAATATAATTATAAGAAGACATTAAATGAGGGTATTACAGTAGAGAAGCATAGGTGTAGAAATTACAACTTTATCTCATCATTTGTTTTTAGTTTCTTTCAATTTGTGAAGCTACTACTGAGGATTAAAATGAATTCTGTGGTGTGTTTTGCTTACTTCATTGACCATTTATGGAAACAGAATCTGCAGCCAATTACTAGTATTTCGTAATTAAGGACCAATTGCATGCTATTCTCTTACTTGTTAAAAGTAATTTATTTTTGATTGATGTGCTTGAGGACTGTACAAAAAGTGCTCTATTTTTATTGTGGATTTGTTTTCGTTTCCGTTGATACTTTGTTTCCCCATTTCTGTATTTGCATTCCTTTATTTTCTGCTCTTCCTCCACCTGGTCAAAGCAAGTCTTTTTGTGCCTGATAATTAACCAAATTGTGGTTAAACTATTTTGCAGGTGCTAACAGTATCTGCCGACAAGTCTGCAAAAGTGTGGGAGATCTGTGATGATGGTAGCGGAAAGTTGACAAAAACTTTGACTTCTTCTGACTCTGGTGGAGTGGATGATATGCTAGTCAGTTGCCTTTGGCAGAATGATCATCTTGTCACTGTTTCTCTTGGTGGCACAATCAGCGTTTTCTCAGCTAGTGATCTTGGTAAAAGTGCACTGCAAATATCTGGTCATATGAAGAATGTTACCTCTTTATCTGTGCTTAAAAATGTCCCTAAGACAATCCTGTCCAGCAGCTATGATGGTTTGATAGTTAAATGGATTCAAGGCATTGGATACAGTGGCAAATTGCGGAGGAAGGAGAATTCTCAAATTAAATGCTTAGCTGCTGCTGAAGAAGAAGTCATCACATCTGGTTTTGATAATAAGGTGATTAACTTGGCTACATGTTTTGATTCTTAAATGAGCATGCTGTTTTCCTTTTCTATTTTTATCTACTATGAATTTGAGGACGTGAATGAGTTCCTGCTCATCAAGATCAATAGATGACATATGAAACATGCTATAGGGATTGTAGTAGGTTCTCCTGCTTCTAACTTACTGGTTGTGAGAGGAAGTTTTTCTTTTATTTGAATAGTCATACTATTGTTAGAAGGACTATAAGTGTTGTAGCTTTCTTTATGTTGACCACATGTATCAAATAATCAGTATTGAATGGAGAATTTCTCCCTGACATGTGTATATAGTTATACTCTTTTGATTGCAAGCAAAAGTGATTCTTATCCCCTGAATTGTATTTTTAGCATGCCTCTTCAAGCATCCTTAAAAACTATCTGTGCCATTTTGGTGCCTCTACAAGTTGTCTAAATATGAAAATAATTTGTCCTGCTTTAATTTCTAATTTTTAGTAGCCTAAAACAAAAACAAGTTGAAATGAAGAAAGAAAAAGGATAGCTTTTCGTTCCCAGCTGAAAGCTTTACGAAGCCCTGAATTCTATCAAAATAAGTTTCATTGTTTTCTTTAATTTCTTCTCAATGTCTGTTAATTAAACAGGATTTGGGTAAATTATGAACTAATTATGATTTCTACACAAGGTTTGGTGCATTTCCTTCCCTTTGAGGAAAGAAATCTGTGCCCCTTTTCACCTCTAATTCTTTCTTTCTGCTATTCTTTATATTTTTCAGTTATGGAGAGTTCGTTTTCTTGGTGATCAATGTGGAGATGCAGATTCCATTGATGTCCGCAGCCAACCAAAGGATATAAGTCTTGCCCTTCTCTGCCCTGAGCTTGCTTTGGTTGCAATTGATTCAGGTGTTGTCATGATTCGTGGTACAAAAGTAGTGTCAACAATCAATCTTGACTTTGCTGTGACGGCATCTGCAATTTCACCTGATGGAAGTGAAGCCATCATAGGTGGGCAGGATGGAAAATTGCACATATATTCTGTCACGGGTGATACACTCACAGAAGATGCAGTCCTTGAAAAACATCGTGGAGCTGTCAGTGTCATCCGCTACTCTCCAGATGTTTCAATGTTTGCTTCTGGTGATTTAAATAGGGAAGCTGTAGTTTGGGATCGTGCTTCCAGAGAGGTACTTTGATTGCTTATTTAGATCCAAAAAGTTGATGCTATACTCCTCTCTGTACAGCTGTTTATGCATAGCACTTAGTTATTGTTGGTTGAAGTTGCAGATGTGCAAACTTGTGCCAGGTCTGTGCTCTTTATGCAAGTGAGCTACACTAAGTACATATCTACATGATAGCGAGGCATTGAAAGTTTTCTGTTATTTTGCTTTCTAATTGTCACAGAGCAAAGCAAATTTGGCTGTCACATCTCTGTCTATGGGAATTTTATTGAATTGCATGATTTGGAGAAGCCACCAAATCAAATGAAGCACTTGCAATAGATATCGATTTTGATTGGGGGATTTGGCCAGTTCATTATATACTGAACCATGAATAACATGGCTCCTGTCATTATGGTTTTTGGTTCTGTGAATTTTACTTTCCTACTAGCATATCATTGGCCTTAACCTCGGTTTTCAAAACAGAGACTTCCATAGTTACTGGTCTTACATCTGGCATAGGCCAGAAGAATGTTTTGTTTTATGCCCAGCTATCACTCTTGAGGTTGCTAGAAAATCAGCTTAGATAAGCAGTCACTGATTTTTGGATGATGTTTTGCTTAGTATGCATGCAAAGGGGCAAGTGAGGCTGCACTGTAGGTGAAATGCAGAAATAACTACTGTTCTTACAGTTGAACATCAACCTTTACATTGCAGTAAATCTTTCTATGTTATACATTGTTCTTTTAGTTTGCAAGGGGCAATGGATGGGGTTGGTGGAAGGATTGCTTTCCGTATAAGCAGGCACAGGTTGACTGGTATATTGCAGTCTGATGCTGCTCCTTGATTTGGGATTTACCAGTTTGTGTTACATGCCACAGGCACCCTTAGGCCTGATTGTCAATTCGCTGTGTTTTGTTTTTTTAATTGTCCGTGCTTTATTTTTATTTTATTTTTGTTTTCTTAAATTAAAGATAATATGAAAAGTTTATGTCAAAATGAACCATGTTTCCTTCTTTTCTTTACTTCACTGAACTGTGGAGCCTTATTTTTTACTTGCATATTTTTGCGCAGGTGAAGCTTAAAAACATGTTGTACCACACTGCCCGCATAAACTGCCTTGCTTGGTCTCCTGATAGCAGCATGGTTGCTACTGGATCGCTTGACACCTGTATAATCATATATGAAATCGACAAGCCAGCATCTAGTCGGATGACCATCAAGGGAGCTCACTTGGGTGGAGTTTATGGATTAGCATTTACTGATGATCGTAGTGTGGTAAGTTCTGGTGAGGATGCCTGTGTTCGTGTTTGGAAGGTAAATCCACAGTGATATGAATGAATGGAGGTCACCATGAATATATTCAGGTCAAAATTTTTGAAACTTGGTGACCATGCTGGATTATTTTGGATTTTTGAAAAGGCGTAACTTGATAAAGGCTCTTTTTCCTAGCTAAAACAGTGCTGGTTTTCTCTCTTGGGATTTGCTGAGGCTGGGCTAAGCTGCTTTTTTGTGGTCTTATGAGGTCTTCCTCGTGATTCAAAAGTGTTTCTTTGAAGGGCTGGACGTATTTTAAAAAAACAAAGGCTGTAACGCAGCTGGGATTCTGAGATATTAATTTGTTTTTGGGGCGGAGAAGATGATGGTTTTTGGTTGTCTAGGTGATCTTTTTCTTCACAATCGCCCCCCCTCCCCTTTGCTATGCTTTTGTGCCACAAAGTGAATGTTATGTTGGTTTCTTTTTTGGATTATGCTCGTCGTGCGACATCACTCTCTGTATTTTCTGCTTCTTGTGTGGCTGAAGTGATTTTATCCCGTTTTTATATCATCTGTTGTTTATGTTCATCATCACTGAAATGCCATCGATGCTCATAAGAAACAATAATAATAAACGTGGTTCCAGGCCCAATAGACAGATTATACAAGTAGAAGTGTGCAACAGCCGAGGGAGAACAAGGGCTCTATATGGCTAGCCCATGTTCATCGCCCAGGCTGAACCGTTCAGCTACTAAAATATCAGACTAGACTGCCTCTAAAATGGCACGTAACAGATTGGATTTTCGATTCGGCTCGCCGAACATGATAAATTTCTTGTCAACCTCAAGGCACCCTGAAACTTAAACTGGATGCCACAGGCATGTACACGAGAAAATGCAGATGAAACAGAGCTTGCCTCAACTTTATGAATTTTAGAACAATAACCAATAATTTCTGCACTTGTGGTTTTCGCTGGCCCCTTACACGAATATCAATATAGACGGCTTGACTGCTCGAAAGGATATCTTGGACCTGAATGAGTGGATAAGCTTTGATTGTAAGACAGGCCAGCTCTTGAACTTAAACTTTATGGACTAGGGTCACAGCCACAACACACTGACTACTAGCCATATTGTTACATGTCTTTACCAAACATACAGGGCCTACCCGTGAGCAACTGGGCTATCGAAGTACGGAAGAAGCACACTAATATTCATCCATTATTAGAATTATATTATTATATTATACTATACAATGAATTGGTCCATGAGATGAGAAGATCTTAGATTCTAGTAATACTTTTGAATAGTTTGAATGGTAGTTGATCAAGGTTCTAGATCACTGAATTGCTGAGTTAACTTAAAAAAAAATTTAATTATAAGATTTTATATATTTTTTGAATTTGATTTAGTTATAATGGTATGAAATTTAGTTAAATCAACTAGATTACAAGCTAACTCATTAGTCATTTGAATTTAATTAGTAGTTAAATTTGGTTAGGTCAATCGGATTGCAAGCTAACTTGTTGATCACTCAGATTTGATCGATTTAATTAAAAAATAATTTGAAATAAAACCCAATTCAAGTTTTGTTACTAATGATCTAATCTCCTACCAGTTTAATAAATTTGAATAATTTTTAACTATAGGTAAGCGACCATGAACTAAAATAATTGTTATGAACTTATGCAATTAATTTTAAACATGATTATTTTGAGAGTGTAAAGAAGCTCATGGATACTTGGTTATTTATAAATAATAGATGAAAATTTATAAATTTCAGGATTATTGAAAGTTTATATAATTATTAACTTTAAAATTCATGAAATTAATCAAAGATATACATGAATTAGCTCGAATAACTATATTAATAGAAAAAAAAATAACAGATGGCAACAAAAGCCGTTGATATAGGTGTGGTGAGAAAATAAAAGTTGGACCAGCAAATTTAGGTCCCGCCTTCTATAAATATCACAGTATTTGCCTTTGCAAAAGTTGGGGATTTTTTTTATTATATCCTTTTCATTATTTTAAATCAAACAAGCTTTCTTGTGGTCTCTCCTTTTTTTTTTTTTTCCTACAAGCCAAAAATCATGGCTATAAAGCAAATTCTAGGCTGCTTGCAGCTCAATTTCACGTGCCCACAGCACAGACAAACAATAAATGCTATCAGATATTTAGCGTCTTTTTGTATTAAAAACATGTGGAATGTCCTTGTCCAGACACCGTCTTCAAAACGTTGTTATATATATATATATATATATATATATATATATATATATATATATAATTAAGTAATTACCTAAAGGAATAGAGGAATTTACTGTTCACTCACATCTAGTAGAGGAATACATCATGGATTAGTAATCTATAGTGTAAATTTTTTATCCGTTTATTTTTTTTTTCAAAATTACTTTTTTTTTTTCAAATTTCCCCTTTTTTTTGTTTATTTTTTTCATAATTATCTTTGTCGGTTTTATTTTTTTAATATTGAGCTGGTTAAAAATTTCACTTTATAATTTTTTTCATTTAAAATATTGTGGATTGCTACGGTGTTTTCCAAATGATTTTTTTATTTTATTTTTTTATTTTTTAAAATTATATTTGTTGATTTTATTTTTTTAATATTGAGCTGATTGAGAATTTAGTTTTGTAATTTTTTTCTTTAAAACATTGTTGATTGCTACAGTGTTTCTCCGCATGGTTTTTTTGTTTTTGTTTTTTGATGATTTTCTCTGAAATTATCTTTTTCAATTTTATTTTTTAATATTGAGCTGGTTAAAAATTACAATTACAATATATGAAAAAACATTATAACTTTCCTCGTAAATTACTGTGAATTGCCATAGTGTTTTTTCCCACATGGTTTTTTTGTAGTTTCTTTTGTGTTTTCTTTTTTTATAATATTTTTTTCTCAAAAGTATCTTTATCAATTTTATTTTTTAATATTGAGATGGTTCAAATTTAACTTTGTGATAAACTTAATCAAAAAATAAATTAGTAGGAGCCAACAAGGTGAGACCATCAGCTAAATAATTGATTTTTCTTTTTGAGACTCCATTATGTTCATGTTTAGGTGGGCATGCAATCCTATATTGAATACCATGTTGTTGTAAATTCTTTTTTACATTTTTATTTTATTTACTTCAAGTTTGATTGTAATATCTTTAACTTTGTATTAAATTTTATTTCAATTATTAAATAAAAAATAAAAAAATATCTTATAAACATCGCTCTTCCTTTGAATTAAATAAATCCATGAAATCTTAAAAAATCTTCAATAAATACCACAGATTAAAATTCTCTATTAAAATAATTAACAGGACTAGTCCTTAAATACCTGAATGCACTAAGTCTAATAATTCAATTGTAATAGAACCTGTACTAAACTAAGTAAACCTACTCATAATTTTTAAGCAATAATATTATGTTATATAATATATATAATCATACCTTATTTTATAGAACCTTATTTTATAATATATAGAATCATACCTTATATACCTTATATTTTATATTATATTATATTATATATAATCATACCTTATTTTATAAAAATAAGATGTGATTATAGATGAGGTAAGCAACAAGACAAGAAAATAATCTCAAACTCCAACGCATCCACGGGATAAGATGCATGAGGCATCGACACATCGAATAATTTCTCTTTATTTTATTAGATAATTTGTAAAGATTTTATGCAAATTTTTTTTCCGCTATTTTCATTTTCTATAAATTTCTACACTCCCCCACTCACTTTCTGTATTCTCTAACTGCTCACTGACCACTCTTTCTCTGTGTCTTCTCTCAGTCTTCAAGATGAGAGCAAAGGCATTGCCATTCTCGATACTATTTCTCAGTATTACTCACTGTATCACCCATGCAGCAGAACTCAATGGACCTTCAAAGCAGTCAGAGACCATTAGTTTCGAAACAGCCGGAGGGCTGAGACAGGGCTTCCCTAAGGGGTTTGTCTTTGGAACTGCTACTTCTGCTTATCAAGTTGAAGGCATGGCTGACAAGGATGGTCGTGGGCCTAGCATTTGGGATGCCTTTGTCAAAATTCCTGGTAATAATAATATGTTCTGGTGTTTGGTTGCTTCATTAAAAAAAATTAATGTTTTTTCTTTAATGGCACTGATGTTTTTGTTGGCTTAAGGCAACAGCTAGTGATAAAAGTTAAAAACTTAATATTGAGGCTTTAGATTATTTTGCTTTGGTAATAATATGAAATGAAATGTTGATGTTTGGGAGCAGGGATCGTTGCCAATAATGCTACAGGGGAAGTGTCAGTGGACCAGTATCACCGCTACAAGGTAGGTCCTGCTCCTGTCCGTCCTTAACCTTTCTTTCTATTAAGGAAATCCCCATGATTGAGCTTTCATTATGATTTTAATTTCAGCATTTTGGATCACTACATTGCTAAGAATGAGCAGAATGCCCCAAAAATATGAACATCTAGCATACTGTTACTAAACATTACTATTACATTATTATAACTAGTGTAACTTTCATTTCTGCAGATTTTAAATTGTGGGGTTCTGATGGCATTAAATGTCCATTCTTGGTTGTATCTGATTTCTATCAAGTTTCTCCCATTCAGGACACATGCTACATCTAAACTCTTCCATTCATGTTGCAGGAAGATGTAGATATCATGAAAAAGTTGAACTTCGATGCATACCGGTTCTCGATTTCATGGTCCAGAATTTTCCCTGGTAATTGTTTCATCTGCAGTTTCTATTAAATTCAAATTTTGTTTGTGAGTTTGTATCGTTGGATTTCCTAGCCTTCTTTGACTTCTTTGATGCAGATGGAGCTGGAAAAGTGAATTGGAACGGAGTTGCATACTATAATAGGTTAATCGACTACATGATCGAAAGAGGTATGCTTTCCTATGAAATTTTAAATGAGATGTATGTTGATTTCCAACTAATTGCTTTCACATTTATCAAGATATAGGGATATAATTAATGTCCATGAATATTTTGTAGGCATTACTCCATATGCGAATCTTTATCACTATGATCTTCCCCTAGCACTTGAGAAGAAGTATAATGGATTGTTGAGTAACCAAGTAGTGTAAGTATATAGTCACTAAGAACTAATGTTTCCCCATGTATAGTTTTTACCTTTCATGTATTTTATATTTTAGCGAATTGAGAATGATTGTTTCTGGGGATTATGTTTTTAAGCAATCATCTTTCATAGATTGAAATTAGATAAATGCTTCGAGCTCTGCAGGAAAGACTTTGCCGATTATGCAGACTTCTGTTTTAAGACCTTTGGAGATCGAGTAAAGAATTGGATGACATTCAATGAACCTAGAGTGGTGGCTGCACTTGGATATGATAATGGATTCTTTGCTCCTGGAAGGTGTTCCAAAGCATTTGGGAATTGTACAGTCGGCAATTCTGCAACAGAGCCTTATATTGTTGCTCATCATTTGATTTTATCTCATGCAGCTGCTGTTCAGAGATATCGCGAAAAGTATCAAGTAATTTAGCATTTGTTCTTTTATTTTGAATGGGATGGAATTCATTTATTCGATGGAACAATATGCTATAGCTTGTCCCCTTTTTTTTATTTTACATTGCAGGAAAAACAAAAGGGAAGGATTGGAATTCTCTTGGATTTTGTTTATTACGAACCTCTTACCAGATCAAAAGCTGACAACTTAGCAGCTCAAAGAGCAAGAGATTTTCATGTTGGATGGTAAAAATTCATTACTGCTTAGTAATGCAAGAAATTCTCCCTCTTTATTTCATTTCAATGATCGGTGCGGGGTAATTGAGGATCACATATACTTTCCCAGGGTGACTAAAGTTGACCTTCTTGGTCAATGCTTTTGACCATGGAGATAAATTATCACCAAAAAGTAGTTGATGAGCTAAAATTTGAAAACCACAGTAGCATGCTTCATGCATCTTTGAAAATGGCTTAAAATTTGATGCATTTAGCTGACACATTTTGAAGAACTTACATCTTACTGTCATCGATCATGGGCTATCTGAAATTTATTTAAAGCACTTAGATTGTTGGTGAAATTATATCTAAAGAATGTACCTAGAAAAGAATATGAAAGTATGGTTGAGACTTGGGATACATATTTTTCCACAAAAGTAAGGGGAATGAGATACTTTCAAGGGCATTCCAGTTGCATTACACATTCATATGGTAAAGTCAACAAACCTTATGATATAATTCAGACATCTTGATAGCTTAAAAAAAATCATGTCACGCTGGTTTTGGCTTCATGCAGGTTTATTCATCCTATTGTATATGGTGAATATCCGAAAACAATGCAAAATATTGTCGGGAGTAGGCTACCCAAGTTTACAGAAGAAGAAGTCAAGATGGTGAAGGGCTCAATGGATTTTGTGGGAATCAACCATTATACTACTTACTACATGTATGATCCACATCAGTCCAAACCAAAGAACTTGGGCTACCAGCAAGACTGGAATGCTGGATTTGCTTGTAAGAAACTCTTGCCCTCCTTTCTCTCTTAAATAGTGGAACGTCGAAGTTCATTTACTCCTTCAGTCACTAAAGTGCAGTGTCTTATGAATCTTGCAGATAAGAAGAAGGGAGTGGAAATTGGTCCAAGAGTAAGTTCTTCCCACACAAGTTAACAATGCTGAGCTATGGGTTTGGGTTTATTTCATATGAGTAATTGGACATTTGCAGGCAAATTCTTATTGGCTTTATAATGTACCATGGGGTATGTACAAGGCTGTGATGTACATCAAAGAGCGCTATGGAAACCCTACAATGATACTGTCTGAAAATGGTATGAGCTACTACTATACGTCATGATTTCTTATTTAAGCCATGTTGTAACTTTTTATGGGCTTGTTTGACCCTGTTAATATGAGAATTGTTTTTTTAAAAAAAAACCTTATGCAGGGATGGATGATCCTGGTAATCTCACACGTTCCAAAGCAATGCAAGACACCACTAGAATTGGCTACTACAAGGCCTACTTGTCTCAACTGAAGAAAGCAGCTGATGATGGAGCCAATTTGGTTGGGTACTTTGCTTGGTCATTACTTGACAACTTTGAATGGAGATTAGGCTACACTTCAAGGTTTGGAATTGTGTATGTTGATTACTCCAACCTTAAGAGGTACCCAAAAATGTCTGCCAAATGGTTCAAGCATCTCCTAGAGCGGAACAAACATTAAGCTGGCAGGCTTTCTTTGATTTAGTTGTCTGGAAAACAATGTTCTTGCAATAAAGCTATTGAGATCTTCGTTTTCTGGCTCCTTTTTTGATTTATGATTGTCCAGTGGTGTTTAAATTTCAGATATTTGCAGAACACCTTAACCTATCAAGAACATAAAAATTGCAGAAAGTCCACAAGCATGGCTTTGGTAATTGTACTGGTTTGCAAAATTAAGTGGAGTGTTTTTCAGAACGTATTGTGTTAACTGTGAATGATAATGAAAATTTATCCTCGCATCTCCATAAGCAACCAGAACATGAAATTCAGCTCTTATCAACCAGGCTCAAAAAACTGCAAATGTCATGTGTAGACCCCCGCCCTTGGTGGACAACAATGGGGCAAGCTCTCTTGACCTTGTCGCCTAAACAGTTTAATCTCTAGTTCACATCTTAAAAGCCAATTTTTCTCTGGCCTATTTCAGGACTTCAATGAAAAATGAAATCCAACCAAGGCTTCTGAAAGATACCCAGAAAATGGGCAATCAATCATAAACAAAGAGATTGAAAGGTTACGCTCGAGAAAAGAAATTCAAAATAGTATTCTTCGTGTTCTCCAGACTCATGTGCTTGCTTCTCTTTGCCTTTTCATTTTTACCCTTTCCATTAGAAGTCATTTTAGGCATGGAATTCACATTTTCTTGGGACTCGGTAACACACACGTTGTCTGAGTTTTCTGCCTTGGTTACCACTGAAGCTTGTGCAGTAATGCTGGCTCCCTGATCTAAGTGAACTTTGTTGAGTTTTCTTTTCTTGGGAGGACTTTTATCATGAACCTCTGACTGGATGTCATCGGGAGTGGCCCATGGTATATTCATCTTTTCATGGTCAATCACAACTGAGATTTGTCCAGTGCTGCTATCTTTCTGGTCCAAGTTGATTTCTTCAACTTGTTGAATCCTGAATGGGTTCTTAGGAACTTTCAGTGGAACATCATTGGGAACCATTGCTGTTTCTGTAATATTAACTTCAGGTGGCGAAATTAGTTTCTGAAGTGCTAGAGCATCGCTGATATACATACTTTCAGTGGAAAGTGGCTCCTGCTTCAGTACCACACCTGGTACAATAAACTCATAGTGTAAAATTATGCAGTTTTCAAGTGTCTGTATCAATAAAGGTCAAGTGGGGTTAAAAAACTTGCCTGAACTGTCTCCTTCAGATTTATAGGAAAGAAAGGCCATCGAGCTGTTCATCTGTCTGGATACAAACTTAGCTTTGGGTTTCTGAAGTTGAGAAGGATTTTGAATGAAAATAGGGTCTGGAAGACGTCCAGGACTTCGAAAACAAGCAAAGGCCTCCATGGTTGTTGGATCCAAGTTCCCTTCAGCAATTGCAGTTGCTACGGAAGGAGGAATTTCTCTGGAGTCATTTGCAATCAGTCAAGGAAAAAAAATTGCACACAAGACACAAGCACACAATATGCACAGGTTTATACGGGTAGATTAGCATTGCTAAGGTCAAATACGCCCAATATGCAGCCAGCATCCAGAACTCTCCAAGTGTTCATCCCAGACAAAACAATACAGTTCTTTTTTAAATACAACCTCGATGAATTTACTAAAGCATCTGTGCCGTGGCCGAGAACATCTTGGGTTTTGAAGGCTACAGTTCTTTATGCTTGACATGGAAGTGCAAGCTGAAACAGGAGCTGTAGAACTTTCAGAAATAGTATTCGCTCAATTAAAACAGGATACGGTCCAAGGAAATCCAGCTTCCCTTCCAAAGATTCCAGTAAATTTTGAGGGACAGGCTTCATGTGTTCCAGTCTCTTATTGTTCGAATCATATCTGCGTCAAATGCCAAAAATAAAAAAGGGGTCAGTCCATAAGTATATGCAGCGAGAAAATGAGCAACGAGTGATAGATCATTTTAGTAACTTAAATTTGAAAGACAGCAAGGATGAGGAAATAAATCATTTGGAATAATTAGTTTTGCAATCTACACACATTCTGGCGTGCTGGAAAACTGCTAGAGCCTCTATGAAAGATTTTGAATAATCTTCAGGCATTTGTCGACCTTTCTCCAACTTCAAAACTGATAAAACCTGAAAGTATGCCATCAAATATAAGCTTTCAAAAGAAACTGATTAGTTAGAAGCATCAGTTGGATAAATGTTTAACTCCATGGCAGAGTAAAACCATACAAAAGTTCACAAGGTTGTCATCGATAAGGCTCCTTTTTTGGGTAGCAGATGCAATATCTCCTTGACCAAAAAAATGCCAGACAAAAGAAGTGGGCAGTACAATAAACTGGTTGCAAACCAAACCAGATGTGCTTTTCAAGGCTCATACATGATCAACTCTCAGCTAGTGAGATGAGAAATGTTTTAGGGAAAAGAACCAGACCATAAAATTCAACCGTATTTTTCCTGTGTTGGCTCAAATAATATTCAGAAAAAGGGTAGGGTAAGAGAAAGAGAAGTCTAGAAACAATGATATGCTTCCCCAAAGAACCACAGGAAGAGTGAATAATTAGAAGTTCATTTTCTCCAGCCAGACAGGAAAAAATAAATAAAGAGATTCCAGATATCTTTTCAGATGCTTTAACATGTTTTCATAACTAAATAGAGAAAAACAGACAAATTTAGATGTTGTTATAAAATGAATAAATAAACTGCTGTCGTTAAAACTAGCATAGATAGAAACCATCTAAAACACAAGTTTTTCTTGCTATCACTCCATTCTGCTGTTTCCTGCTCCTCCTTTCATTTGTTTTCAGTAGAACTCAGATTCAAGGCAGGAACCTTGCACAATATTGTTACCTCAACAGCTACCATAAGCTCAACAAACATTTTCTGAATAATTTAAAGTTCATTTTTAACCTTTAGCTCAAGCTATTTCTGTAAAGAAAAGCTTGTATCTTGCATGAATTCCACAGAATTTCCATAGCACTAGAAACTATAATGATTTTTTCCTACTGGAAATTCCAACATCTTCTGAAGATCAATCAAAATTTAAAGTGTTCATCGAAGTTGTTTGTCACCAACAGAATTGATGATATTATAGATTGGGAAAATCAAGTGAAAATAATGTTTGATTTACAGATATGCACTTTAGTTCCAAAATCATTTGATTATGACCTCATGAGATTGTTACTGTGAACATAGCCTTTATGCAGTGCATTGGAACATGTTTATGCCTGATTTCATCTTAAGGTTTTGAAATTTGATCAACATTATGGACTATCAAAAGCACCAGAACACACTTACACGATCCAAGTTCCGATACTTGGACACATAAGAATGAGCCTTCGAAATCCCTATTCCAGGAACAGATGGAAGGAAATCACAACCAGCTAAGACACACATACCTGTACACATGTCATAAAATGAGCCAGTTTTCAGTTTAATTGCACTAATTCGACAATGGAAACATAAGGACTATTTTTCTCACAACCAGCTATGATGCACATAACCCCAGAGGTCAAAATATGAGCTAGTTTTCCATTCAATGTCCTCTTGTAATTAGTTCTATCTCGTGAGATTGAAAACTGAAAGCTCTATGTTAATATTATTATAATTATGGAAACAAAATCTGCAACCAAAGTCGATAAAAGAATAGAAATATTTCCATTCAGATGCATGAAAGCACTACGATCGATGTGTTTTATATTCTCTGTTTTAGTCTGTTTTTATTTGTTCATATTCAAAACTTCTCTATAGTTTGTAAACTTTTAAGCAAGCTTCAAAGTGGTGGACTCACCCATGAACAATTCCTTATCAAAACATTGGAATGAAGGTTTGCGAGCTGCAGCATCAAAAACCTTGTCTAAAACTATCTCCTCACCATTGCCGTACCGATCCATCTTAAAAATAGTCTGAGCAACCAATGCAAATCAAATCAAGACAATACCACCACTAATACCGTCAGTAATGAACAAAGACAGCTGTGTAATTAGGAGAGCAGTAGACCTCCATCTCCAACAAACCAAAGTTTCATGAAAGTTCTTACAGCTTGGCAACCATATGCCAATAGATCACTGTCCTCTGTTATAACAGCTGCTATACCACCTCTTTCTGCTTCAAGGCTAGCTAAATGTGCTAACTGTGCATCAGCCTCGTATGGAGCTACCAAAAATTCTATGTTTTCCGATCTCAAGATCTGAAAAGTAATCACAGGACATAGGGCATAGGGCATGGTTTATTATAACTTAGATACTGTACGCAAGAAAATGTAGATAGCTTCTAACATGCAGATATCTATATTCTATGGAAATATCATAATTTCTAGAGCTACAGATAGTAGGTCACAGTCAAAGATGCTGCAATCACATACCTGAATCAGTTGATGTGCCATCAATGGGGTAATGCTAATTGCTCTCTGTATGGAAAGGGCAATGTAGATTAGTAATTTACATACATTGAAAAAGAAACCAAACATAGATAGCGATTATATAAACCCTAGCAAAATGTAAAGAATAATTAAACACAAGCCATAACATAAGGGTAAAAGAATCACACAAGATTCTGTGAAGGCTAAAGTTTAGTAACAACTAATATTTCATTGCTTGAGATACCAAAGACTTTCAAATTTTCCAGATTAAAATCAAACAAGAGATGGAATTGGACAATTAGAAACAGTCACAACTGCTAAGAAACTTTGGTAGTATATGGCTAGTTGACATTTTACTCATTGACCCATCTTTCAATTAGGACAAACAACATAGAAGATGAAATTTACTCATTTGGTTAAATTTTCTCATACCTGAAAAAATTCAGTAGCAGCATTAGCATTCCCTTCTTTGAGCTTCTCCATTGCCAACTCACGATTTGCTTTTCTTTTCCTAAATTGAAATACAAAACCCCAAATAAGATTTCGAATTTCCAGTTGCTAAACCCCAAATGGGATTTCAATAAAGAACATATTGCACATTATCCAAAAAGGCAATATTTTTTAATGAATTTAACTAACCTGTATCTGTCTTGTTCAGTTCCAGCTTTACAGGGAATATTTCCACCATCAAAAACAACAACTGGTGTAATCTTGTAGTGTCTAAGTAGATTAATTCTGTGCATAAAATAGTCTAAATACCGCAACTTCTTTTCGCTATTTGAATTTAAACAAATCTCCATGCTACATGAATAAGCTGCAGCACCATTTCCCAAAAAAAAAACAACAGGAAAAAAACAATTCCCTTCAACACCAAAAAGAAATAAATAAAAGAAGAAATGAGTCAAGATAGATTTTGTATACACCTCCTTTATGTAGCCAACTATAAGCATCAATACCCACCTGCAAAAAAACCAAAAAAAAAAAGTAAATAAAAAACATAATATCAATTTAAGCATTGAAAAAAACATAAAACCCAGATGGGGTTTAGATTAATACACGTTTGCCATTATATTTTTTTATGTGAACAGGTTCAATGTAGGGTTTCATGAACTTGAGCAGATCTTTGACACCCATTTGCAGCTTTTAGGTTCTGTTTTCCTTACTTCGATTTTTTTTTTCTGATTTTTTAATTTTGGTCTGTGCCTGTCATAGTGACTTTTTTAGAGGGTGAGAAATGGCGGGAAATTGGCAAAATGTCAAAATGCGGCGGCACTGAGGTGCCTTGCTGGGACTCTTGGGGATTAACTTGACGTGGCTGTTTTCAATAGTCCTTCACTGGCTAATTCTAGATCGCCACGTACGTAAGATTTAGTTTAGTGAATCTTTTCCTAATATTTCCTAAAGAAAACGATTTTCAAACAAATTCTTTAAACTATATTTTCATAAAATATTTTTTTTCTATGATATGGGGAATATGTAAGTGATAGATAAAGGTTCAATCAATTTAAATGATTTAATTCTCATAAAAAATTAATTAGTATATGAGTTTGTACAAGAATTTTATATGCATAACATTATTTTTTTCCTTTTTATCATGAAATGTTTTGAGCTTTTTAAAAATAATGGTAATTTTTTGTTCAAATTGTGATTTTCTATATACTAATGTTATGTTATCTAGGGGAAATGTTTTGTGATTTTTTAAAAAAATTTCTTTTATAATTATAAAATATTTATGGTCTATTTTAAAATTGTTTTGGGTTGGTCCATTACAAAATAAAAAGGCTCTTTAATTTATTTGTTGGAAAATATTTTTTATATAAAGCATTTTTTTTCTTGTGTTTTGCTACATTATAAAAAAAATTAATCAATGAAATTCACTTTCTAATTAAAAAAATATAAGTTTTAGATAAAATAAAAGTGTTTTCTAATTTAAAAAATTGAAAAACACGTTAAAAAAACTAAAGTAATGCAATTCTTCATTAGTTTTTATACATAATGTTTTTATATTATATTTTTATAAAACAATTATAATACAGTGAATATTAAGTGATTATGGGTTCAATTACTTTAAATGATTTACTTCTCATAAAAAGAATAATTATTATATGAGTTTGTATAAGAATTTGTATGTATAACATTATTTTTTTCTCTTTTATCATGAAATGTTTTGAGTTTTTTTTAAAGAATGCTCATTTTTTTGTCTAATTTGTGATTTTGTCGGAAAATGTTTTGTGATTCTTTTTTTATCGACTAGAAAACATTTCTTTTATAATTATAAAATATTTATGGTTGGTTTTAAATTTATTTTGGGTTGGTTTATTTTTAATTTGTTTGCTAGAAAGTACTTTTTATATGAAGTATTTTTTTTATTTTCTCGTATTTTTCTATATTATAAAAAATTAATCATTGAAATTCACTTTTGATTAAAACAATATAATTTTTAGATAAAAAAAAGTGTTTTCTAATTTAAGAGATTAGAAAACACGACAAAAAAACTAAAATAATACAATTCCTTATTACTCTTTATACAGAAATTCTTTATATTATATTTTCATAAAATATTTTTGTATGCCATGGGGAATATGTAAGTGATAGATAATCAATCTAAATTATTTCCTTCTAAAAAATAATTATTATTATATGAGTTTGTATGAGAATTTTGTATGTACAATGTTATTTTATCCTTTTTTATCATGAAATATTTTGAATATTTTTAAAATAATGGTTATTTTTTATCTACTTTGTGATTTACTATATACTAATGTTGTGTTGTCAAGGGAAATATTTTGGATTCTTTTTTTATCTACTAGAAAAATTTCTTTTATAGTTATAAAATATTTATGGTTTGTTTTAAATTTGTTTTGGGTTGGTCCATTACAAAATAAAAAAGCTTTCTAATTTGTTTCTTAGAAAGTACTTTTTATATAAAACACTTTTTTTTTATTTTCTCATGTTTTGCTACATTATAAAAAATTAATCAATAAAATTTATTTTTGATGCGAACCTTGTGATCACGTAGTCGTGCAACCTACAATCAAGATTGAAATCTGATCCTGAAAAGTCGAAATAAGTCTGGTAAGAGTGTGGCACAATGAAAACTTGTCTCAAGGCACTAACACTAATGAAGTCGAATGACGCCATAAAGCTAATTAATCTTTAATAAGTCAGATTCAGTTCGATCAAGAATAAAAAAATATAAAAATCTCTCTCACATGTTAAAACTGAAAAATTCAGAAGTGTTATTAATCAATAGCTGCTGAAATTTAGGCTTACATGTGTTTAAATAGTTATGAAAAATTAGCCCTAATGGATCTACTATCGTGGGCTTTAGTTTTTGACCCACATATAAAAACCGACTCAAAACCTTTACTGATAAGTTCAAATCCTGATCCAAACAAGCCTTGGATCTCATTTGAAAATAAAGTATTAATTAAGCTCATTTAAGCTTTGGGATGTAGCTAACAAAAATAAAAATAAAGCCCATAAGTCCTAAGTCTTTATGTGTCGTGTGAAGAAAAGAAGAAAAAAAAATATATTATAGGTCTGATACAAGACTTATTTATAGCTTATAATGTTTCCCAATAATCCTAGGAACTAAAGGAGAAGTTTTTGCCTCTTTGGTTTTCAAGTTATAATAGGATTTTAATCTCAACTTTGTATTTATCATTTTTTTGGAAGGAAAAGGATATTGCATTATTTGCCTCCTCTTGGTATCCTTCTAATATTAGGAATCACAATTAAGTTGTTGAATCATTTTCCTTGTAAATATATGTGAACTAATAATGATTTTGTGCCATAGATGTATATACATGTTTCATCATTGATAACCATATTGGATATGATCATGTGTATTTGATGAAAATTTGAATTATTTGAAAAGTTTAAAAAATTTAGAAATGAAGTTGAAATACAAATTAGAAAGAGTATTAAAATACTTTGATTAGATCGAGGTAGTGAATAATACTTCAACCAAGATTTTCAAAATTATCTAAAAGATAATGAGATTCTCTCATAATCGACGCCTTCTAGAACACCACAACATAATGGAGTTTCTAAAAAGAGAAATTGCACCATGTTATATATGGTGCAATCCATGATGAGCTATACAGATCTTTCACCTTTCTTTTAAGATTATACCCTGCAAACTACTGCTTACATTTTAAAAAGTATTCCATCAAAATTTATTGATAAGACTTCATATGAGATATGGAATGGTAGGAGACCAATCTTATCATACTTAAAGATTTGAGATGTAACGCTTATATGAAGCGTATAATATCTAAAAAGCTAGAAGATAAGTCAGATAATTGTAAGTTTATTAGATATTCAAAAGAATTATTTAGATATTATTTCTACCATCCTGTTGAGAAAAAAGGTGTTTGCCTCAAAATATGCTACATTTCTAGAGAATATTTTTTTTTCTTGAAGTGAAGAGTGGGAGGAAAATAAAACATAAAGAAGTTCAAGAACCACAAACTGACATCTAAATGGAACTAAAGCCCAAGGTTATAACATTTGATGTTCAGCCTAAAACTCAACAAACATAAGAACTTTGTAGATCTGGTAGGACATGTCATGTACTATTAAGATATCAACTTCTTGTAAAAGCTGATAATGACAAGTTTCTCATACTTGATGAGTCTACCAATTATATAGAAGCAATATCGAATATTGATTTTGATAAATAGCTTAAAGGTATGAAATCTAAAATGGATTCCATACACGCCAACCGTATATGGACTTTAGGTTGATCCATCTTAAAGGATAAAACTCATTAGATGTAAATGAGTCTTTAAAAGAAAGACTGATACGAAAGTCAATACACAAATGCACAAAGCTAAATTAATTGTTAAAGGTTACAGACAAAGACAAGTGGTTGATTTTGATGAAACTTTCTCGTTGGTAGCTATGTTAAAATTCACATGTATTTTCCTTGCTATAGCTTCGTATCATGATTATGATTTGGAAAATAGATATCAAAGTTGTATTCCTGAATAGGAATATTCATAGAAATATGTATATGACACAATCTAAAGGTTTGAATATAAGAAATTTGCCAACAAAGTAAGCTTATGCACTTAAGCAAACTTCAAGGAGTTGGAAAATCTATTTTGATGAGATAATCAAATAGTTTGATTTCATTAAAAATATAAATAAACCATGTGTTTATAAAAAAGGTTAGTGGGAGTAGAGTTGTTTTGTAATATTATATGTAGATGACCTATTATTAATAGAAAATTACATTTCTTTACACCAATAATTAATTATCTGGTTGTCCAAGAATTTCTCCACAAAGAATATATAAGAAGCAACTTATATGTTGAGAATAAAAATCTATAGAGATAGATCTAGAAGTTTGCTTGAATTATCCAAATCCACGTATATAGATAATATGTTAAAATTCTTTAGCATGGAAGAATTCAAAAAAAGATACCTACCTATTTAGCAAGGAATGCATATCTCCAGAGATATATATCATAAAACATAAATTAAGAGATATAGGATAGAAAGGATTTCATATGCTTTGGCTATAGGATCTATTATATATGTAATGTTATGTAGGGGTGAGCAAAAAAAACTAAAAAAGCGATTAAACTGAGAAAACAGGAAAAAAATAACCGAAAAAAATCGAACCGTGAAAAAAAAAACCAATTAGAATTTTTAAAAAACCGACCAATTCGGTTCGGTTTCGGTTTTATAAGCCTAAAATTAAAAAAATGAGTCGAATCGAACTGAACCCAAACAAAAATAAACCGAGCCAAATCAGGAAAAACCAAGTCGGTCGGTTTGAACCGGTTTTAGTTTTTTATTTTAAAAAAAAAAACCGGTTTTGGTTACTTTTTTTTATAAAAAACCGAACCGAACAAAAAATGATCACTCCTAATGTTATGTACAAGATTAAATGTATTTTATGCTTTGAGCATAATTAGTAAATATCAATTTAATCCAGGTGAGAATTACTAGAAGACAGTTCAAAACATTCTTAAGTAGTTAAGAAGAACTAAGAATGTCTTTATGATGTATGGCAGGCATGAACAAGAAGTTTATGATTATTCAGATGTCAGTTTTCAATCAGATATTGATGATAGCTATTCACAGTCAGGATATATGTTTTTACTCTAAATGGTGGTGTTGTGAGTTGGAAGAGTTCTAAACAAAAGATCACAACTGATTTTACAATTGAATCTAAATACATCTCTACATCTAAGGCGTAAAAAAAGATGTTTGGGTCAAGAAGTTTATCATTGAACTAGGTGTGGTTTGTAGCATTATTAATCCAATAGCCTTGCAATGTGATAGTAATGGATCCATTGCACAAGTAAATGAACCAAGATCTTGTCAAATATCTAAACATGTACTTAAGAAGTCCTTATTTGTCAAATATACAAATAAGTACTTAATCAAGTTAACTCGGGTTGACTCTGTTCATTTTTAGGTCACTTTTTAATTGAATATTTTTTTTCAATTTTACCCTTCAACAACTCAATATTTTTTATTATTTAGTTTTTTTTTTAATTTTATCTTTCAATATTAGTTTGTTTGGTAATTGAGCTTCATTTTTTTTCCAATTTGTTTTCTGTCGAGTTATCCCTATCTCACAGATTTATATTCTCTCTCTCAATTTCAACCTTCAACTTTGAATTTGTTAGAAATGGAGCTTCATATTTTTTTTAATTTATTTTATGAAGTTATCTAAATCTCATAACTTAGGTTATGGGTTTAACATGTCATCCTAGGTTGACTTGGGTTATTTTATTTTTTTTGTCTTTTTTAACTCTTTTTTTATTTTCATCATTCAGTATTGATTTAGTTAGAAATTGGGTTTCATAAATGTTTTCAATTTGTTTCTATTAGGTTATCTTGATCTCATGATCCAGGTTACGGGTTCGACAGGTTAACCTATGTTGACTCGAGTAGTTTTTGTCGATATTGAGTTAGTTGGAAATTGGGTTTCATAAATGTTTTTAATTTGCTTCTTCGTGGTTTATCTCGATCTCATGTTTCAGGTTGTGGATTTGTTGTTTTTTAGTTCATTTTTGTTAATTTTATTTTTCAACATTGTATTAATTAGGAATTGATTTTCATAATTTATTTTAATTTAATTTCTATAGGGTTATCATAGTCTCATGACTTGAGTCGTAAATTTGATCGGTAAATTCAAGTCAATCCAATATGTTACAGTCTTAATATTTGAAAGAAAATATTATTCAATATGTCATTGTAAATCAATATTTAAAGAAGATGTCATCTAATATGCATCATATTTTGAGTTAATGACTAAAAAAATATCATGTTAGAAAACACGATATCAACTATTGGATAAATAGTTTTTACGTTAAAAAAATTGATTCAACCTATAACATAACGCGAACCAATAATCTAGTAAATATCTATATAATAGAAACAATAAGCAAGTTTAGAGCATATTTATGAAACTCGGCCCAACCCAGTTGGTTGACTTGGAGCCTTGACCGAGTTTCAAACCATAAAAACTCAAAGATACAATTGGCTTGGTCAAACTGGGTGACTTATATGGTTAACTCGAAACTTGGGTGACCCGAAGTAATCCAGGTGAGATTCAACTCTTTTTAAACATTTTTATTTTATTTTAATATACCTTAAAAATATAAATTAATTTATGAATACTTAACCTTACATCTTTTTTTCTATAACCTACATCCATATGAATTGTTTTTAAACTTTTTGATGTGAAATAGCTATATATTAGCTTATATCCACATAAATTGTTTTTTAATTTTTCGGTTTGAGATAACTATATACTTCATGCTTCATTTTTTTTTTTTATATAGTCTACATGTATATGCATTGTTTACTAAAACCTCAAATATTATTTTTTTTTATTTTTTTGGGTTGACCCGAGTTAATCCGTGTGACCCGGGATTAACCACTTGGTAACTATGACTTAGGGGGTGTTTAAGAGTGTAGTAACAGTTGCTTTTCATAGTGCTTTTTACTCAGAAATACATCAAAATAATATTTTTTATTTTATTTTTAAAAAATTATTTTTGACATCAATATATTAAAATAATTAAAAAATATAAAAAAAACAATTTTTTAAAAACAAGGTTTTATATGCGAGTCTAAATGATCTCTTAAAATGGATGCGAACTTAACTCTACGAGGAACTAACTAAGCAGGCTTTTGGTTTAGCCCGACCCATATAAGCATAAGCATGATCAAATAATATATTTTTTAATTTTTTAAAAATTATTTTTAATATAACTAATTAAAAGCATCTAAAAATAAAAAAAATTAATTTTAAATTAAAAAAATTAAAATTTAGCCAATTATTATCTTTTCCAATACCAAACAGGGCTTAATAAAATATGGAAGCCAAAATTATTTCATCAAGGCTTTTTCCCTCAAATCTCCACCACAATTCTTCTCCTTAAACCCTAAGAAATTCCTTCATACGCCATCGTGTGATCACACAATGTCTCGTTTCCGACGCCCAAATGACGACGATGAGGAGGAGGAAGAAGATGACGACGACGACGACTTCCAAAACGACATGGAGGCTCTCAGGCAAGCTTGCTTACTAACTGGCACTAACCTCACCAATATCTCTCCTTCCGCCGCTGTCTCCGACGGAAGCGGTGAAGCAGATGGAAATTCCTGTGGTGGCGCCTCCGTTTCGGATTCGGGGAGCGAGGATGACTTTGAATTGTTTCGGAGCGTCCAGAATCGGTTTGCGACATCGGCGAATTCACTCAAGCCGTTATCTTTAAAACCTCTTTGTGCGCTTCCGCCGGTTTCAGATGATGAGGAGGATGATTTCGAAACACTCTGTGCTGTTAAACGCCGTTTTGCCGCCTATGATAACAATAACAATCAAGGTAAGTAGTAATTACGTATCTAGATTTACTTCTTTTAATTAAGATTTCTCTAATTTTAGCTTATAATTGAATTTATTTTGTTTAATGTAGAAAAATTGAAAACTGAAATGGAGAAACCTGAGGTTGGAGTTTCGGATAATTCATTAGCTGAAAGAAATGCTGCTTGTGAAGTGTTACCTGTTACTGAACAAGATGATAATGCTGCGAATTTGCTTGGTGATAATGTGGAGATAGGGAATTCTGCTTCTGCTGAGGAGAATGAATTGGATAGTGGTAGATTATCTACGTTGGAGTTGGACTACTCTAGTTTTCCGAAGTCGGCTCAAGTGTTTATTGATGCAATTAAGAGGAATAGGTCGTGTCAGAAGTTTATTCAAAATAAGTTAATTCAGATTGAAGCAAGAATTGAGGAGAATAATAAATTGAAGGACAAGGTGAAAATTTTGAAAGATTTTCAGTTTTCGTGTAGAAAAATTACGGGAATGGCATTGTCCTTGAGGAAGGATCCACGGATCCAATTAGTGTCAGCACGAAAGACATCAATTTCTAAGCATCCGAAGGTAATCATCCTGTTTATTTTAGGCATTTAAATACTGCTTACTGAAGTATTTCATTTGATTATCATACTGCTTAGATCCTTTTATTTTTATCTAGGGATCCATTTCTCCATTGTCTGAATGAGTTTTTTGGTGAAATATCTTTATACGAGTTATACAGCCAATTACAGTAACTCAGAAATAAATTATTGTAAAAATTCACCTTGCATGGAATATTTCCGTTATGAATATGTAATGGTGCTTGGTACTATTAGAAGCAAGTAGGTGTTTTCATTGAGTTGAAGGGTCAGTCTTCGCGAGCACCAATGTATGTGAGCATGAGCTTTTTGATTTACTAATCATGGCCTTTTCAATTTTAGAATTCGTCTGAAGCCTTTCTTTGCCCATTTGTGCCTCATATCCCTATCTCTATAGGTGTTTCATTATATGCCCAAATTTTACAAGTTTTAGGCATTGAAATTTTGACAATTCTGAACCCATGTAACATTAGTGGCTTGAGTTTTATAGAGATGTTTGAGTTGGATTATATTAGTTGTCTTTATAATTTGAAGTTGAATGCTTTTTCTTCACCAAGGACACATTATGTTGATGTAGGTTAATGGTAAAAAGGTCTCTCCTTTGCAAGATGGGCCAGTGGAGAACTCGCATGTTGCTAATTATAGAACAGCATTGACTAATTTTCCACTCTCACTGAATCGTAAAAAGTGGACAGAGACAGAGAAGGAAAATCTTGGAAAGGGAATAAGACAACAATTCCAAGAAATGATGCTTCAGTTTTCCATGGATCAATTCAGGTATGTTCAATTATATTTTTACTGATGGCTCAAAAATTTATATCTTAAGGGTGTTGCAGCCCTGTCCAACCCAGTCTTCTTGACTTCCAAATCTTACATTTTATGATAGTGTGTCAACATTTAATAATTTCCTATTATTGCAAAGCATTCCTTTTTAACTTCTATGAACGTTTGGTGCTTTCTTGTGTTTTCTGTCTGCCATCTATTAAAAACTTTATGTCCGCCTATTTTTTTGGTCTATTTTAGATGCTTTAGTTGTTGTTTGGCTAGTGAACTAGAAGGTCTGACATGTGTGATATGCAGTGGAATTAGCAAACTATCAAATCCAGATGTCTAAAGCTCCCAACGTACATTTATTTTGATGAAAAAAAGTTACCATAATCCATCTATAGAATTTGGTTAAGCAGTTTTTTACTTATGTGGCTACAATTTAGTTTCAAGCACAGACTATATGATAAAAATTTGATGTCACAGTTTATTTGTTACATTTTGAATGCTTTATATGTTTATTAACGTTGATCAATATTTGAAAGGGAAATTTATGCTGTGAGCATTTTATGAAATAAATGTTGTTCAAGGGCCTAATTAATCACCTGTATAATTCAGTAGAAACTATAACATGCACTTTTTAGCAACATGATCAAAAGCTTGTGCTTTTTGCACAGACTGCTCTTTGCTGAATATGCGTCTTTTAAGAGAAAAGGTGCTTCACAGTTTAAACTTTAATTCGGGCCTGGACATGCATATGCAACACTTCTATGTACATTTAGTCATTAGAATTTAGAAAATCATTCTACTTTAGATTACGTGGAGTTTCTCATATTTTGTTTTGTTTGTGGGTGTGAAGGCGGCAGAAGAGGGGAGGGGGCTTGAGTTTGCGTGTCTATATATGTATGATGTGTGTGTATCTATGTGGTGTAGGTGCGAAAATAGGATATCCTAAGTCCTTTAGTGATAAAGGCTGATGCATTGATTTTGTTTGTCTTTGTATGTATGCCTTAAGCCTTGCATGTATCTTCGGGGAAAAATCGATGCAAACATGCACGGATGCACCTTCAGTTCTTGTTTATTAAACTTTTAGGCATTGCATTATACATATTAATGACTTCTTCGGGTTTTATTTTATTTTTTTTGTTGTGTTTACCTAGCTTTTCTTTTTCTGACATGCTTTATTTTGAAGTAGTTCAGAAGGATCTCCTGAAGATGGAAAAAATTTGGATAGCATTCTAGTATCAATCAGAGATCTTGAAATTACCCCAGAAAAGATTAGAGAGTTTCTTCCAAGGGTTAATTGGGATCAGTTGGCTTCCTCGTATGTTGCAGGTCGCTCTGGTGCAGAGTGTGAAGCACGGTAGTTAGTCTCTTTAACAGTAACTCTTATTTAGCAGTCAAATTATGAACCTTCTTTGCATGGCTTGTTTTGAACATTTTGTAAAGTATTTAACCATAGACTTGTTGTTTGCCAATTGATTATTAAATTGACAATAAAAAAGTTCTGGTAGTCTATGAAATATTAACCTTGCCACACATCCTTTACCTTCTATGCCCATGTTTTCCCCTTCTATCTAGTTAATTGACCTCTTATCCTTGCTTTGTTGGCTGGTTTGTTTATGACTTTATGACTAGGTGATTTCTCTTGTATTAATTTTAGTTTGTTAACTGCGCAGTTGGTATCTGGGATTACCTTTTACTTTCTTTGATGATAGGCAACACATTTCAGCTAATAGGAGAACTAATTTTTTAATTGGTTGTAGATGTTATTAATATTGTCTTAGTGAAAAAAAAGTCCGAACATTTTGCAAGCAGCATTTAGCTTCTGTTTAATTTTTATTTAGTCATGTCAAATGAGATCCAAGTTCCACAAGTTAACATTCTATCTAGCACCCAAATTATATTTATAAAAAAGTCATCTCGTTTCTCAACAAAGTATGTATCTAAACACATTTGATTCCCTTTCATAGTTTTCTGTTATTTTATGTACTCCTGGCATTTTCTAATGGATTTCTAGTTCTAGGTTCTTCTGTTTCTTTAATGGTCTCACCACCGTCAAAATACCTGTAAATTGGACTTTTGATGAAATTTCGTTGGAAGTGATTGGGAGATTTGCCACAGTGTGCTTATTGCATATCGCGGCATTCTCCCTTGAGGCCTAGATCCTTTGTAGAGATTCTCACCTAATATCTGGAAGGAATTAGAACTCACTCGAGAACGGCTCTATCAGACAACCTTCTAGGACCTTCCTAAAAAGGGGACTTTCAATGTCCCTCTTAAGAATCCATTTAATAATTTAGGCGATCTAAGTGGAAAACTATCACTAGGGCCATGTTCGATTTGCTTCTGGTCTCCATTTGTGCTGTTCTTGACAAGTGTTTTCATTTTTATTTATTTTCTATAAAGCCCCTATCAAGCTAGATTCGCAGACTTCTATGACGATGATCATCATAGACATCTTTACCATTGCTCGCTTTGAATAAAAGTGCAAGGTTAATGCAAGTCATACAGGTGGGACCCATAAGTGACTCCTGCTTTACTCAAAACAGCAGTGTTGATTATGTCTATGATGATTGTCATCACAGATTCCTGTGTGCTTACATATTTTTATCTTGTAAAAGTGCTATCAATTCTGAATTGCTTGTTACATGTGTGTTTATCTTGATGTAAATGGTTAATGCCTGCAGGTGGCTGAATTTCGAAGATCTGTTGATAAATCAAAGTCCATGGACCATCAAAGAGGATAAGAATCTCTTGTTAATTGTCCAGGAGAAGGGGTCACTAACTGGTTTGATATTGCAGTATCATTGGGAACGAATAGGACTCCATCTCAGTGTCTATCTCGCTTCCAGAGGAGTTTAAATGCGCGCATATTGAAGAGGGAGTGGACCAAGGAAGAGGATGCTCAACTTCGCATTGCTGTAGAAACTTATGGTGAAAGAGATTGGCAGTCTGTGGCTTGTACTTTGGAAGGACGAGCTGGTACTCAATGCTCTAACAGGTCAGTTTGTTCCCTCTAAACATTTCTTGTAAGTACTTAATTTGAGCACATCCTTTTAGTCACTGAATTCTCTGTGTGAAATTTCCTTCATACCCAAAAAAAAAAACAAGTACAAACCAAAAAACAGTTTACTGTTTTCAACTTTTCTTCTCTTTTTATCTCCATGTACTCTATAAAAACAAGTGTGAAGCACTTTCCTTTCCCACATTAGCTTTTATTCTTGTAATTTCTTGATAGCATTTTCCCCACGGAAAGAAAAATGCTTTGTAATTTCCATCTCTAGTTTCTTATATTTATTTTATAAAGATTTTTCCATGGAAAATTAAGGAAACATGTTTATTGAATACAAATTTTCCACAAAAAAAATAAGGCCTTGTTTGGCTTACATTAAAATAATAAAAGAAATAGGCATAAAAGTTAGATAAACCAAACAAGGCCCTTGTTTTTATACTGGAGAACTTGGAAAACAACTTTTTGGTCTTTTCCAATTTTCTAGAAAATTGGAGAAATAGAAAACAAGTTTTTCTAAGAGAATAATTTTCATTTTCTACTAGTTAAATGTGTTTTGTATAGTTTTTAAATTCCATGAAAATTTCTCAACAAGTTACACAACCTAAAGGTTGCGCATTAAAATTGTGTATTCTGGTGAGATTTTTTTTATTTAAAAAATGATGAAGCTAGCGGAAGATTTCCAATTAAATCTGCCTTTAAATGAATGGAGCTTATATACATGGTATTTTGTGATTCATTCTCCAATACTGTCATTCTATTCTTTTTAGAATTTTGTGATTGTGTGATAAATGCCAAGGATGGATTGTCTTTTACCAAGTGAGATTTGAAGTATTTTATAGAGCCTGCTGCTTTAGTTTGATGGAGGATACCTCCCTGTAAAATCATCAAGGATTTTATATTTGTAACTTGTTTAAATCATTTAGTCACCTAGTTGATAGATCAGGGTTTATTTTTGTCAGTTTTGTTTCCAGGATTATTTGTTTTACTTGTCATCTTCACCCAAAAGGTGAAAATGTGGTGTACACATCATATGTGTGTTTTTCTTTTTCTCTATGTTTCACAAATTTAATGTGGCAATATATCCCCCCTGTACTTGGTCTTATATCTGTAAATTCAATTGGGCCTTCTTGATTTTATCCTACCATTACACAAATCTAGAAAGTTCTACTAGTAGATTCTATTTGGTTATCCTTGTAAGCTGTTTTTTAAGACTCCTTAGGTATTTTATTAATCTTCCAATTAAGTTGTGGTTGGCACCGAGGTCCTGGCCACAAACACAGGTCGTGTGGCCTACAAACCATCCTGTCAACTGTGTATATTCAGTCTCAGCATTGCCAAACATGCTTAAATGTGTCATCAAAGGTGTCATAATATGTCTTTTCACTGAAGCATTTTTTTGAGGAGTTTACACTCTTTCTTTTGTTTTTTGTTTTTTTGGTTCCATGAAAGTTCACTTTCTTTCTTCTGCACCATCAGTGGCCTCAATTCATCCTTTATATTAGTTCTTGAATTGATTCATGTGTTAATCCATGCCTTCCATTTGATGACGATCATTACTGCAGACAACAGATTTTCTTATATGATTCTTGTGCATCTGTTAAGTCCAGTTCTGTTAAATGAATGTACCATCACGATGTTTCAATATACAGATGGAAGAAAACCCTTCATCCTGCCATACGAAGGGTTGGGAGGTGGACTCTGGATGAAGACAAACGCCTGAAAGTAGCTGTAAAGCTTTTTGGTCCAAAGAAATGGGACAAAATAGCTCAATTTGTGCCAGGTAGAACTCAAGTGCAGTGTAGAGAAAGGTGCAGTATAATCTCAAAGTCGAAGTAGATTGAATTTTGTAGACAATATGAAGTAATGTTGACTTTTTATTTATGTGACAGATGGGTTAATTGTTTAGATCCTTCTATGAATCGGGATGAATGGACTGAAGAAGAGGATTTGAGGTTAAAAGCAGCAATTGAAGAATGTGGATATTGTTGGTCTAAGGTTGCTGAACGTCTCCCACAAAGAACTGATAATCAGTGTTTGAGGTATCATGTTTTGGATTTTAATGGATGAATTTAAAATCTCTGATTGTGTTGTTCATTGTACTTTTTTTCATCATATGAAGTTTCTCTAGATTTTGTTCTCATTTGCATCTATTTGCATAACCAGGAGATGGAAGGTGTTGGTTCCACATGAAGTGCCTTTGTTACAGGCGGCTAGGAGGATGCAGAAAGCTGCTCTTATAAGCAACTTCGTAGATCGTGAGTCAGAGCGGCCAGCACTTGGCCCAAATGATTTTGTTCCACTGGCAATTACAGGACCAGTATCTGAACCTGAAAAGATGGATCAATCTAGGAAACGTAAGAGAAAGTTAAGGTATGCTGTTCAGAATTTCAAATATTGCCACCTTGTTTTTTGTTTTTTTAGTGCACCCTGTATTTGATTTGAGGCCTTCCCTTCTGTGCAGGAGGGAAGAATCTCAGATGGAAAAAGTTGCTGCACCTGGGTAAGTTATCTTTCAAGTCATGTTACTTGCTTTGTTCATGTATTAGGATTTTGTTTTTCTTGCATGTCATATTATTAAGCTACTAAGGAATTATGTCTATCAGTATCTGTAGGCTTTTCTTGGTTCAATCATGGCTCTGATTTTCTCTCTCTTTTTTGTGGAATGCAGTAATGCTTTAAAGAAGATTAGATCAAACAGGAGTAGGAAAAAGGTGCAAATTTCTTCCAAGGAAGTGCCAGAGATACCTGATGGCACTCAGGTTGGCAACTTAGGTGGAAGTCGTTCTGTTGTGACTGAGACAACAATGGAATACTGTTCAGAAAATAACAGACATGCTGAACGAGGTCAAGATCATCCATCATCTAATTCTAATTTGACACCATTAATGACAACCAGCTTTCAAGGGGTTGATTCCAGTCAGAACCAGCGGCTTCCCGACTTGCATCCTAAGGGACGTAAGCCTGTGGACAGAGATGGAAACAGCAAGAGTCTTCTCCTGTCACCCCCTGAAAACTTGGATGCTGGAATAATAAATGGTGACGTTTCTCAGACCTTTCACCTGAACAGTACCACATCAAGTAAGAAAAGAAGAGCTCATAAGCAGCATTCTAGGAAGAACATATGTGCTAAATCAAGTGAAGGGAGTTCTGTGTTATCAGAAACTACTATTGATGCTAGTGCGTTGGTTAATGATTATCTGGATTCAAATTTAGTGACAACCAATGAAGAGGACAACATACTTGGTCAGCGTGATGCTCCTGGCAAGAAGAGGGTACCCAAACTACATTCAGAGAGTTCAGAATGGACAGGTAGCCTTGACTGTCTGCTGCCGCCCCATGAGAATTCAGAATTAAGAGTAACTAGTACTGAAATCATGAACAAATCCTCTTTATTTGGGACCCCTACAAATGAGAAGAGGAAGGCTTTTAAGCTTCCATGCAGGAGAAAATAAGAAATGAAGAACCATCAAGGAAAGACCAATGTTTTGCTGCTGTTCCTTGTCAGCAGGATACCAGCAAAAAATCAAAAGCCAGAGGCAAATCTGTTCTAAAAAGGTTTTAGAAACGAAAAATGAAGATGACGTTGTGCTTGCCTCCTTCCTTAGGGATAAATCAAAGAAGAAAAGACTTAAAGTTGCACAAAAATGCTGATCAGGCTTGCTCATCCTCCAGTATGATAACGAGGCCTGAAGTGCTCTCCAGAG
>CM017478.2:4544502-4694658 GCA_007827005.2 Populus simonii
GTTTTGGATTTCTTCAATCAAGTCCCTAATTGGTCATCAGACTTCAATATTTATGCAATTAAGCCCTTGATTTGACCAAATCAACTCTAAAAAATTATAATTTGACCTCAGAACTTTAATTTCTTCCAATTAAAGCCCAAATTAACTTAAAAATCAATTTTTCTTGCAATTAAACCCTCTGTAAATTTAATTAAACCTTCAATAAAATTTAATTGAGTCCATAAACATTTGATTTTGGACTTTTCTTCCTCAAAAATGAATTTCGTTCATCAACAGGGCTCTCACCAGTCTACAAAATATTGTCAAATTTCAATCTTTGTATTTTTGAACCTCCGTAACCAAATTCTAGCCATTTTCAGGGCGCTCTGGCATACCCTTCTCACTTCTATTATTTTTTTTTTAGTTCAAATATTTTTTGATTTTTTAAAAGAGAAAAAATGAATTTGGGGAATAATCTAAAAATGAGTTATGACAGTTGCCCCTCTCTTTACAATGCTTACGACATAAAATCTCATAAGAGATTTTAGATAGTAAGCTTTGTAAAGAAAAAAAAGAGGAAAAGATAACAGACTCACCATATCAAGAAATGATCGAATTGTCATGCTATTTTACACGTTTTGAAAATATTTGAAGTGAGGGCTAGAAAGCGCACTTAGCGGAAACACAAGAATGTTTTTTTTTTTTGTGAAATTCAAAGATTTTTAAAATGATCGAATTGTCATGCTACCCAAATGAAAAATGTGAAGTGGTCTCATTGTAATGGATAACCTATCTAGATAAAAAAAGTGGAGAATGGTCTCATTGTAATGAGTGACTTACCTAAAGAAAAAAAGGAAAGAGTGGTCTCATTGTAATGGGTGACCTACCCAGAAAAAAAACCATGGAGAATGGTCTCATTGTAATGGGTGACCTACCTAAGTGGAAAAAGGGAAGAGTGGTCTCACTGTAATGGGTGACCTACCTAGATGGAAGAATAGTCTCATTGTAATGGGTGACCTACCTAGATAAAAAAACATGGAGAATGGTCTCATTGTAATGGGTGACCTAGTTAGAAAAAAAATGATGGTCTCATTGTAATGGGTGACCTACCCAAAAGGAAAAAAAGGAAAGAGTGGTCTCATTGTAATGGGTGATCTACCCAGGTGAAAGAATGGTCTCATTGTAATAAGTGACATACCAAAGCAAAAAAACATAGAGAATGGTCTCATTGTAATGGGTGACCTACCCAGAAGAAAAGGATGGTCTCATTGTAATGGGTGACCTACCCAAGTGGAAAAAGGAAAGAGTGAGGGCTCAAAAGTGCACTCGAAAGGAGGTAGGGTTAGAAAATGCACTACTTGAGAAGTGAGGGCCCAAACGTGCACTCGAAAGGAAATGAGGGCACAAAGACGCACTTGAAATGAGGTAGAGTTAGAAAATGCACTACTCAAGAAATGGTGGCTAAAAGGCGCACTCGAAAGGACGTAGGGTTAGAAAACACGCTACCTGAAAGTTGATGGTGAAACACCGATATGACAATGTTGAAAGCAATGCATTATGATCAATAAGCATGTATACTTACCTGAGAAAAATAGGTCCCCATTTCTTCATGGTGTATTTCTTTTCTCAAAAGTTGGAGTGTTGGTAGTAAACTTCGATGGCTTTTTTGCTCTTGCTTACTCGAATCATATCTTGTGATCTTGACCTCTAGGAAGGACTTGCTATCATCATACTTCTTTGTCCTCCACCCTTTATCTCAAGGGTTTCCAATTTTGCCCGACATTTTTCTTAGAAAGGAAATCATGGAGCCAGCCCTACCAGGTGTTTTTTTATTGCCCCCCAGCTTGATCATGCCCCCAAGTGTTTCAATTTGGGTTTTTTTTTTGGGATGAGGCTATGTGAAAGAAGGTTTGGGTTATTTACAAGGAGTTGTTTTCATGCAGAATTTTTAGAATTTCAAAGCTATTCCAATACATAAATTGTTTTTACATCAATTCAAAGCAAACTCGTTCTGAAGCAATTCAAGTGATTCCTATGGAGAGGTTTATAGAAGTGATGAAAACTTTTTTTTTTTTACTTTTAGTGAAAAATATAAAGTAACGTTTGGTTGATCAAAAAGGTTTAAGATTTAATTTGAGGGTTATATAAAACCGGTCTTCAAAGTATTCATAAAAAAAGGGGGCTTGATAAGGCATGTAACATAGGCTTAGGCTATTGGTTATGAAGAATAGGATATTTGTAGGATCAAAGGTATTTAAGGGATTTCAAGACTAAGGATCATTTCTACTTGTTTCTTGACCTTTTGTCTTTGGAATGTCTTTCCAAAATGGTTTATCATGCCCCCCAATGTTGGGCTTGAGCTCTTTCTCTTTGTTTTTGATTTTTTTTCACTTGGTTTTGAGCATCATTGTATTGGTTCTTTTTTATGCTCAAAATTTTTGGATCCTTTGGATGCCCCTTAGCTTTGTTTGGACATCTTTGATGATTGAGAATTTTCTTTTATGCCTCCAGTGTTGCTTGGGCACTTTCAATAGTTAAGGTTTTTTCTATGTCTCTCGCACTTTCCCCTAGTGTGGGGTGTGATCCTAGCCAAGGTTATTTCCAAAAATGTTACTAGGCTAAAAAAAAGACTATAAATGATATATTTTAGCCTCATGAAAGGATTGTCAAAGATGACCTTTCTTCATCTCAAACACATGCACTTAAGATCGGTAAGCCTTGCTTTCATGCGAGTATGCAAAGTGATTTCTCATTATTCATTCAAATGAAACTCAACTTTGGAGTCACCTCATGGTGTTTTTTTTTTTCCAGGTTTTCTAGGTGTATGATTACCTTTCTAAGGAAGCACTTGAATTCCCTTTTTTTCCCCGCTACACCTTCATCTTCCCCTCATCCCTCACCCGGACACCCCCAGCTCCACAGACCTTCCCTTTCCCTCAGCCTCTCCTCTCTCAACCTTCCCCCCACAGAGAACCAGCCGGCCACAAGACAGCCCCCTCACTCTCCATCCCAGCCGTTCCCTTCCACCGCAACCATAGAGGCCGCCCACAGCATCTCCTTCCCCATCAACAGCGTCATCTTCTCAAATCAGTCCGCCTACTTCCTCCAGACCAGCCCGAAATAGCTGCCCCCACAGACTTAGATCTGTCCGCAGTCCTCCCTTCGGCAGCGCCCGCAGACCCAACAGCCTTCAGCAGTGGCCCGAACCCATCGGCACCTACGCCATCCTTCCTCCTTCTGCCAGCTACCCGAAGCGGAGGGGAAGACAAAAAAATCCCATAGAAGAGCTGATCTGCAGTGAAACAGATCTAAAGGAGAAGAGAGAAGCAGATCCGAAAACCATGAAAGAAGATTAAAACAGTTTGTCTGTTGCTTTTTTTGGTATTTTGCAAGTCACCGCCGACAAGGAGGAGAAGAAGAGAGGAAGTCGTAACTGACCCTCCTGCTTGCCTGGGTTTCTTGCGGCGGCGCGTTGGGCAACGCGCCGCCACTGTTCCAGCGGTTCCAGAAGGACTTCCCTGCAATTCCTAGAGTTTTTAGGGGCCGTTTTGTAATTTTTAAATTGTTTAATGTAATTTTTTTTGTTTAGTTTTGAATTTTTATAATTTGTAATGTGGATGTAAAAAAGAAAAGAAAAAAGAAAAAAGAGAAGAGAGAAAAAAAATATTGTGAAAGTGAATGTGTTGTTTGTATTTTTTATGAATATATTTTTTTATGATAAAATTGCAAAGATTAAAAGAAGAATTTAATATTTTGATTTGTTCACGGTCCAGAATTATTAACTTATACGTAAGTTGTATTTCTAATATCCGATGAAAAGACAAAATTTTAAAACTTCTTTAACATGTCAAAGCCACGAAGCAACTTACCTCAGGTAGGGTGCGTTAGGGGTGCTAATACCTTCCCTAACCATAACCAGTCCCTTACCTGCGAATCTCTAACAAGGCCAGTACATCTGGTTTCCTAGTAGCCTTCATAATTACTAGGTGGCGACTCCCAATGAACCAATCAAAGTAAGCAAACGCATAACAAAAAAATCGCCAGCCGATGCCGCGCGGATTTTACGTGCGACAGAATGACGACTCCACTGGGGAAGGTACTGTTTCTAACAATATTGGACTAAGTTTTGTGTATTTGATGTGTTTATGTTTTTGCATTTTTGTCTTATTTTATTTTATCCATGCATTTTGTAGAATTGTCTCATGCATCACATGTATTTATTTTTGAAAGCACACATAAGCTTCTAAGTTAGGTGGTGAATTAGCGATCTGCCCTATGACTATTGGTCAGGGTTCAAATGCGTGAAAAATCCAACTCATTTTTGAGTGCTTGCTTGGTAATGGTGGGTATACGTGCCTTAACCATTTCTTGCAATGCCCCTATACTGTCTTTACAAAGATCATCACTGGACAAATATGAGACCCTTTGAGACCAGGTAGAAAATCTACCCATGTTCACATAATGAATAAAACTTGTCCTTAGGTTGTATGTGCTATCATTTATTTGCATTGGGGCGAACCCTTCTTGAAGCATCTTGAACTCAAGACTTATTGGTGACAGAATGACCGTCACTCCGAAAATTTTCATTGTAGAGTTTGGGCAAGAATCAAGATTCTTGTTTCATCATGCAAGAGTTACGATCATATGTCACCCCTCGAAGGGCGAGTTCATCATATAGATTTCATGTTCATACATTTATCATGCATGCACCAGAATGAAAAGTAGGTCCCCTACGAGTCTACAACACCTAATTTTGAGTGAAAAACATGGGAGATAAAGAGCGTGCTGGCCGTAGCATCTATTTTCAAGAAGAGTAGGAGTCTTTGAACAATAGCTTGACTCGCCTCTAGGTTACTCGAGCAAATACTGAGAAATAACTCTAGGGAAGTTCCTTCCAACCGACCTATCATCTTTGTTCAAACCCCAACAACGACTCAGCCCAAAAAAATTGGGGGAAAACATGGTCAAGAGCCTCAACATAATCCGAAGGGGAATTGCACCACCGTTACAGAATGAAGCCTGTTCTTGTTCTACCAAAAAATAACTACCTATTTTCGATCATGCCTGCAAAACTTCTTGATTTTTTTGTTTCAACCTGTTCCAGTTTTTGTTGATAATTTGGCTCAAAATTCCACCAGACTTTCCCTGTCCAATGAGCCTTTCTTGTTTTATAAGATCATGTGTTTTCCGGTATTCATGACATGCCTTCATTTTTGTTGTGGTTTCATGCAAATAATACATTGAGAATAACCTTTAAACAGGAAACCATTGCGCCGAAAATCTTTTAGTGTGTTTCCCTTTTCTTCCAAAGCTATGCATGATCATACATGTTCACAAGGATTTTTGGGAATTCAAAGTTAAGTACAGAACAAGAATTATATTGGTGTTTGTGCAAACAAACAAGTTCTGGAAATTTGGGTGATTCCTTAGAAAGGTAACCATACACATAGAAAACCCGAAAAAAAAGAAAAAAAAACAACAAAAAAAAACAACATGAAGTGTCTCCAAAGTTGAGTTTTATTTGAATGAATAATGAGAAATCACTTTGCATACTCGCGTGAAAGCAAGGCTTACCGATCCAAAGTGCATGTGTTTGAGTTGAGGAAAGACCATTTTTTGATAATCCGTTCATGAGGCTAAAATATATATTTTGCAGTACCCTTTTGAGCCTAATGCTTTTCTTGAGATAAATAACCTTGGCTAGGATTACACCCCACACTGGGGGCAAGTGCGATGACATAGAAAAAAAAAACCTCAATGATCAAAAGTGCCCAAGCAATACTGGGGGGCATAAAAGAAAATTCTCAATCATCAAAGGTGTCCAAACAAATCTAGGGGGCATGAAGAAAAATCCAAAGGATCAAAAGTTTTGAGCATAAAAAAAAAAAACAATATGATGATGCTCAAAACCATATGAAGAAAACAACAACAAAGAGAAAGAGCCCAAGCCCATCACTAGGGGGCACGATAGATAATTTTGAAAGACATTCAAATGACAAAGGTCAAAAAACAAGCACAAGTGATCCTTAGTCTTCAAATCCCTTAAACACCTTTTGAGCTTGTAAATATCATTTTTCTTCATGAACAATAGCCCAAGCCTACATTACGTGCCTAATCAAGCCCTTTCTGATCAAAGGCAAGCAATCTGGATCAGTAGGCAGCGCTTTCTCATGTGAACCAAGTCATTATTCATGCAAATAAAATGAATGCTTTCAAGACTGGCTCTTTGAAACTCTCATATTAAATCTTGAACCATTTCGACAAGCCAAATGTCACTTCATATTTTTCACTAAAAGCAAAACAAAACGTTTTCATCACTTCTGATAACCTCTCCATAGGAATCACTTGAATTTCTTCAGAATGAGTTTGCTTTGAATCGATGTCAAAATGATTTTTGTGTCTGGAATAGCTTTGAAATTCCAAAATTTCTGCATGAAAGCAACTCCTTGTCAAACCTTCTTTCACATAGCCTCATCCTTAAACCTGAATTGAATACTTGGGGGCATGATCAAGCTGGAGGGCAATCAAAAACTCCTAGTAAGGCTGGCTCCATGGTTCCCTTTCTAAGAAAAACATCGGGCAAAAATTGGCAACCCTTGAGATTAAGGGTAGAGGATGAAGAAGTATGATGATATCAAGTCCTTCCTAGAGATCAAGATCACAAGAGATGACTCGAGTAAGTAAGAGTGAGGAAGCCATCGATGTTTACTACCAACACTCCAACTTTTGAGAAAAGAAAGACACCATGAAGAAATGGGGACCTATATTTCTCAGGTAAGTATACATGCATATTGACCATAATGCATTGCTTTCAACATTGTCAAATTCATGTTTCATCACCGCCATTTGGGTAGTGCGTTTTCTAACCCTACCTCATTCTGAGTGCGCCTTTGAGCCACCACCATTCGGGTAGTGCGTTTTCTAATCCTATCTCATTCCGAGTGCGCCTTTGAGCCACCACCATTCAGGTAGTGCATTTTCTAACCCTCCCTCATTTTGAGTGCGCCTTTGAGCCCTCATTTCCTTTTGAGTGCGCCGTTGAGCCCTCATTTCTCAGGTAGTGCGTTTTAAAACCCTACCTCCTTTTGAGTGCGCCTTTAAGCCTTCGCCAACATTTTTCTGAGTAGGTCACTCATTACAACGCGACCAATTCTCCATGTTTTATTTACTGGGTAGGTCACCCATTACAATGAGGCCATTCTTCCACTTGGGTAGGTCACCCATTACAATGAGACCACTCTTTCCTATTTCTTTGGGTAGGTTACCCATTACAATGAGACCGCACTTCACATTTTTTTTCTTTCTTCCATCTAGGTAGATCACCCATCACAACGAGATCGCTTTTCATATTCTTTCTACCTGGGTAGGTCACCCATTATAATGAGACCGCACTTCACATTTTTTTTCTTTCTTCCATCTGGGTAGATCACCCATCACAACGAGATCGCTTTTCATATTCTTTCTACCTGGGTAGGTCACCAATTACAATAGACCACTTTTTACACATTTTTTGGTTTTGGTTTAATGAGGTTGCCAGATGGGATCTCATGTAGCTTTGATTAAAGGGAATCGCCAGATGGGATTTCAGGTTGACTGAGTTACGCATATTTTTTTAGTTTTGGTTTAATGAGGTCGCCAGATGGGATCTCATGTGGCTTTAGTTAAAGGGAATCGCCAGATGGGATTTCAGGTTGACCGAGCTACACACATTTTTTAGTTCCAGTTTAATGAGGTCGCCAGATGGGATCTCAGGTGGCTTTGGTTAAAGGGAATCGCCAGATAAGATTTCAGGTTGACCAAGCTACACATATTTTTTAGTTCCAGTTTAATGAGGTCGCTAGATGGGATCTCAGGTGGCTTTGGTTAAAAGGAATCGCCAGATGGGATTTCAGGTTGACCGAGCTACACTTATTTTTTAGTTCCAGTTGAATGAGGTCGCCAGATGGGATCTCATGTAGCTTTGGTTCAAGGGAATCGTCAGATGGGATTTCAGATTGATCGAGCTACACACATTTTGTTTAGTTCCAATTGAATAAGGTCGCCAGATGGGATCTCAGGTGGCTTTGGTTAAAGGGAATCGCTAGATGGGATTTCAGGTTGACCGAGCTACACACATTCTTTGGTTTTGGTAAAGGAGGTCGCCAGATGGGATCTCAGGATAACAAAAAAAAAGAAAGGAAGAAAGAAAGAAGAGAAGGAAAAGAGAAGGTAACAGAAAAAGAAAAAAAAGTAAGGTCTTTAGATGAGTGGATTCAACGAGTTAGGAAGACAAGGTAGGGTTAGAAAATGCACTACCCAAAAGATGGTAGCTCAATAGCGCACTTGAAAGGAGGTAGGGTTAAAAAATGCACTACTTGAGAAGTGAGGGCCCAAACATGCACTCGAAAGGAAATGAGGGCACAAAGACGCACTTGAAATGAGGTAGAGTTAGAAAACGCACTACCCAAGAAATGGTGGCTAAAAGGCGCACTTGAAAGGACGTAGGGTTAGAAAACGCGCTACCTGAAAGTTGATGGTGAAACACCGATATGACAATGTTGAAAGCAATGCATTATGATCAATATGCATGTATACTTACCTGAGAAATATAGGTCCCCATTTCTTCATGGTGTATTTCTTTTCTCAAAAGTTGGTGTGTTGGTAGTAAACTTTGATGGCTTTTTTTGCTCTTGCTTACTCGAGTCATATCTTGTGATCTTGACCTCTAGAAAGGACTTGCTATCATCATACTTCTTTGTCCTCCACCCTTTATCTCAAGGGTTTCCAATTTTGCCCGACATTTTTCTTAGAAAGGAAATCATGGAGCCAGCCCTACCAGGTGTTTTTTTATTGCCCCCCAGCTTGATCATGCCCCCAAGTGTTTCAATTTGGGTTTTTTTTTTGGGATGAGGCTATGTGAAAGAAGGTTTGGGTTATTTACAAGGAGTTGTTTTCATGCAGAATTTTTAGAATTTCAAAGCTATTCCAATACATAAATCGTTTTTATATCAATTCAAAGCAAACTCGTTCTGAAGCAATTCAAGTGATTCCTATGGAGAGGTTTATAGAAGTGATGAAAACTTTTTGTTTTGCTTTTGGTGAAAAATATAAAGTGACATTTGGTTGATCAAAAAGGTTTAAGATTTAATTTGAGGGTTATATAAAACCGGTCTTCAAAGCATTCATTTTATTTGCATGAATAATAAAGCTTGTTTCGCATGGGAAAGCATTGCCTAACAATCCAAATTGCTTGCCTTTGATAAAAAAAAAAAAAAGTGGCTTGATAAGGCATGTAACATAGGCTTAGGCTAGTGGTTATGAAGAATAGGATATTTGTAGGATCAAAGGTATTTAAGGGATTTCAAGACTAAGGATCATTTGTGCTTGTTTCTTGACCTTTTGTCTTTGGAATGTCTTTCCAAAATGGTTTATCATGCCCCCCAATGTTGGGCTTGAGCTCTTTCTCTTTGTTTTTGATTTTTTTTCACTTGGTTTTGAGCATCATTGTATTGGTTCTTTTTTAGGCTCAAAATTTTTGGATCCTTTGGATGCCCCTTAGCTTTGTTTGGACATCTTTGATGATTGAGAATTTTCTTTTATGCCTCCAGTGTTGCTTGGGCACTTTCAATAGTTAAGGTTTTTTCTATGTCTCTCGCACTTTCCCCTAGTGTGGGGTGTGATCCTAGCCAAGGTTATTTCCAAAAATGTTACTAGGCTCAAAAAAAGACTATAAATGATATATTTTAGCCTCATGAAAGGATTGTCAAAGATGGCCTTTCTTCATCTCAAACACATGCACTTAAGATCGGTAAGCCTTGCTTTCATGCGAGTATGCAAAGTGATTTCTCATTATTCATTCAAATGAAACTCAACTTTGGAGTCACCTCATGGTGTTTTTTTTTCTAGGTTTTCTAGGTGTATGATTACCTTTCTAAGGAATCACTTGAATTTCCAGAACTTGTTTGTTTTGGACAAACACTAATATTATTTATGTTTTTGTACTAAACTTTGAATTCACAAAAATCTTTATGAACATGTGAGGTCATGCATAGTTTTGGAAGAAAAAGGAAACACACATCGAAGGATTCTTGGTGCAATGGTTTTATGAGTAAAGAGTGTGCTCGGAGTGTTATTTACATGAAACAACAATAGAAAGAAAGACATGTCATGAACACAGGAAAATACATGATCTTATTAACAAGAAGGCTCATTTGACATAGAAAGTCTCGTGGCATTATAAGCTAAATTACTGATAAGACTGAAATAGGTTGAAACCAACATGATTAAACAAAAAGCAATAATAAGGAAGGCTTCATCCTTCCATTTTGGTAAATCTTCTCATAGGCTAGACTTCCCATAACAGTTCTTGAGATGATGGGGACAAAACTTGTGGTCAGAATTTGAGTCCTTTAAAATTTATGTTGCCCTTTCGCACCCTACTTGGACCATTGATGCTTTTAGATTCCCCAAACATTCCATTGCTAGTGCATTTCAAATCCACCGCTTCAAACATTATTAGGTAGAGGGTTCGTGTTCACATTAGGAGTGTCTTCAAATGCTATCCACCCTACCTTGATTAATTGCAGAAGCTTTCTTTTGAAGGTGTTGCAAGTATGGATGTCATGTCCGGCAACACTAGCATAGTATTTGCAAGTGAGCTCTGGCTTGTACCAGCCAGGGTAAGGGAGGGTAAGGGGGCTGCAAAGGTGCTAGAGGCTCGGGAGCTACATGCCCGATGCTTAATAGCTTCTGGTACTTCTCATTTAGGGGTAGCGATAATGGAGGTTGTTGTTCTTAGACCCTTTGGTAATTTCCAATTTGGCTTTTGGCTTGAAAGTTTTGGGGTTTAGGCTTTTTAAAGTTGGCAATTTGGGATGGAGTGTGGTAGTTTTGGGATGAGTTTTTTTCGACCCCTGTAGCCATCTTTAACATGGTTGACCTCTTTTCTTTCGAAGCCTCTTTTCTCGGTGGGTGCAAAAATTCTACCACTCTTGACACCTTGCTCTATGCGTTCACACACTACCACAACGTCAGTGAATTACTGGGCCGAACTATCGATCACATGCTCGTAGTATGGTGCCTTGAGTGTGTCGGCAAATAAAGTGACCATCTCTTTATCCAGAAGTGGGGGATGTACTTCAGCAACTCATTCCCGCCATCTATGAGTGTATTCTCTTATGCTTTCTTTGTCCGTTTTCTCTATATTAGACAAGCTGGTTCGGTCAAGAGCAATGTCCATGTTGTACTTGTATTGTTTGACAAAAGCATCCACCAGATCTTTCCATCTCCGGATTTTTGCGTTGTTCAATCTCATGTACCAGCTCAATGTTGCCCCACTTAAACTATCCTGAAAAAAGTGCCTCAGTAGTTTTTCATTATGTACTACCTTGATTAGTACTTAAAAGTGCATTTTTATCAAGGTTTTATATCATCATTTTGCATTTAAAGTATCAATAACTCCTTAACTAAAGCATGTTTTATAATAACAAGTCAATACTATAAGATACCTTTAAATTATGGTAAATGTTCATCTTAAATGCAGGCCTATTACATAAATCAAAGGATTGATTGACGAGTTCAACTACTGAAATTGAGAAGACAAAGAGAGGGTGAAGCTTAGAAAAGAGATGCTGGTTCAGTCCAAACTGGAACACTGTTCAGTCATTGGGTCATATCTGGAGCTGTAGATCTTGGATTAAAATTTGGTTTATATGGCTAGAAAGCTAAGACATAGGCCTAAAACATTCATCAGGAGTGAAAGACTCAATTGTACTATTTGGAAGTCCAAATCTTAGCAATAATGGAGAAGTCAGAATCTGTCCTGCAGCCCAGACACTGTTCAGTGTTCAACCTATATCTCGAGTTCTAGAAGTCCAAATGCACCGATTTGTTTTTTGTTGGAAAGCTGAGACAATTTTCGAGAACTTTCATGACAAAAATATGTTCAAATTCTAACGTTATCAATGACGTTTTGTTTAGACAAGAAGATAAGGATTGTCACCAAGTCAAGATGTGGCCACCCACTCAACAATTAGTCATCAAATCAATAGTTTCAAATTTTGGCCTATAAAAGGAGGCATTTGCCATGCATTTAAGCATCTTGGTTTTCAAATCAAGATCATGTTCATGCTCTCTCTCTTTATATTTTTGTAATTTTTAAGTTTTGCTTTCATTAATCTCTTGTTTATGCCTTTCATTTCCTTTTCTTTACTTAGTTAACTTATATCTTATTTATGTTCTTTTCTTGTTTATTTATGTTTCTCTCTTTCATTATGTTTAGCCAAGTTTATTATATTAAGGTGGAAAGGTTACACTAATGGTGTAAGAATAAGTATAGTGTAAACTCAACATGGACTTTAATGTTTGATACTAACATGTTTTGTATTTGTTATCTTGTTCACTTTTAATACTTTGCTTGTTAAATGGTTAATCTAGATTTATGTTGTATAACCCTTGGTACAACAAATACTTGGCACTTTCATAGCCCAACCGTATGGTATAACCAACACATGTGCTATGAAAGGAACTTGATTTGTTGTTAATGTTGCGATGTCGCGGTCGCACAAATTAATTACCCTAGCTTCAAGCACAACACACAAGATAGTATAGAGCAAGCAAGGGGTCGATCCCACGAGGAAGATTCAAGTTAGATTTTTATGCTAGATGATATGCAATTTGGGGGGGGTTTGGACGTTATCTAGGCTAAAGCAAAAGAAAACAGAAAACTATCAAACAAAATTTAATAAAATCAGAAAATTATCAAGAGAACAAACCTTGGTCAGAAGCACACATCCACCTACAGAAATCAAAACTGATCATGGAAACGAAACATCAATTTATATTCTGAATATTTATCTCTTCTTAACATTGGTTAGTTAACGGATCCGCCGTATAACTAACCCTAACCATCAAACAACCACAATGTCCACACTAGTAATTTAATTTAATGGCAGCCTTAAGAACTAGATAAGTTGATTAATCAAGAAAACATAACTGTCCGCAGTCTATGTTTGATTTGATTGAATGTTCTCCCTAAGATTAATAACGTAGATCCGCAACAATTAGTAAACTCAGTTGCTTCACAAGTTCATATACCATAACTCCGGTTTTGATATCAAACTTAGCAATAGATTGTCTACAATAATAACTTAGAGTCCACTCTAGCAATTAAAATAAACAATCATAGGAAAAATAAGCATAGGAGAACAAACATATTCATCATATAAACTAAAAAGAAAAGGTAAAATAAATCTCACAGTTCTTGAAATCCGAAGGTTTCCGTGTCCTTGCAACCAAGAAAAAGTGTTTAGCCTTGCATGTTTGTTGAACAACTAATCAAAAAGAAGGAAGAATGCATAATTTAGGGTTTCTTAGAGGAAGGGGGCGTTTTTCTCTTCTTGGCTGGCTGCCCCCCTTCTCTTCTCTCATTCTTTTTATATCCTAGGAAACCCTAGGTCTCTATTTTACAAAATAGTCCTCCATTAAGTAGAATGTTTACATTTAAGTACTTTAATAACTATTTTCCTAAAAAAGGAGAAATAGCCTTGCATGAAATCTTCAGGCTTTGACTTAGAGGAGCTAAATTGCTGAAATAAAAACTTGGATATCGGTTTAGATGCTTCGGAACGTAATTTGGACTCGTTTCTTCACGAAACCTGTTTGCTGGCAGAATTCAGATGTCATCTTTGAAAACTCATATCTCCTTCATATGAGATCGTTTTTGGCTGAAATTTTGAGCGTTTATAGAAATTTGAGTCATGAATCCAATACAATTGATTTTGCATCAATTGGACTTCTGTAGCTCCAGATATTCAAGTTGGAAAGGCCGAAGGTCAACACTGGCAGATTGCGAGATTTGACTTTGAAGGCTGCGATTTCCATGCTCTTCTTTATTTTATTTTCTTAACTTAGATGTCCAAAAATGTATGGATGTTACCTTTTTAGTGCCAATGGAATCACTTCATTTCAACCTCTAGAGCTCACGCTCTGCACAAAACATCGACCGAAGGTCAAATCTGCCAATTATCTCCAATTTACTCCTTTTTGCATCTTTCATCCAAAAGTGCCTTCAAAACATAAAACAAAGAATATCAAGGCATTTTATATATAAAACATAGGCAAAACACTAGTTAAATGTGGGTGAAACTATTGAATAATATGGTTGCATCAGTTAACATAAGTTATAATCATGAATACCTGACAACATTTACAAGTATTAGCATTATTCGAATAAGATAACTAATGTAATCATGTTAACAATTTATAATCCGATTGGAACCTCCTTTGTGTGTGGTTTCCAGTTGAGTAATAAAAAGAGTTTATACTGTACTTGTTTGAAATACCATTAGTGGATTCTTTAACCTTGACAATTGTTTTATATTTGATCCTTACGTCAATATCACATCTCAAAGCTCTCTTCAACTCCTTTTTTGTTATTGTCTATTTCTTTATTTGTAGTTTATACAGTTAACCTCCCTGTGGTTCGACTCCGGTCTTGCCGGGTTATTTATTACTTCGACAATCCTACACTTGGTAGAAGACATCAACTCTTTGGTCGTGTCATACCTATGCCATTTTATTGCAGTAGGACTTGAGGTGAGTCATGACATTTTGTTCTACTATATTTGATGAACTCCAGAACACGAAACTTTTTTGGGACAACCATATTTGGGACCAGACACATCTCTGCTGACCGAACTGGGTCATATAAGTCTACCCCTATAATGACTTTGATTCTGGCTTCCAGTGCCTCTATATTATCTTGATCAATGCTATTAGATGATTTGGCCTTGTGGGATTCGTTAGCAAATGCCTCCATGACTGTAGGGGCTGGTGCAGTTGTCGCATACTACACCAATGTTGGATTCGTTAGCAAATGCCATTACCAAGCAGGCACTCAGATATGAGTTGGGTGTTTCATGCATTTGAACCATGAGCAATAGTCATAGGGCAGATCGTTAATCCTCCACCTAACTTATAAGTTTGTTTGTACTTTATTGTTACCCAATTTTTGACCTACCTTTTTGATAAAATTTTCAAAAGAATCCAAAAATAGCGAAAAACAAATTTTTTTTAAAAAAATACGTTTTTTAATATATTTGCATCGTTTTTAGCATTTTCAGCATAGTCTCAAAAGACTTTAAATTTTCAAAGATCTTTGGAACGCGTTTAACTTTTAATGTGTTATTTTTAAAATCACCAATTTTCCTCATTTGAGTCGATGTTGATAAGAAAAACCCAAAAAAATAGAAAAATCGATTGCTCCCGTTATCTTCTTCCCAGTCTTCAATGGTCCCCACAGACCAGCCTCTAACAGCACCCACAGCAACCGTGGAGGAAAATAGAAGAAACTAGATCTAAAAACACTAACTATAATCGACTGCTGTGTGCGTTTTTTTATTGTTGCAGATGATGTAGCTCCTCACAGCTGGCAGGGAAAGGAAGAGGAGAGGAAGACATTTCCGATCCACTATTTTGATCTAACACCGTTCCTGCAGTTCTAGAAGGCTTCCCAGCACTGTTATGGATTTTTGAGGGTCTATTTTGTAATTTTTTAATTTTTTAATAAATTTAAATTGTTTAATGTGTTCTTTAGATTATTTTGAATGTTGATTATTTTGTAATAATATGTAGTTCTGGGTGTGAGAAAATATAGTAAAAAAAAGTGATGTGTGTGTTTGTTTTTTTATGTATGTTTTTTTGAAATGATAAAAAAAAAACTAAAAAAGATAAAAAGAATTAAAAAGAAAAAAAAATAAATGTTTTAATTTGCATTGAATTTGATTCATATTTCAAAAAAATATCAAAATATTTTTCTTTTGGTATCTGGGATTATAATCTTATACGTAAGATGTATTCTTGATATTTAATAGAAAAGTTTGTTTTGTTTTTATTGATGCTAGAGCAATTAGGTTTTTTTTTTATTCGATAAGATAAGGATTTCCTTACCGAGGAGAACTTTTCTTTTCTTTTTTAAGAAATCATTGGCAAGACAACTTTCAAAACCTTTTAAATTACATCAAATTGCGAAGCAGCTTACCTTAGGTAAGGTGCGTTAAGGGTGCTAATACCTTCCCTAACCATAACCAATCCCTTACTCGTAAATCTCTAACAAGACCAATACATCCGGGTTTCCTAATAACCTTTAGTGAAATACTAGGTTGCGACTCCCAAGAACCAATCAAGCAAACATAACGAAAATCACCAATCGGATGCCACGCGGGTGACGTGTGACAGAATGGTGACTCCACCGAGGAAGGTACTGTTTCTAACAATATTGGACTAAGCTTTGTGTATTTGATGTGTTTAAGTTTTTGTTTTTTTTCCCCTTATTTTGTTAATGTTTTTTTTCCATGCATTGTATAGAATTGTCTCATACTTCACATGTATTTATTTTTGAAAGCACACACAAGCTTCTACGTCAAGTGGGGAATTAACGATTTGTCCTATGACTATTGGTCAGGGTTCAGATGAGTGAAACACCCAACTCATATCCGAGTTCCTGCTTGGTAATGGTGGGTATATGTACCTTAATTATTTCTTGCAACGCCCCTATACTGTCTTTACAAAGATTGTCACTAGGCAGATATGAGACCCTTTTGAGACTAGGTAGAAAACCTACCCATGTTCACATAATGAATAAAACCTGTCCTTAGGTTGTATGTGTTATTGTTATTTGCATAAGGGCAAACCCTTTTTGAAGCATCTTGAACTCAAGACTTGTGGGCGACACAATGGCCGTCACTCAGAAAATTTTCATTGTAGAGTTTGGGCAAGAATCAAGATTCTTGTTTCATCATACAAGAGTTACGACTATATGTCACCCCTTGAAGGGCGAGTTCATCATATAGATTACATGATCATACATTTGTCATGCATGCACCGGGATGAAAAGTAGGTTCCCTTACCCGAGATCTACTATATTGGACCGAGAAAAGTTGGAAAATATAGAATGGGGTCCGATAAGAGGGTCATTGTCTAAAGGAAATTGAGAGCATCAAATGTGAAGTAGCTAGACTCTTTGATCAGCTTGAACAAGTGCTGAACTTCAAGAGGGGAAAGGGAATGTTTGCACAGCCTCCTGTAAAAGCATTGTCAGTCCATGTCCCACACAATGTAAACATCATTGACTTTTCTCCTTAGCACTCCATCAGTAGAGGCCATAAACATTGAAGTGGCACCACCTCTCCTTCATTGCAGTCATGAACGGCAGCAACGAATTTAGTTATCAACAAAAGACAATCTCCTTTTTGGTTTAGTTGCACTGTTAATTATTCACCGACTCCACATATTTCAATGGCACCCAATAGCTGTCAGCCTTTCACGCCATGAGTAGAGGCCTTCTTTCTAGCCACATCTGCTGTGAACTCCATTCCAGTCCAGCAACATAGGATGCTGGTCTGAAAAACATGACTTTACATTGAACTTCAACATAGCAGAGCTCTCTTTATAGAGATCTGTTTGTGGCTCTGCAAGTGGGACATACAAGAGGGGATGTAGTAGTTTCAGAAGCTATGAAAATTTACACCACCAGTTTCAGCACTGAAACACTATAGTAGGCAGAAGAGCCAGACCTGGTCTGAAAAATAGAGTAGGCATTGAATTTCAATATAGCAGAGTTCTCTCTATAGAGATCTGTTTGTGGATCTGCCAGTGGGGAATCTAAGAAGGAATAAAGTAGCTTCAGATCATCTTCAATTTTCTCCTACCAGTGTTAGCATTAAAACATAGAAGTAGAGAGAAGAGACATGCCTAGACTGAAAAACATGAAGAAGACTGAAACTTCAACAGAGCAGAACTCCCTCTATTGGTACTTGTTTGTTGCACCACCAGTGAGGAATCGAAGAGGAGACATAAGAGTTTCAAATTCATTAGTTTCTCTTCTAGTAGAGATAATACATGATTCCACGCATCGGTAATGGCGATGCTACGCGCTACCAAGATTACCTAGCTGTTTGGAGGTTCTAACAATCCTCAAACAACCATAACAACATTGGAAGATTGACATAATGTTGCTGTAAGGATTGCTGAAGGAATTGAGCAAGCTATGAAGAGGGGAAAGATTGAAGGTTATACCATGGGTGCTGGAACAATGATAAGAGATGAATCAGAAGATTATCTCCAAGGTGAGAAACCTTAGTTATTTTGCCTAGTCAGAACTTGCTATGCTACTGCTCAAATGTCTTTACCAAGATGGATATACCTTATCTACTCGAGTTTGTCTACTAGCATGTGTCAGATTCCAGACTTGTCGCCTCGACTCCGTTAAATCCTATATAACCACTATTTCTAGGTGGTATAATCCAGACAAGAGATGTGAATATTATGGTAGGGTCTTAGGCCATTCATTTGAATAGTTGCAAAATTTTCAAGAATCGAGACCGGATGATGGTGAGCAAGAAGCAAGTTGAGTTTGTGAAAGATGATGTTATCAACCATATCATCACCAGAACATCCTCAGATTGACAAAAGATAAAAAAAAAAATGCTTGGCAAAGCACAAATCTTGCTAGAAAAGCTGATCTAAGAATGGTGCGGAATTGTCAATCATTTTGTTGTGGATTTTTGCCATTTTGTATTTTGTTTTGGGGTCACATCTTATCCTTGAACGAAACATGTCTTTTCTTTTTCTTCTTGTTGTTTTGAAATCAAGAGATGCTTTTTTTCAAAGGGTATTTTGACAAAATATTTTGATCAAACTCCAACATGCAAAATTAAAGCTAATCAATCCTGAAGATTAAAAGTATTTTGATTGCAGAAATGACTCGATGTTCGTTAAAATGGTATGGGGTGACCAAACAAATTTTAAGCTCACACATGAAATTGAACCACCCACAATGTAGCTAAATTTTAGCAGTATGCATAATGACATGTAGTGGATTCGGTAGTTATGGACTCGTGAATCATGATTCTTACAAGTTCAAATCATTACACTGGATGAAGTCAAAATTTATCGGTTCTAACTAACCTTGCTTGAAATGAGAAAAGGCCATCTTTGATATCCCCTCACTTTCTAAAGATATTTATCCTTTGCAAATCCATTTTGAGCCTGATAGAATGTTTCTTTTCAAAAGAAACCTTGACCAAGATCACACCCCACACTAGGGGAAAATAAGAGATTTTTGTTAGCAAAGATGAAGACAATGTTAGAATCAATGGATAAGGGGGAAGGCTAAGAATAAAAGTCCAACAATTAAGAGAGGCCTAAAAGAAAGAAACCATACACTGAGGGTATGTGAGAAAACTTTGAGGAAGGCTATGATAAAAAAAAAGAGTGGAAATTGCCAACACTTAAAGGCAAGTCAAGATTAAGGAAAGAAAATGCCTATCAAGTCTAGAAATAGCAAAAGAGGTTTCAATTAAGAAAAGACACAGCATACGCTAAAAATCAATACCAGAAAAAAATTTTGAGTTACAAACAGTGTCTTTTGGTATCAACTATAAAGCCTCAAATGATTAGACTGGTTATTCATCAAGGAAAAAGTTGGATTTGCTTTATGACCTATGTTAAGAGAATTCTAATATTTGAGGTTAACAAGGTTATATGTCACTTTCCCTACAAAGACAACAAAAGAAAGAGAATTGATTAATAGTTGATGTTGATCCTAAGTCTTTGAAACCCTTAAACACCTTTTTGAGCTTGTGAATTTCCCTATCTTTCATAGCCATAAACCATAGCCTGCATTACGTGATTTTAAAAGCCCTTTTCGATCAAGTAAGCAATCTGAACTGATAAATGGCGTTCTCAAAACTGGAAGAGCTTTTCTATAAGGGTTGTGATTTCATGAATTAAGCTACTGGTTATTATGCATGTTGATAAAATAAATGCTAAGCAAAGAAACAACCTTTCTTGATAAAGCTTGGGCATCTTGTTTTTTAAATTCATAAAAATATCACCTCATCATAGACCATCAAAAGATATACCCAAAATCAGAGTTTAAAATGGATACAAAGAACCATGAAAAAAAAAAGAAGCCATTTTAATCTTGCAACGGGTCAATTTCTGTTTTCAAAATACAAGACAAATCTAAGGATTACATATTTTGAATTACGTGTGTTGGGTCTTTGACCAAAAAGCTTAATTTTCAAAATGATCTTTTCCAAAACTGATATCTCTCTAATTTCATTTCAACAATTAGATTGAATATACATGACCTTTGAAATATGAGATTTGATTCCAGAACAAGAAAGATTGTAGAACAAAGAAGAACATTGATTGAGTCTGCGGAATCCTTGACATGAAATGACATCAACTCTTCTCAACACTCCTTGAAAAGTTGAGCCACCTGGGGGCAATACAATGGACCCTAAAAAGGAGAAACAAGCAGTATTCAGATTAGCTAGGGGGCAATGAAAGATGATTAAATAATAAATCAGTGAACTGATGACAATGGTGTTCAAAAAAAGATAGACAGATGAACGAACATGTTCAGATCAACTGGGGGCAATGTTGTTCAAAAACATCCCATGATCTAGTGAACTCCAGCAACAATTGAAGAAAACATTGCACTTGAGGTACAACTTCGTATCTTCATCTTGGGGTTACCCTTTGAAACATGGCTATGACAGATGTTATCCCATAGTTACATTTGAATGAATGTCAGAAAGATGCACACCACCAAAATAGACTGTGGGACCATCTGTTTTGGAGCTCAAAGGCACATTTCATTGCATGAATATGGGTGATAAAATGAACATTATTGATGATGCCAATGCATTTCTTTTCACAATCTGATTCGACAAGATGAGAGAAATCCATGGAGAAGAACATTGAGCTTACAACGATGAACCTTGTACTGCAAGCTATGAGATGCATGTTTGGACGACTAGATAGTTTCCAAGAAGACTGGTGATAACATATACTTGAAGAGTATCGTTTCAACTTGAGGCAAGTTCATGACTAATTGACAATCTTGATGGGTGTTGGCACGATGCGCACAATCAATGAGAGAACAATTCTCTGAATAATCCAGAAGATGAATGATCGGTTAAGCTCATTCATGATGAATCAAGCAATACCACGCTTGGGGGCACACTCATGCTTGATAAACAACGAGAGGAGTAATCATCGCGGAAAGCTTAGGTAGGCATGACACTTACAACTGAGTGGATGGCTAGCACACGGATAAGCCGATAAATCAAAAGGACAAAGAAGGCTTTAGAATGCAAACAAAGGCACCTTATGACGATGGAACATCAAAGAAGGGGACCTATATTCCAAATCAAGTAAGAATGCATGCATGTCATCTGACCTCAAAACATTGCACAATTATTTTTGAATTGTTACAGGAAAAATCCTCGATGAGGTCCAGCTAAATTGTGGAAAAAGAAAGAAGCATTGCGTTGATGATAACAACGAATCGGTTTTGATCATGGAATAAGAAGAAGATGAGATGAACCCTACCATTAGGAAAATCTAAAAGAAATGAAAAGATTAACCTTGCAATTGGGAAGCTCGAGTTTTGAAACCCCACGATCAGGAATTATCAGGTCAACCATGCAATCAGGAAGCATTGAGTTTTCAAACCCTGCGATCGAGAATTATCAAGAAGCACCAAGTTTTCCAGCCTTTCTCCTATCATCCCTTCAGGACTTTGCTAGGTAAGTCCTATTCTTGTCACTTCATATTCTTTTCCATCTGGGTAAGTCACCCATTACAATGAGACCACACTTCACATTCTTTTAATCTGGGTAGGTCACCCATTACAATGAGACCGCACTTCACATTTTTTCCATCTGGGTAGGTCACTCATTACAAAGAGACCGCTTTTCACATTCTTTCCACCTAGGTAGGTCACCCATTACAACGAGACCACTTTTTACACACATTCTTTGGTTTTGGTTAAAGGAGGTCGTTAGAAGGGATCTCAGGTAGCTTTGGTTATAGGGAATCGCTAGATGGGATTTCAGGTTGATCGAGCTACACACATTCTTTGGTTTTGGTTAAAGGAGGTCGCTAGAACAGATCTCAGGTAGCTTTTGTTAAAGGGAATCACCATATGGGATTTCAGGTTGACCGAGCTACACACATTCTTTGGTTGGTTAAAAGAGGTCACCAGAAGGGATCTCAAGTAGCTTTGGTTAAAGGGAATCACTAGATGGGATATCAGGTTGACCGAGCTACACACATTCTTTGGTTTTGGTTAAAAGAGGTCGTCAGATGGGATCTCAGGTGGCTTTGGTTAAAAGGAATCGCCAGATGGGATATCAGGTTGACCGAGCTACACCCATTCTTTGGTTTTGGTTAAAGGGGGTTGCTAGATGGGACTCAGGTTAACGGAAAAGAAAACGAGAAAAAAAAAGAGAGAAAGAAGAGAAAGAAAAGAGAAGGAAAAGAGAAAGAAACAGAAAAAAAAAAAGAAGAAGAAGAAGGAAGTAAGGTCTTTAGATGAGTGGATATTAAGCAAGTTAGGAAGATAAGAAGACAAGTTTTCTTTACAAAGCTTACTATGCAAAACATTGAGGAGTTTTGCTTCGTAAGTATTGTAAAGACGGGGCATCTGTTGTTACCCAATTTTTTACCTACCTTTTTTTATAAAAGTTTTGAAAAAAAATCAAAAAATAGTGAAAAACAACAAAAATTCAAAAAAATACATTTTTAATATATTTGCATTGTTTTTAGCATTTTTAGCATCGTCTCAAAAGAATTTAAATTTTCAAAGATCTTTGGAACGCATTCGACTTTTAACACGTTATTTTTAAAATCACCGATTTTCCTTATTTGAGTCGATGTTGATATGAAAAACCCAAAAAAATAAGAAAAATCAAATTTACAAAAAAAAAGAATTTGAGGGACCAAGTTTGGAAACCTAGCAACATTTTTGCGTATAAATAGGAGTTTCCAACACATACACAATGGGGGGACAATTTTACACATTGGGAGGCAACACAAAAAAAAAACCCTAAACCCATCTCTTTCAAAGCCAGCAGCCGCCCCCTATCACCAAAACTTTCCTCTCAGCCGTCCCCTGAACTCTCACTCACAACAGCTCCTCCATCATCACAAGCTCAACTCTCACCCCAGAGACCGCCTCCCACTCTCTACTTCCTCCATCTCCCAAAACCAGCCAAACCTCTCCCCGTCATCTTCCTTAGCCTCTCTGTAACCCAACTCCCCATTTTTTTTCCCGCAGCCAACAGACCGCCTCCCAGACCAAACATAGCGGCAAGCCCAACCACCGCTGCTATCAACAGAAGCGAAGACCACCAGCTCAACCGGCCCCAGGAACCAGCCAAAGGACAACAGTCCACAGACTCAGATAGGTCCGCTTTCCTCCAGCTCCTCCCTTACAGACCGAACCATCTTGCCCCTCTATTCAGCCTCCAATAGCAGCGGCCAAAACAACAGCCCGAAGCCAACCTGATACGGATCAGCCCAACACCAAGCGTAATCATACCAACGACCCATTAGAGGTGCCAATTGGGCCAATCACAAAAACTAGGGCAAAGAAGCTTAAAGAAGCATTGAATGGGCTTGTTCAGAACATATGGAGCAAAATGGACCTAGATGGGCTTGAGACATTTAAGGAGCATGAAGGGCAGCCTTTAATCCATCTAGTTCAGGTCCAAGAAGAGCCCAATTCGTGTGGAACATGGGGTTGATGTGTCCGGCCCAATACCAGCCTTGTTAGGCTTGTTTTCCTAATGCTACAAGGATAAAAAGTCAGCAATTGATTCTCCTAATTAAGTAAGGAAGTTGGCCATATTTTATTCCTAAAGAGAGGAGGACTATTTAATGCTTTTCCTAACTTAGGAAGGAAAGTAATTAAATCAGCAACAAAGGAGGAAATTTGTTTTCTTATTTGTCAAAGTTAAACAAGGAAATCCAAGCTAATCAAGGACATCAAGGGGGGGCAGCAACACAAATTTTCCAAATCAGATTTGTCCTAGTTTATTTGGGACTTCTTAAGGGTGACAAATCTGATTCTAGCATATTCAGCATGATAATTTTCAGAATTTTATTATTTTATTATTTTCTTCTTAGTTTTTTGGGTTATTATTACTTATTTGGGTCAATTGTAAGTGGGCTTCATATAAGTCCACCTAAGGGGGGTCCATTAGGGTTTTCTTAAGTCTAGAGTCAGTATAAATAAAGGCATAACCAAACATGTAAGGTTACGCAATTTTCAGATCAATAAACTTCTTTGCTGCACTTATTGTGTGTTGGTGGGATAATCTCCCTTCCTTGGTTCTCTAAAGAACTAAAAACGACTTATCGAAGAACAACTGTCTTCGTGGCGTCATCCTTATACTTCTTGTTCGCGAATCAATATTCATTGGGTGGGGGTCTTCGTTTCCAATACTGCTGGTGCCTAGGTACAAGTTATCTTTGTGTCACACTCCTATCAAACCTGATTTACTTGGCTTTCCGGGAATTGGTGTCTTTGTGTGTGGGTTGCGTGACCATGTGATCACGAGGTTCGCATCATTTGGTATCAGAGCTTGGCTCCATTAATCAGGTTATATCCTTCTAAAATTTTTGTTTCTTGTTGATTCCGCAAAAAAAATTCCTTAGTATCCAATTTCTTCTCCTTGAATTTGCGGCATATAAAAAAAATTGTTATTTCATTCTTTTATTGTTCAAAATATATCAGTAGCATCAAAAACAAAAAAAAAAAGAAAAGAGAAAAGCAAAAAAAAAAATCGTTCAAAAAAGATGTTATTGGATTATGCCGCAGAAAACTAAACAAGAGAAAATTGGATCAAATCAACTCAGAATTAGCTAAAATTTTATAATCTGATTACTGGGCTCCTAATCGCACCACATATCAAATTTGGGGTCAATTGGATATCGTTTGCTTTGGGTTTCAAATTCGGGTCTAATGAGGTCTGATTCATAACGTTTTTGCGTCAGTATATCAAACCTTATCGTAAATTGCTCTAACTTTATATTCTGTCTATTTGGGTTGATATCACACTATATCTAAAATTTTAACTCAATTGGACATCATTTACTTTAGGTTCCAGATTCGGACTTAACTCTTCGTAAACGAGTCTGTTTTGCGTCAACTTTTGAAATTCGCTTGCTTTCTGTTTGTTTTTGTTTCTTGCAGTTTATTTTCATCATATACAACATATTTGGGTGTTGTTTCATCATTTTGCATATTTTTTGTTTCTGTTTTTTATTCGAGTCTTCAGTTTCATTCATATTTCGGATAGACTCGCTTGCTACTCGCGAGATTATCATCGCAGTTTCGTTTTGCTTGTTTTCTAGTTTTTATTGCTTCTTGAGTCATATATATAATTGGATTGCGCTGCCAAGTTGGTTCTATTTGGTGTTGGTTTCAGTTTCGCAAGAACCGCAGAAGGTGAGACGAGAGGTGTGAGCGTGTGAGGATATTAAGAGTGTTTGAGCGAAATACGAGCGACGTGAGGATAATTTTTTTTTACCACTAACCAATTTTTGCAGGTACTATCATGTCAGATCAAAACAACACACCACCCCATCCTGAGGGAGAACTTACGTTCCAAATGCAAGCCATGACGCAGATGATGGAGAGGATGAATTTTGTGATGGGAAATGTGTGTGACAGACTTGATAGGGTAGAGAAACGTTGTAACGAGGCTGGTACAAGCACCCAAAATATGAGGAAGCTTGGGGCTGAACCGAAAGCAAACAATGGCGGTAGGGCCGGAAGGCCAAGGTGGGCTGATTATGAGGATTTTGAGGAGGCCGTTGATGATATTGGTGATGGTGGTTTTGAGGATGAGGACATAGGCCATCGGGAAGGTTTTCGGCAGCCTAGAAATCGAAGGGATTATGGGAATAGAACTAGGGGCCAATTCGGCCAAAGGGAAAATTTACGTACTGTTGGGGGACATGCTGATTTAGATGGTGATTTGGATGCCATCAAACTGAAAATACCTTCTTTTCAAGGTAAAAACGATCCCGAGGCATATTTGGAGTGGGAGAAAAAGGTGGATTGGATTTTTGATTGCCATAACTATTCGGAGGTGAAGAAAGTAAAATTAGTAGTCATCGAATTCACAGATTATGCACTGATATGGTGGGATCAGAATGTTATTAGTAGAAGGAGGAATGGAGAGAGGCCGGTAGCGTCGTCGGAGGAGATGAAAGTGTTGATGAGAAGGCGATTTGTGCCTAACAACTATTATAGAGATTTGTATTTGAAATTGCAGGGTTTGAATCAGGGTTCTAGGTCCGTGGATGAGTATTTCAAGGAGATGGAGATTGCCATGATTCGGGCCAATGTGATTGAGGATCGGGAAGCTACCATGGCTAGATTTCTAAATGGGCTGAATAGGGACATTGCGAATGTTGTAGAATTACAACATTGTGTGGAATTGGAGGACATGGTCCATATGGCAACGAAGGTGGAGAGGCAAATAAAGAGAAGGGGCAGTACACGTTTTCAGACCAATTCGGCTTCATCTTCCTCAACATGGAGGCCGAATTTGAAAAGAGAGGGGGCTGTCTAACCAAAGCCTTATGCAAAGGTCGAACCACCTAAGGCCAAAAAGGATACTCATACGGATGGCAAAGGTAAATCTGAATCTCAACCTACTCGTGATAGAGATATTAAATGCTTTAAGTGTTTAGGGAAGGGGCACATTGCATCTCAGTGTCCAAACCGAAGAGTTATGCTTACAAGAGACAATGGGGAGGTTGAATCTGAAAGTGACAAATCTGAAAGTGAAGAGATGCCACCTTTGGTGGATTGTAGTGATGAGGAGATTGCATATCCTGTTGAGGGGGAGGCCTTGGTTATAAGGCGTGCGCTGAACATGCAAATCAAAGAAGATGATGTAGATCAGCAACGGGAAAATATATTTCACACTTGATGTCACATCCAAAAGAAGGTATGTAGCATGATAATTGATGGAGGTAGTTGTGCTAATGTTGCTAGTGATACTCTTGTGAAGAGATTGAATCTGAGTTGTGTTAAGCATCCGAGGCCTTATAGATTGCAATGGTTGAATGAATGTGGTGAAGTGAGGGTTACTAAGCAGGTTGTGATTGCGTTTGCTATTGCGAAGTATTCCGATGAGATTTTGTGTGATGTAGTCCCAATGCATGCTAGTCACTTACTTTTGGGGGGTCCATAGCAGTTTGATCGGAAAGCGATTCATGATAGGTTTAGAAATAGGTTCACTATTGTAAAGGATGGTAAAACCATCACTATTGTACCTCTTTCTCCAAAACAAGTGTATGATGATCAAATGAAATTAAAAAAGGAATGTGAGGATGGGAAGAGTGAAAATTCACGTGAGGACAATGGTGAGAGAAAACCATCAGATTTGGCTAAACCTAAATCATTAATTAAACCGGTTGAGAGTGGAGGTAAAAACCAAGGAGTGAAGAAAGTAAACTTGTGTGATGATAATACTGTGGAAAAATTAAAGAAACAACCCAATTTTTATGCAAAGGGATCTCAAATCAGATCCACATTTTTCACTAATAAGCCAATGATCTTACTTGTGTATAAGGAGGCTTATTTTAACACTAACGATCTTGATTATACTATTCCTAGTGTGGCTGTTTCTTTGATGCAGGAGTTTGATGATGTATTCCTTGAAGACATCCCTAATGGATTACCACCATTAAGGGGGATTGAACATCAAATTGATCTTGTGCCCGGAGCTTCAATTCCTAACCGTCCAGCCTATAGAAGCAACCCCGAGGAGACGAAGGAGCTTCAAAGGCAAGTAGATGAGTTGATGATGAAGGGGTACATTCGTGAGAGTATGAGTCCTTGTGCTGTGCCAGTGCTACTTGTGCCTAAAAAGGATGGTACATGGAGGATGTGTGTCGATTGTCGTGCCGTCAATAACATAACAGTAAAGTATCGACATCCTATTCCTAGGCTTGATGACATGTTAGATGAGTTACATGGATCATGTATTTTCTCTAAGATTGACTTAAAAAGTGGGTACCATCAAATTAGGATGAAAGAGGGTGATGAGTGGAAAAATGCATTTAAGACTAAGCATGGTTTGTATGAATGGTTAATCATCCCGTTTGGACTTACAAATGCACCTAGCACGTTTATGCGTTTAATGAATCATGTATTGCGTCCATTTATAGGTAAGTTTGTTGTTGTGTATTTTGATGATATTTTGATCTATAGCAAGAACTTAAATGAGCATCTTGATCATTTGCGTAATGTACTTAGTGTGTTGCGTAGTGAGCAATTATATGCTAATCTTAAGAAGTGTATCTTTTGCATGGAAAAAATTGTGTTTCTTGGCTATGTCGTAACTGCGCAGGGAATCAAGATGGACAAGGAGAAAGTTAAGGCCATCCGGGATTAGCCTACACCAAAATCGGTAAGTGAGGTAAGGAGTTTTCATGGACTTGCTAGTTTTTATAGAAGGTTTGTGATGGATTTTAGTACTATTGCTGCACCTTTAACTGAAATTGTGAAAAAATCTGTTGGATTCAAATGGAATGATGAACAGGATGAGGCTTTTAATTTGTTGAAAGATAAACTTTGTTCGGCACCTGTTTTAGCTTTGCCAGACTTTACGAGAGCTTTTGAAGTTGAATGTGATGCGTCAGGTATTGGTATAGGAGCTGTGTTAATGCAGGATAGGAGGCCCATTGCATATTTCAGCGAAAAACTTAATGGGGTAGCCTTGAATTACCCTACATATGACAAGGAGCTCTATGCCTTGGTAAGAACTTTAGAGACGTGGCAACATTACCTGTGGCCCAAGGAGTTTGTGATACATTCTGATCATGAATCATTGAAGCACTTGAAAGGGCAAGGTAAGTTGAGTAGGAGACATGCCAAATGGGTTGAATTTATTGAAACCTTTCCATATGTGATCAAGTATAAGCAAGGGAAAGAAAACATTGTGGCTGATGCACTTTCGCGCAGGTATGTTCTTTTATCTACTTTGGGTGCTAGATTTTTAGGATTTGAACACATAAAAGAATTGTACAAGGATGATAGTGATTTTGCAAATGTTTACGATGCTTGCGAAACTTTGGCTTTTGGAAAGTTTTATAGACTTGATGGATATTTGTTTAAAGAGAATCGTTTGTGTGTTCCATTAAGTTCTATGCGTGAATTGCTTGTACGTGAAGCACATGGAGGCGAGTTGATGGGGCATTTTGGTGTTGTTAAGACTTTGGATGTGTTGCATGAGCATTTTTATTGGCCTAAAATGAAAAAAGATATGCAACGCATATGTGATAAATGCATAACGTGTAGAAAAGCAAAGTCTAGGACTCAACCACATGGCTTGTATACCCCTTTGCCTGTACCGAAAGAACCATGGGTAGACATTTCAATGGACTTTGTCTTAGGTTTACCTAGGTCAAAACGGGGTAGGGATTCCATCTTTGTAGTTGTTGATAGGTTTTCAAAGATGGCACACTTCATTCCATGTCATAAAACTGATGATGCAACTAACATTGCTGATTTGTTCTTTAGGGAGATAGTACGGCTTCACGGGGTCCCTAAGAGCATTGTTTTTTATAGAGATGTTAAGTTCCTTAGCTATTTTTGGAAGGTGTTATGGGGAAAATTGGGTACTAAACTGTTGTTTTCAACTACTTGTCACCCCCAAACAGATGGACAAACCGAAGTGGTTAATAGGACCTTAACACAACTTTTGCGTGCTGTCATTCAAAAGAACTTAAAGAATTGGGAAGATTGTTTGCCATTTATAGAGTTTGCATATAATCGTAGTGTGCACTCTACTACTGAATTTTCACCATTTGAAATTGTGTATGGATTTAACCCTTTAACTCCAATGGATTTGATTCCTTTGCCAATTGATGAAAGGGTTAGTCTGGATGGTAATCGTAAAGCACAGGTGGTGAAAACACTTCATGAGAGTGTGCGGCAACAGATTGAAAAGAGGAATCGTGTGTATGCAACCAAAGCCAATAAGGGGCGCAAACATGTTGTCTTTCAGCCCGGCGATTGGGTTTGGGTGCATATGCGTAAGGAGAGATTTCCGGCCCATAGGAAATCAAAGCTACAACCACGAGGAGATGGGCCATTTCAGATCCTTGAGAGGATCAATGACAATGCTTATAAAGTTGATTTGCCAGGTGAGTATGGTGTTAGTGTTACCTTTAATGTTTCTGATCTTACTCTGTTTGATGTAGGTGATGATTCGAGGTCGAATCCTTTTGAAGAGCGAGGGGATGATACGGATCAGCCCAACACCAAGCGTAATCATGCCATCGACCCATTAGAGGTGCCAATTGGGCCAATCACAAAAACTAGGGCAAAGAAGCTTAAAGAAGCATTGAATGGGCTTGTTCAGAACATATGGAGCAAAATGGACCTAGATGGGCTTGAGACATTTAAGGAGCATGAAGGGCAGCCTTTAATCCATCTAGTTCAGGTCCAAGAAGAGCCCAATTCGTGTGGAACATGGGGTTGATGTGTCCGGCCCAATACCAGCCTTGTTAGGCTTGTTTTCCTAATGCTACAAGGATAAAAAGTCAGCAATTGATTCTCCTAATTAAGTAAGGTAGTTGGCCATATTTTATTCCTAAAGAGAGGAGGACTATTTAATGTTTTTCCTAACTTAGGAAGGAAAGTAATTAAATCAGCAACAAAGGAGGAAATTTGTTTTCTTATTTGTCAAAGTTAAACAAGGAAATCCAAGCTAATCAAGGACATCAAGGGGGGGCAGCAACACAAATTTTCCAAATCAGATTTGTCCTAGTTTATTTGGGATTTCTTAAGGGTGACAAATCTGATTCTAGCATATTCAGCATGATAATTTTTGGAATTTTATTATTTTATTATTTTCTTCCTAGTTTTTTGGGTTATTATTACTTATTTGGGTCAATTGTAAGTGGGCTTCATATAAGTCCACCTAAGGGGGGTCCATTAGGGTTTTCTTAAGTACAGAGTCAGTATAAATAAAGGCATAACCAAACATGTAAGGTTACGCAATTTTCAGATCAATAAACTTCTTTGCTGCACTTATTGTGTGTTGGTGGGATAATCTCCCTTCCTTGGTTCTCTAAAGAACTGAAAACGACTTATCGAAGAACAACTGTCTTCGTGGCGTCATCCTTATACTTCTCGTTCGCGAATCAATATTCGTTGGGTGGGGGTCTTCGTTTCCAATACTGCTGGTGCCTAGGTACAAGTTATCTTTGTGTCACACTCCTATCAAACCTGATTTACTTGGCTTTCCGGGAATTGATGTCTTTGTGTGTGGGTTGCGTGACCATGTGATCACGAGGTTCGCATCACAACCGCCGCTCATCTTCTCCTGGCCGACCCAATTTCCCCATAACCGAGAGCAACCCCACAGCGACTCCTTTCTTCCTCAGGCCGAACACAGCGACAACCCTTGTTATCTTCTTCCCAGTCTTCAACGGTCCCCACAGACCAGCCTCTAACTTCACCCAAAACAACCGTGGAGGAAAGTAGAAGAAACCAGATCTAAAAAACTAACTACAATGGACTGTTGTGTGTGTTTTTTTATTGTTGCAGATGATGTAGCTCCTCACAGCCGGCAGGGAAAGGAAGAGGAGAGGAAGACGTTTCTGATCCACTATTTTGTTGCCTTCATTAGCGGCGATGCGTGAACCCACGCGCCTCCAGTGGTGGCGGCGCGTGGAGCAACGTGCCGACACCGTTCTAGCACCGTTCCTGCAGTTCCAGAAGGCTTCCCAGCACTATTATGGATTTTTAAGGGTCTATTTTGTAATTTTTGAATTGTTTAATAAATTTGAATTGTTTAATGTGTTGTTTAGATTATTTTGAATGTTGATTATTTTGTAATAATATGTAGTTCTGGGTGTGAGAAAATATAGTAAAAAAAAGTGATGTGTGTGTGTTTTTTTTATGTATGTTTTTTTGAAATGATAAAAAAACTAAAAAGATAAAAAGAATTAAAAAGGAAAAAAAATATCAAAATATTTTTCTTTTGGTATCTGGGATTATAATCTTATACGTAAGATGTATTCTTGATATTAAATAGAAAAGTTTGTTTTGTTTTTATTGATGCTAGAGCCATTAGGTTTTCTTTACCCAATAAGATAAGGATCTCATTACCAGGAGAACTTTTCTTTTCTTTTTTAAGAAATCGTTGGCAAGACAACTTTCAAAACCTTTTAAATTACATCAAATTGTGAAGCAGCTTACCTCAGGTAGGGTGCGTTAAGGGTGCTAATACCTTCTCTAGTAACAACCAGTCTCTTACTCGTGAATCTCTGACAAGAGCAGTACATCCGGGTTTCCTAGTAACCTTTAATGAAATACTAGGTGGCGACTCCCAAGAACCAATCAAGCAAACATAATGAAAAATCGGCAATCAGACGCTACGCGGGTGACGTGCGACATACTTCCTAAAAAATTAAAGCGTGATGCATAAGGCAATTATATACAATGCATGAAAAAATATGTACAGAAATTAAAGCTTGTAAGAAAATAAATAAGAGCATATTAACAGAAAACACACAAACCAAACAACACAATTATCAAACAAAAACAATGCTTAGTCCACAAGGTTCCCAGAAAAGTCGTCATTCTGTCACGTGCCTCGCACGTCGTGACGATCATCCACCCTCAAGGTGTATTGTGTCTATCTAGCAAATATGGACAGATAAGGAATTCTTGTCTCTTATCAATGTAAAGATGGAATGGGAGTCGCCACCTAGTATTTTGGTCACTAGGAACCCTAACTGGTCTCAGAGATTGGGTATGGGGACTAGTTGCTTAAAAGGAAGGTATTAGCACCCCAAATACACCCTCCCTAAGGTAAGCTCCATTGTTTTATTGTTTGATAAAATCTAAGATCTTGTTGTAGTTTCTAATTGTTGGTTTGTTTAGGGTTTAAGAAAAGTTCTCCTTGATGAAGAGATCCTTATCTTAAAGGGTAAAAACCTAAATGTTTTATGTCAATAAAAAAAATGATCTTTTTAATATTGACAATATGTTTTGCATATAAATTCGTAATCTAAGATACTAAAAACAAAATAAAATATTTTTAGGATTTGTTTAAAAAATATTGGCCAAGTTCACGTGACTTTAATAAACTGGTTATTAAAGCCAAATTGCATGCTAAAACATTTCATTTTTGAAGTTTTCTTTGTTGTATGAAAATACAATATGATTTTTTAGCTTTGAGAGATTTGGCCGTATGCATTAAACAAAAACATTTTTTTCAATGTTTTGACGAAAACCAGGTATTTTAATACTGGATTTGTATCTTTATGATATAAACATACAAACCACTATTAAGCAAAATTCAATAAAAAAATACGCGGGAAAATTACAAATTTTCAAAAATATTTTTGTTAACTAGGTCGGACCCAGCCCAACCATTTTTAGGCTGGGCTTCCAGCCCAGTGAACAATTGTCGCATGTGCCCCGCGCGTTGCGACGATCGTCCACCCTAAAAGTGTATTGTGTCTATCTAAAAAATGTGAAGAGACAAGGAATTCTTATCTCTTATTAGTGGAAAATGGAATGCGAGTCGACACCTAGTATTTTGGTCATTAGGAACCCTAACTCGTCTTAGAGATTAGGTACGAAGACTGTTGCATAAAGGGAAGGTATTATCACCAAATACACCCTACCTAAGGTAAGCTGTATTGTTTTATTGTCTAATAAAATCTAAGGTCTTGTTGTGGTTACTAATTGTTGGTTTGTCTAGGGTTTAAGAAAAATTCTCCTTGATAAGGAGATCCTTATCTTATCGGGTAAAAACCTAAATGTTCTATGTCAATAAAAAAATGATCTTTTTAATATTGAGAATATGTTTTACATATAAATTTGTAATCTCAGATACTAAAAACAAAACAAAATATTTTAGGAGTTTTTTTGAAATATTGGCCAAGTTCACGTGACTTTAATAAACTGGTTATTAAAGCCAAAATGCATGCTAAAACATTTCTTTTTTGAAGTTTTCAATGTTTTGAAAATATAATATGATTTTTTAGCTTCGAGAGACTTGGTCGTATGCATGAAACAAAAATATTTTTTTTCAATGTTTTGACGAAAACCGGGTATTTTAATACTGAATTTGATCTTTACGGTATAAAAATACAAACCACTATTAAGCAAAGTTCAATAAAAAATACGCGGGAAAATTACAAATTTTCAAAAATATTTTTGTCAACTGGGCTGGACCCGGCCCAACCATGTTTGGGCTGGGCTTCCGACCTAGTGAACAACTGTCGCACATGCCTCGCACGTCGCGGCGATCGTCCACCCTCAAGGTGTATTGTGTCTATCGCACGTCCCTGGGCGGCTTTGGTTGGCGATTTTCATTCGTTTGCTTGTTTAGTTCTTTGAGTTCTTGGGAGTCGCCACCTAGTATTCGATTCAGGGTTACTAGGAAACTCAGATGTACTAGTCTTTGTCAGAGATTCACGGGTAAGGGACTGGTTATGGCTAGGGAAGGTATTAGCACCCCTAGTGCACCTTACTTGAGGTAAGCTACTTCATGATTTAATGTGATTTAAAAGATTTTGAAAGTTGTCCTGCCAATGATTTTGTAAAAAAAAAAGAACAAAAGTTTTTCTCGGTAAGGAGATACTTATCTTATCGGGTAAAGAAAACCTAATTGCTCTAGCATCAATAAAAACAAAACAAACCTTTTCTATTTAATATCAAGAATGCATCTTATCTATAAGATTATAATCCCCGATATCAAAAGAAAAATATTTTTGATATTTTTTTGAAATACGAACCAAATTCAATGCAAATTAAAACATTTAAGTTTTTTTCCCTTTATTTATTTATTTTTTAGTTTTATCATAATCAACATATACATAAAAAATAATAACAAAACACCCACTCAAACACTTTACTTTTACTATGTTTAAGCACACACCCATTACAAGTTTACAAATCTATTAAAATTCAAAATAACCTAAACAAACACATTAAACAATTTTGAATTTACAAAATGAACCCCAAAATTCAAGAACAGTGTCGGGAAGCCCTCTGAAACTGCAGAAACAGTAGTGGTGCGTTGCTCCACGCACCACCGCCACTGGCAGCGCGTGGGTTCAGGTGTCGCCGCCGATGAAGGCAGCAAATCGGTGGATCAGGAATTTTTTTTCTTCTCTGTCTTCCTATGCTTTTAGTGAGGACCACCATCACCTGCAACAAGGAAAACAACGCACAAATAGCAGTTGATTTTAATTTTATTTTCTCCTCCTCGGATCTAATTTTATTTTCTCCTCCTCGGATCTGGTTCTTTCTCTACAGCTCCTTTTTTCTTTTCATTTCCCCTTCTTCTCTGTTTTCAGGCGGCCGACTCTGAGGTCAGGGTGTCTATGGCTTGTGGTCGGCGGGTTCTGAGGGTTCTGTCATGCTTGGACTACTCCTGGAGGCCGGTTGAAGGAGATGAAGGAGTGGGGGCTACTGTTGTTGTCGTCTATTCGGCTGGCTTCGTTGTGGAGAAGAGAGCGTTGCCCAGGCGCTACCGTGTGTGGGCTGCTGGATCTCCAGTGAGGACGGCGCTACTGCGACTGACGGTGAAGACCATGGGTCTGTGGCTGTTGAAGCTATTGTAGAGTTGGGAACAACTATTGAGCAGGGAGGCTGAGATGTGGTTGGCCGAGAGATGAGAGGGACGATGGAGAGGCTGTGAGAGGGAAGGTCTGGTGAGGGGCTGTCTTGGCTGAGAAGGGAGGCTCCTTTGGATGGCAGAGGAACAAAAGCCTTTGGCTGGCTAAAAGGGGAGCAGGGGTGGCTGGAAAAGGGGGAGCGACTGTGAGAGGGAGATGGTGGCTACAGAAGGGGAGCGGCCAAGGAAGAAGAAAATTCAAAACCAGCGGGGGTGCGGCTGCACTTTTTGTTTTTGCCAAGTGGCGGCCAACTAGTTTGAAAGAGATGGGTTTTTAGGGATATAGTTTTTTGTGTTCCCATCAAATGTGCAAAATTACCCCCCTCTTGTGTGTGTTGTGGAGACTAGTATTTATAGGTAAAAATATTGCTAAGTTTCCAAACTTGGTCCCTCAACTTTTTTTTTTTTTGTAAATTTGATTTTTCTTATTTTTTGGATTTTTCCTATCAACATTGACTCGAACGAGGAAAATCGGTGATTTTAAAAATAACGCGTTAAAAGTCGAACACGTTTCAAAGATTTTTGAAAATTTAAATTCTTTTGAGACAATACTGAAAATGCAAAAAATGATGCAAATATATTAAAAAAACATATTTTTTTGGATTTTTTCTTGTTTTTCGCTATTTTTGAATTTTTTAAAAAATTTTATCAAAAAGGTGGGTCAAAAATTGGGTAACAATAGTGTCTATCTAGCAAATGTGGAGAGACAAGGAATTCTTGTCTCTTATCAGTGGAAAGATGGAATAGGAGTCGCTACTTAATATTTTGGTCACTAGGAACCCTAACTGGTCTCAGAGATTGGGTACGGGGACTAGTTGCGTAAAGAGAAGATATTAGCACCCTAAATATGCCCTATCTAAGGTAAGCTACATTGTTTTATTGTCTGATAAAATCTAAGGTCTTGTTGTGGTTACTAATTGTTGGTTTGTCTAGGGTTTAAGAAAAGTTCTCCTTGAAAATTTTATCAAAAAGGTGAGTCAAAAATTGGGTAACCACAGTGTCTATCTAGTAAATGTGGAGAGACAAGGAATTCTTGTCTCTTATCAGTGTAAAGATGGAATGGGAGTCGCCACCTGGTATTTTTGTCACTAGGAACCCTAACTGGTCTTAGAGATTGGGTATGGGGACTGGTTACGTAAAGGAAATGTATTAGCACCCCAAATACGCCCTACCTAAGGTAAGCTACATTGTTTTATGGTCTGATAAAATCTAAGGTTTTGTTGATTAGTACTTAAAAGTGCATTTTCACTAAGGCTTTGTATCATCATATTGCACTTAAAGTATCATTAAATTCCCTAACTTAAGCATGTTTTATAATAACAAGTCTGATAATATAAGATAGCTTTAATTTATGGTAAATGCTTATTTTAAATGCAGGCCTATCACATAAATCAAAGGATTGATTGATGAGTTCAACTACGGAAAAGAGATGTTGGTTCAGTCCAAACTGGAACACTATTCAGTCATTGGGTCATATCTGGAGCTATAGATCTTGGATTTCAATTTGGTTTATATGGCTAGAAAGCTAAGACATAGGCCTAAAACATTCATGTGGAGTCCAAGACTCAATTCTGCTGTTCGGAAGTCCAAATCTTAGCAACAACGAAGAAGTCAGAATCTGTCCTGTAGCCCAGACACTATTCAATGTTTAGACCATATCTCAAGTTCTAGAAGTCCAAATGCACCGATTCGTTTTTTGTTGGAAAGCTGAGACAATTTACTAGAATTTCATGTGGACAATTTATTCAAATTCTGACGTTAGCAATGACGTTTTGTTCAGACAAGAAGATAAAGATTGTCACCAAGTCAAGATGTGGCCACCCACTCAACAATTAGTCATCAAATCATTAGTTCCAAATTTTGGCCTATAAAAGGAGACATTTTCCATGCATTTTGACATCTTGTATTTCAGATTAAGATCATGTTCTTGCTCTCTCTCTTTATATTTTTTTAATGCTTAAGTTTTGTTTATATTAATCTCTTGTTTATGCATTTCATTTCCTTTCCTTTACTTAGTTAACTTATATCTTATTTATGTTCTAATCTTATTTATTTATGTTCTCTCTTTCATTATGTTTAGCTAAGTTTATTATGTCAAGATGAAAAGGTTACGCTAATGGTGAAAGAATAAGTATAGTATAAACTCAACATGGACTTTGATATTTGATACTAACATGTTTTGTATTTGTTATCTTGTTCACTTTTAATACTTTGCTTGTTAAATGATTAATCTAGATTTATGTTGTATAACCCTTGGTACAATAAATACTTGGCACTTTCATAGCCTAATCGTACGGTATAACCGACACTTGTGCTATGAAAGGAACTTGATTTGTTGTTAACATAAGTTATAATCATGAATACCTGACAACATTTACAAGTATTAGCATTATTCGAATAAGATAACTAATGTAATCATGTTAACAATTTATAATCTGATTGGAACGTCCTTTGTGTGTGGTTTCCAGTTGAGTAATAAAAAGAGTTTATACTATACTTGTTTGAAGTACCATTAGTGGATCCTCTAACAATGACAATTATTTTATCCTTGTTTAATCCTTATATCAATATCACATCTCAAAGCTCTCTTCAACTCCTTTTCTGTTATTATCTATTTCTTTATTTATAGTTTATACAGTTAACCTCCCTGCGATTCGACCCCGGTCTTGCCGGGTTATTTATTATTTCGACACTCCTACACTTGGGAGAAGACATCAACTCTTCGTTGGGGAGGTAAATTCTTGTGTAATTTATAATATTTATTTTATTTTCTCTTTTCACTTTTCTTTTATCTAACTTTTGTTTGTTTTGTTTTCTTTTTTTTTCTTTTTTTTTCTTTTCTTCCTTTTATTCTCTTCCTACACGTGCATGAAAGTTTGGTCATGTACATTAAGTGGTAGACTTTGTAAGGTATCCTCATCATTTTCAAAAAACATGGCTGAAGAGGATAATTGGTCGCTTCATAATGAGAATAATAAAAATAATCATGTTAGAACACTTAGAGACCAAATGAATCCAACAAGAACAAGTGCACCCTCATGTATAGTTTTCCCTCCTGATCAATCTCACTTTAATTTTAAGGCAGACATTATTCAACTTTTACCTACTTTTCATGGCTTAGATCTAGAAAATTCATACTTGCATTTGAGAGAATTTAAAGTTTGTAACACTTATAATGACTTAAATTGTAGCATGAACACCATCAGATTAAAGCTTTTTTCGTTTTCATTAAAAGATAAAGCTAAAACATGGCTACAAAATCTTAGGTCAGGATTCATTCATGCTTAGGATGAAATGCAACAACAATTTTTAAAGAAGTTTTTTCCGTCTCACAGAACAAACTCTTTCAAAAGACAAATCACCATTTTCACTAAAAAACGAGGACAAACATTTTACCAATGTTGGGATAGGTATCAAGACCTTCTTAATACTTACCCTCGTCATGGTTTTGAAACATGGAGATTGCTTAATACTTTATGAAGGGTTAACACCTAAAGATAGACAAATGGTGGAATTGATGTGCAATGAAACTTTTGAAGATAAAGACCCTAATAAAGCAATGGAGTACCTAGACTTGCTAGCTGAAAATGCTCAAAATTGGGACACTACAGGCACTTATAAGGCACCAAGTAAAACTCAACCTCATACATCTAGTGGAGTGACACGATCAAAGAGTTGATGTCTTATCCCAAGTGCAGGAGTGTCAAAGTAATAAATAACCCGGCAAGACCGGGGTCGAAGCATAGGGATGTGAATTATATAAATTACAAACAATAAAATGATATTGATGTTGAAGAGAACTTTGAGATGTAATAATGATGAAAAGATTAAACAAGGATAAAACAATTGTCAAGGTTAGAGGATCAACTAATGGTATTTCAAATAAATATAATATAAACTCTTTTTATTACTCAATTGGAAACCACACACAAAGGAGGTTCCAATCAGATGATTTATCGTTATTAGCTCATTATAAATTATTAACATGATCATATTAATCATCTTATCTAAGTAACACCATACTTATAAATATCATCAGGCATTCATGTTGCTAGCTTATGTTAACAACAAATCAAGTTTCTATCATAATAACGATGTCGGCCGAAGACTATGAAGGATCAAGCATTTGATGTACGAAGTGTTATACAACACAAATCTAGACTAACCATTTAACAAGCAAGGTATTAAGAATTAGTAAGATAAAAAGATAAAACATGTTAATAACAATCTTTCTTGGATATAAATATTAAAGTCCATGTTTAGTTTATATTATACCTATTCTAACACCACTAGTGAAACCATTCACCTTGACATAATTAACTTACCTAAATATAATGAAGAAGAAAAACAAAAATAAACAATATAAGAACATAAACATGATATAAGTTAACTAAGTTTAGGAAAGGAAATAAAAAAGCATAAACAAGAGATTAATATAGCATGAAAGAAAACTTGAACATTACAAAAGGAGAAAGCAAGAAGATGATTTTGATCTGAAAAATAATATGACTAAATACATGGCAAATGCCTCCTTTTATAGGCTAAAATTTAGAACTATTGATTGATTGACAAACTATTTAGTTGGTGGCCAACCATTGATTTGGTGGCTGGTTTTTGACATTGTTGGCTGCTGGTTATTGACATTGCTGGCTGGCCAAAATGTCATTGCTAACATCAGAATTTAAGCCCTTTGTTACATGAAAGATGTGGACAATTGTCTTAGCTTTCCAACAAAAAAAACCAGAGCTCATTTGGACTTCTAGAACTCAAGATATGAACTGAAAACCGAACAGTGTCTGAGCTGCAGGACAAATTCTGACTTCTCCGTTGTTGCTAAGATTTGAACTTCAAAATGGCAGAATTGAGTCTTGAATTCCCATGAAAGTTTTAGGTCTATGTCTTAGCTTTCCATCCATATAAAATAGACCTAAATCTGAGTTCTACAACTCCAGTTATGATCCAATAACCGAAAGGTGTTCCAGTTTGGAATTGAACCAGCATCTCTTCTCTTAGCCTAATCCTCTTTTTGTCTCTTCACTTTCAATAGTTAATCACATCAATCAATCCTTTGATTTGTGAGATATACCTGCATTCAAAATAAACATTTACCATAAATTAAAGATATATTGTATTATCAGACTTGTTATTATAAAACATGTTTTAGTTAGAGAATTTAATAATACTTTAGTGCAATATGATGATATAAAACCTTAATAAAAATGCACTTTTAAGTACTAATCACACCCCTCAACCAGCTTATTACTAGTCCCTAGTAATCAAAGTATTAAAATATAAAAACAATTTGCAAGTTCCACAAAGCAAGATATTCATCATTTAACTTCCATTAATCTATCCAAATAAACAAATTCTCATTAAATTTATAAATTTGCTTCATACTTCTTAAACAACATATTAATAAACCTTCATTTTGTGCTCAATAAATCAAAACATAGCTATGGAGCTTTTCATGAAAGAAAACAAAAATTTGTCCAATGTTTAAGGTTAACTTCCATGGGTTGGGATTATTATCTTTTTTTTATTAAAAAAAAGCAAGAATTTATAACACAATGTATCTTGAACCCATGTAACGAGCTTTCAGCTAATGACTCCCAATCCAGTTGGTCTTAGGGCATCAGGTGTTGAGACACCCCTACGAACTTAGTAACTCGGGTTACAGATACTAAAATGTAGATAGTGCAATGTTTGATTCCCTTAAGCTTTTCTCCTCAACCCATGTAACAAGCACTAGGCCAATAGCTCCCAAGTCAGTTGACTTTAGGGTACTAGGTGTTAAAACACCCCTTCAGGCTTAATTGTTTAAGTCAAGGAGCCTACAAAACCAAACTTATCTTCTTTTTTATTTATTCAATTTGTTATTATTGTTTTTTTTTGTTTTTTTTTTGCGCATATTATATACTATCACTTTCTCTTAGTTGTTACCTTTAACAAAATAACATGAATAATGTAATAATCCAATGTGCAACCCACAATCATATGTTAAAGTGTGTGTGTGAAAATGAAGGTTTAGGAATACTTGTTAAATGAGTATATGAGCATAATCAAGTGATAACAATCCGAGAGTTTATAAATCTGAATATTTCAAGAAGTATTCTGATAGACCTTGTTAAGAATATTTACTAAGATGCGTCTCAAGAGTCATTAAAATTCCTCCTTTACTCTGTCATCCTAGTAACAACAGTTTTGCAAATGGTTTTAATAACATAAAACACAATCATATGTTAATTTTTTTTTAATATCAACTACTACCCTCTCCCCTCAACCAAACGAGACATTGTCCTCAATGTTCTAAAGCAGAAAGATAGAGTATAGAAGACATCACCTGAAACAACAACTACTGACAAACCTAAAACACACTTAAACAAATATAAGAAAGAACACAAATATTATGCTATTAATAAAACCAAAAGACACAAGTTTTCACAAACTAAGGCTCAAATCCAATCTAAGCTTTTTACAGCGTTCTGTGATTGACCAATTGAGTCGACGCATAGAGGAATCAACTACAGGGATGAAAGATTGAAGTTCATCAGTCAATTGCTCAGCAGCAGTAGTAGAGATAAGGATTTGTCACGCTGAAAATGTTAGGAATTGTTGTTCCACAGCATGATCAAGAAAAGACAGTAAAGTATTATAAAAATCATTAACATTTAGCAAACCTATAAGTTTCTAGTGAATGTTCATTTGAGCCCAAGAGAAAATATGAAATATCTCTTCTAAAGTGCCCAGACCACCTAGTAAAGCAATGAAGGCGTCAGCATGGTTAAACATTACAGATAATCGTTAAGACATTGTGGAGACCTGTAGTTCCTCTCTGACTGTTTTTCCAATGATGTCCCCTTCGGCTAAAGCTTTGGGGACGACCCCCAAAACTTGACTGCCTCCTAAAAATGCAGCTATTGACACACCCCCCATTAACCCAAGGATGCCTCCCTCATACACTAAATGAATCTTTCGCTCAGCTAGTACCCGACCAAGATGATTTGCTGATTCTAAAAACTCTTTTTCTTTCCCAGGACTGGATCCACCAAAAACACAAATATTTTTTATTTGAGGAACAGAGGAACCTGCCATTTCTATACACTTCTATATCTGTTGAATGTATGGGTTGAGAAGAAATGAAGGGAAGGAAGAGAAGATTTTATAGATGAGAAATTGAAAATTCAATCATACCATCTATATGTAGGCTAGCTGGAGTCTCACTTTCTCTCTTTCTTTCCTTTTCTTTTCTTTTTCTTTTTCTTTTTTTGTAAAACATGTGTATGTACAAGCAGTTGTGATTGTGGCTCATATATTCCCTTGGTTTTACATCCAAGAACGACTTAAACGCCCTCTATGGGTCGAGGATAGGCTTCCCATCCAGTTTTCTTAAAAACTGCCAAACAGGGTTTTTTTTAGTCAGATTCCCAAGGCTAAGTCGATCATGTTCTTTATGAAAATAAGGCCATAAATCATGTATTGCACGATGCACATCTCCACTAGGATGCGTCTCAAGAGTTAATAGAAGATTATCTAAAGACTCCTTACTCAGACCATCCTTAATGAATTGTATTTTATCTTCACGTTTATAGATACCATTCTTAAAGAACAACATTTTGCATTACAAGTCCATCTGGCACATCGGTGACAGACTTTCAGTCGTTTTGCACAACGTTTCTTTGCAAAAGTGCTTTTACCTGTCCCAGGCATTTATGAAATAAAAGTATTGGAAGACTCACCTGATAATCGGACCTTTGATTCAATCATCCAACGAATATCATCAGGAATTCCATGGTTCATTAACAACCTCAATCTTTCACACCTAGCACGGTAAATTTTTGTAATCGCATTTTGAGGCAGAGTAGGAAAGTAATTTTTTAATTTTTCAATAATGGTGTCCATTTTTCAAAAGAGAAGTGGAGAAGAGATGTAAAGAAAAGAGAAGGAACAAGGAATTAAACAAATATATACACAGATATCAGTTATCATGGGAAACTGAAAGAACCGACTTAAAAGTCACGGAGTACCGTTATCCGTCATTTGACCGGAGTCGGAGAAAGACTAGCAAAACAAGAGTCACACCAAAAGGAAACACAAAAACAATGTGAGAAAAACAAAATAATCAACCTTTATATACAGGATCATTCAAACCAATGGATTCAATTTCACTAGGAAAATTATCAAAGTAAGCTTTCAAACGATGTCCATTTACCTTAAAAACATTGTCATTCTTTGGATTCTCAATATCAAAGGCCTCATAAGGATACACATGGATGAGAAATTGAAAGTGCAATCATACTACCTATGTGTAGGCTAGCTGGACTCTCTCTCTCTCTCTCTTTGGAAAAACATGTGTATGTACAGGTAGTTTTGATTGTGGCTCACTAATTCCTTTGGTTTTACGTCTAAGAATAACTTAAACGCCCTCTATAGGTCGGGGATAGGCTTCCCATCCATTTTTCTTAAAAACTGGTAAATAGGGTCTTTTTTAGTCAGATTCCCAAGACTAGGTTGATCATGTTCTTTATGAAAATAGGGTCATAAATCATGAATTGCACGATGCACTTCTCTACTAGGGTGCGTCTCAAGAGTCAATAGAAGATTATCTAAAGACCCCTTACTCAGGCCATCCTTAATGAATTGTATTTTATCTTTACGGTTTACCGATATCATTCCTAAAGGCATTTTGCATTACAAGTCCATTTGGCACATCTGTGATAGACTTTCAGTCGTTTTGCACGACATTTCTTTGCAAAAGTGTTTTTACCTATTCCAGGCATGTATGAAATGAAAGAATTGGAGGACTCACCTGATAATCGGACCTTATCTTCAATTAGCCGGTGAATATCTTCATGAATTCTATGGTTCATTAACAACCTCAATCTTGCACACCTAGCATGGTAAATTTTTGTAATCACATTCTGAGGCAAAGCGGGAAAATACTTTTTCAATTTTTCAAGAGTGATGTCTATTTTTTAGATGAGAAGTGGGAAAGAGATGCAAAGAAAAGAGAAGAAACAAGGAATTGAAAAAATATATACACAGATATCAATTATCATGGGAAACTAAAAGAACCAACTTAAGAGTCATAGAGTACCGTTATCCGCCATTTGACCGGGGTTGGAGAAAGACTAGCAAAACAAGAGTCACACCAAAAAGAAACACAAAAACAATGTGAGAAAAATGAAATAATCAACCTTTATATACATGATCATTCAAACCAATGGATTCATTTTCACTAGGAAAATTATCAAAGTAAGCTTTCAAACGATGTCCATTTACCTTAAAAACATTGTCATTCTTTGGATTCTCAATATCAAAGGCCCCATAAGGATACACATGTTTCACAATCAATGGATCGCTCCGTCTTGATTTTAGCTTTCCAGGAAACAAATGGAGTCGAAGAATTATAAAGCAAGACTTTTTGACCAACATTGAATGATTTTCTCAGTATTTTCTTGTCATGAAACTCTTTGATTCTTACTTTATGAATTCTTGAATTTTCATATGCATCATTTCTTATTTCCTCAAGCTCATTTATTTTTAATTTTCACAGCTGACAAGCATCATCAAGGTTTGAATTGAAAGCTTTAATAGCCCAATAAGCTTTATGTTCAAGTTCCATAAGCAAGTGACAAGGTTTTCCATAGACTAGTCTATAACGTGACATACCTAATGATGTTTTATAAGTAGTACGATAAGCCCAAAGTGCATCATTAAGTCTTAAAGACCAGTCTTTCCTATTAGGGTTCACTGTTTTCTCCAAGATCTATTTGATCTCCTTATTAGCAAGTTCTACTTGTCCACTTGTCTAAGGGTGATAAGGGGTGGAAACTTTATGTGTGATTCCATATTTCTTCATTAAAGACTCAAATGACTTGTTACAGAAATGTATTCCACCATCACTAATCATGACTTGCTCGAGGGACTCCAAATCGACTCAAAATATATTCTTTCAAAAACTTTATCACTGTTTTGTGATCATTGTTTCAACTTGGAATTGCCTCTAACCATTTTGAAACATAATCTACTACAATTAGTATGTACAAGAAACCAAATGATGGAGGAAATGGACTCATGAAATCTATACCCCAACAGTCAAAGATCTCAATGACAAGAATAGGATTTAAAGGCATCATGTGACGTTTTGAAATAGATCCCAACTTTTGACAATTTTCACAAGTCTTGTAGAATGCATGTGAGTCCTTGAACATGGTGCGCCAGTAAAATCCACTTTGTAAGATTTTTGTAGTTGTCTTTATTGATAGAAATGTCCCCCACATGCCTCAAAATGACAACATTTAATGACACTACTTACCTCTTTGTCAGGAATGCATCTTTGAAATATTTCATCAAGACAATATTTGAATAAGTAAGGGTCATCCCAATAAAAGTTCTTTACTTCGTTCAAAAACTTTCTTTTGTCTTGGGTACTCCAATGAGCTGGCAAATATCATAAAGCAAGAAAATTGACAAAATTAGCAAACCAAGGCATTGGACTAATAGAAAGTAAGGATTCATCAGGAAAGTAATCATCGATTGGTGAGATGTCAGATGTCGAATCTATTGTCAATTTTGACAAATGATCTGCCACAACATTGTCGGTGCCTTTCTTGTCCTTGATTTCTTCCTGAGAATAAATCATTTGCAATTCTTCAGATTCATCAAACTCAGTTTTATTCAAGGTAGATTCAAATTGATCATAAACTAATTCTTCAATAAGATCTACTTCCTGTAAATCATTATCATCTCTAGGTTGCTTGCAAATGTTGAAAATATTCATCTCCAATGTCATGTTTCCAAATGATAGCTTCATCAATCCATCCTACAATTAATCAATGCATTAGAAGTTGCAAGAAACGGATGTCCTAAAATAACACGAATTGGATTACATGTTTCAATAGGTTGTGTATCCAAGACAACAAAATCTACAGGGTAAATGAATTTATCAACTTGTACTAACACATCTTCAACTATTCCTTTAGGCATTTTTACATATCTATTAGCAAGTAAGAGAGTTACAGAAGTTGGTTTAACTCACCTAGATTGAGACTCTAAAAGACTGAATATGGAAGTAAATTCACACTAGCTCCAAGATCAAGTAAAGCTCTTTCAATTTTATGTTCTCCAATAAAGCAAGAAATTGTAGGACAACCAGGGTCTTTATATTTCAAAGCATTATTGTTCTGAAGAATGAAACTTGTTCGGCTAAAAAGGCTTTCTTTTTCACATTCAATTTTCATTTCACAGTGCACAGATCTTTCAAAAATTTAGCATAAGAAGATACATGTTTAATAGCATCCAACAAAGGTATATTGATCATTACCTATTTGAAAGTTTCAAAGATTTCAGAGTTGTGATTGACTTTCCTTTGTTTGGTCATGACATGAGGAAATAGAAGTGCTGGGGGGAATCAGTCTTTTCTTTGCAATGTTCAGATTAAACCCCCTCCTTACCTTTAGAGATTAACTCATCATCTTTCTCATAAGGTTCAAGAGTAGGTTTTTCAATAACCTTACCACTACGAAGAGTGATGACTGATTTGACTTGATCCATGTGTTGGCTTCCGTAACTACTTGCATTTGCATTGTATTACCCCTTGCAATTTTGTTGTGGTTGAGATGGAAACTTACCTTTCTCTTGAAAATTGAGCAAATGTGAATTTTGCAAGAGCATCTTTTAGATCTCTCACGGTTTGAGCATTTTGAGTGTTGATTATCTCCTGCTTTTCAATGAATGCATGCAATATTTCCTCAAGATTTCTTCTAGGAGGTGGAGCATAAGGAGATGCATATCCATGAGAATTTTGGAAATTATGGTATGCTTGAAACGGTGGCTGTGAAGTTTGTACATTATTGTTATCACTCTTCGAACAAAAATTTGGGTGATTTCTCCAACCAGGGTTGTATGTTTGCGAGTATGGGTTATGATTGGGCCTTTGGAAACTGTTTAAAGCATGGGCTTGTTCATGTAGGCATTCCTTGAAAGAAGGCAAAGTTGGACAGTCATTGGTTAAGTGTTCATTGGTTTCACAGATTTGGCACACAATGTTTTGAGTAGATTTTAATTGACCATACTTTTTCAATTCTAGTGCCTCGACTTTTCTAGCTAAAGATACAAACTTGGTTTGGAGGTCATGATCTTCCCTAAGGTTGTACATTCCTCCACTAGATGTATGAGGTTGAGTTTTACTTGGTGCCTCATAAGTGCTTGTAGTGTCTCAATTTTGAGCATTTTCAGCTAGCAAGTCTAGGTACTCCATTGCTTCATTAGGGTCTTTATCTTCAAAAGTTCAATTGCACATCAATTCCACCATTTGTCTATCTTTAGGTGTTAACCCTTCATAAAAATGCGAAACCAATCTTCATGTTTCAAAATCATGATGAGGGCAAGTATTAAGCAAGTCTTGATACCTATCCCAACATTGGTTAAATGTTTCTCCTGGTTTTTGAGTGAAAGTGGTGATTTGTCTTTTGAAAGAGTTTGTTTTGTGAGATGGAAAAAAAAATTTTAAAAATTGTTGTTGCGTTTCATCCCAAGTACAAATGGATCCTGACCTCAAATTTTGTAGCCATGTTTTAGCTTTATCTTTTAAAGAAAAAGGAAAAGGCTTTAATCTGATGGTGTTCATGCTACAATTTGAGTCATTATAGGTGTTACAAACTTCTTCAAATTCTCTCAAATACAAGTATGAATTTTCTAGATCTAAGCCATGAAAAGAAGGTAAAAGTTGAATAATATCTGCCTTAAAATTGAAGTGAGATGCATCATGAGGGAAAACTATACATGAGGGTGCACTTGTTCTTATTGGATTCATGTGTTCTCTAAGTGTTCTAACTCGATTATTCTCATTATGAAGCAACTGATTATCCTATTCGGCCATGTTTTCTAAAGAAGATGGGGATACCCTACAAAGTCTACCACTTAATGTACGTGACCAAACTCTCATGCATGTGTAGGAAGAAAACAAAAGGAAGAAGAAAACAAAAGAAAAAATAAACAAAACAAATAAACAAAAGTTAGATACAAGAAAAGTGAAAAGAGAAAATAAAATAAATATTATAATTTATACAGGAATTTACCCCCCCGGCAATGGCGCCAAAAACTTGACACGATCAAAGAGTTGATGTCTTCTCCTAAGTGTAGGAGTGTCGAAGTACTAATAACCCGGCAAGACCGGGGTCGAACCACAAGGAGGTTAACTGTATAAAATTATAAACAACAAATGAAAATGAGTTGAAGAGAACTTTTGAATGTGATATTGATGGAAGGATTAAACAAGGATAAAATAATTGTCAATGTTAGAGGATTCATTAATGGTATTTCAAATAAGTATAATATAAACTTCTTTTATTACTCAACTAGAAACGACACACAAAGAAGGTTCCAATCATATTATAATTTATTAACATGAGTATATTAATTATCTTATTTGAGTAATGTCAATACTTGTAAATGTTGTCAGGTATTCATGGTGATAACTTATGTTAACAACAAATCAAGTTCCTTTCATAGCACAAATGTCGGTTATTGGGTTATGAAAGTGCCAAGTATTTGTTGTACCTAGGGTTGTTCAACACAAATCTAGATTAACCATTTAACAAGCAAAGTATTAAAAGTGAGTAAGATAATAAATACAAAAACATGTTAGTAACAAACATTAAAGTCCATGTTGAGTTTATACTATACTTATTCTTACACCATTATTGTAACCTTTTCACCTTGACATAATAAACTTAGCTGAACATTATGAATAAGAGAAACATAGATAAACAAGATAAGAACATAATTATATAAGTATAATAAAGGAAATGAAAAGCATAAACAAGATATTAAGGAAAATATAACATGGAATATAACTTGAACATTTCAAAATACGGTCCTTTTAAATCTTGGACTCCTCATGAAAGTTTTAGGCCTATTTCTTATCTTTCTATCCATATAAATCAAACCTAAATCCAAGTTCTACAGCTCCAGTTATGATCCAATAACCGAATAGTGTTCCAATTGAATTCAACCAGCATCTCTTTTCTAAGCTTAGCTCTCTCTTTGTCTTCTCAATTTAAGTAGTTAAACTCATCAATCAATCCTTTGATTTATGTGATAGGCCTGCATTTAAAATGAACATTTACCATAAATTAAAGGTATCTTATATTATCAGATTTGTTATTATAAAATATGCTCTAGTTAAGGAGTTATTTTGATACTTCAAGTGCAAAATGATGATATAAAACCTTGATAAAAATGCACTTTTAAGTACTAATCAACTTCCATCATTAATTTTATTCTTTATGGGCTAAGGAGAAGGAAATTAATAACATGAACATTTAATTTAACCATTATCTAAATATCAAATAACATATTCCTTAAACATATTGAATTTTAGAACATCATCAAATATGACAACAAGGTATTTGATTTGAAGATTTTATTTGTTATGTGTGATTGATGAAACAATAACCTAGCTATTCCCTATTGACTATATTTTTCCAACGTATGATATTCGAGATTTCATATCATATTTTTATATTCCTTTTTATTTTAATATAACAGGTCAGATCGTGTTATAATTACAGTGAAAGCAAGGCTAATTATTATATAAGATTGTGTCATAATAACTCTATAAACATGTAGATATTATATCTCACTTTAAAAACTAAACTAAAGAAAAAGAAATGACACTCTTGAATTAACTGCATTATTATTACTTCTCTCTCTCTTTGTTTTAAATAATATGCACTTTATAATATTTGAATTTAATACTTCTATGTTTATTTTATACAAAAATACCTCTCCGCCTAAGGGCATAGCTCATATGCCTAGTTTCTTCCTTTTCCTAACCTTTTTTTTAACAATTAACAAAAACAACTAAATAATAAAGAGTTGGTTTCATTGTAAAATATATTAATATAGTTTTTCAATCAATGGACAACATCTTTGTCAGGTAGGTGACTTGGTTAGTGTTTTAGTGAAGCCTAAGATCAGTGGCGGAGCTAGAGTTTTTTAAACGATAGAGCAAATTACTAACAAATACTATATTATGTATATATGCATTGCAAATCAATTCAAAACATATATATTAATTCATATCAAGTAAAATTAATTTAAAAATACTTTAAAATAAAAAAAAAACTTACATTATAATTGTTCTCTTCGAGTTTTCATATTTTGAAACCGCTTCATAATAACTTCATTATCAATCTTATCAAACATATATTTCTCAAAGTATACAACCAAACTGTCATTCATCCACTTATCTCTCATCATATTCTGCAATCTATTCTTGACAATATGCATAGTAGAAAAAAACTCTCTCTATTGTAACAGTTGCAACTGATAGAAGTAATGACAATTTGATAAGCATATATACTAATGGAAATATCAAATTCTTCTTTGTTTTTACCATTTGCTCTACAAGACTAGCAATACCTTCAATACTAGAAAACTCATCATTACCACGTATATCAATAATATATGTATCAAGTTGGTCACCAAGTACCATAAGGTCCACTATAGAGAATTCATTGGGATAAAAATAAGCAAGGCGAATAAGCTTTTCTTTGTTGAAAGTAGGAAAGAGTTACTTGGGTTTAAACATGTCACACAAAGAAGTAACTATGTACTCGTCTTAGTAAAACAATCATCCAACTTAGTAAGTTGCATGTCAATGATATTGTTAAAAATTCATAACGAAAATGGTGTAGGTTTGTAATCCTTTGAGATCTTCGCCTTGAACGCCCATGAAGCTTGTACTCATCATCCATGTTTAGAATATCAATGTCTCACGTGTGCGGCGTCATGGTGAATGTTCCACTTCATAAAAGTATCTGGAAATCAAGAAATATGGAGAGACAAGGATTCCTTGTCTTTTAGCAGTGGAAAGAGGGAAAGGGGATCACCACCTAGTATTTTGGTCACTAGGAACCCCAACTAGTCTCAGAGATTAGGTACGGGGACTAGTTGTATAAAAGGAAGGTATTAGCACCCCAAATACGCCCTACCTAAGGTAAGCTGCATTGTTTAATTGTCTGATAAGAAAACTAAGGTCTTGTTATGTTTTCTAATTGTTGATCTATCTAAGGTTTAAGAAAAGTTCTTCTCCATAAGAAAATCCTTATCTTATCGGATAAAAGCCTATCCGTTCTAATGTCTATATAAAAGAAACTACTTTTTTAATATCAAAAATACATTTTACATATAAATTCATAATCCTAGATATTAAAAGAAAACAAAATAATTTTTTTTGGAATTTTTGAAATATTGGCCTAGTTCTCATGACTTTAATAAACTGGTTATTAAAGCCAAAAATAAATGTTTAAAACATATTTTTGAAATTTTTTTGTGTTTTTTGTATGAAAATAGGATATGATTTTATTTTTTTTTCTTTGAGAGACTTAACTTAGCCGTATGCATGAAAACAAAATATATTTTTGTTTTATAACTTCTTGCAATGTTTTGATGAAAACCGAGTATTTCAATACTGGATTTGTATCTTTACAATATAAAAATACAAACCACTATTAATCAAAATTGATAAAAAAAAAAATGCAGAAAAATCACAAATTTTTTTGAGAGGGTTCTTGAATTGTTTTTTTAAAAAAAACTTTTTGGGGCCGGGCCGAACCCGACCCTGAAATTTAGGTTGGGCCAGAAACGACCCGACCCAATGTTCAATGTATGAACAGTGAACGTAAATTATAATTCACGCCCACTGCTCATGTGTGAATAGTAGGACATGAATTATAATTCACGTCTACTGTTCATTTAGTGAACAAAGACAGTGAAGAAGAAGAAGAAGAAGAAAAGAAGGGGAAGGAGAGAGAAGGCGCACCTAGTGTGGCGGTGCTCTGGCTAAAGTGAATGACAGCGTTGTGCAAGCGATGGCAGTGGTGGTGGCTGACGATGGCTACGGTAGGAAGAAAGAAGGAGAAGAAAATCTGTGGGGGATGAGGGCTCGCGGTCGCGGTGGCCGTTCTACCACTGGTGAGGATTTGGGTTCGTAGGGAGGTTGCGTTATGTCTATTGGTGGAGGAGAAAGGTGTTTGTGGAGGCTTCAAGGGCTGAAGACACAGTGGGGAGAGAAGGAAGGGAAGAAAATGTTGGCTGGAACCAGAAATGGCTGGTTTTTTGGCTAACTTTGGACAAACTTTTCTCCTTCATTGGAGCATGAAAATCAAATATATTTATAGGAGGTGGAAGAGGGACACTTTGTCTCTTCTGGTGAAAAATCTCAGCATCCCAACCATTGGTTCAAAGTAGCAATGATGAACTGTCAGTTTTGTGCAGGAAAAATAGCTAATCGAGTTGGCCACTTTGGGGCGGTGCCACCGCCTCTGCAGCCTCGATCAGCTCAAACGATTTATACTAACGTGTATTCAGGTGTCAGGGGATCATTTTTGTGCAAGTTTCATTTAATTTGGGGAAGAAATGAGGCGTCAAATGCCTTGGGAAGGTAGCCACCCAACCAGCCTCGCTGGAGAAGATGATGAATAGTAACTTTTCTATCAATCACGCTTTAGTCCTTTAATTTGTGATTTATCTCTAATTACACCCCTAATTGACCTCAAACTTTCAGTTTTGTTTATTTTCACCCCTGATTGGCCTCAAATTTTTAATTTTGTTTAATTTCACCCCTGACGAACTTCAATTCAAACCCTAGATTTCAGCGCCTTTTCCAGTTTGGTCCTTGGTTTTGAATTTATTCAATGAAGTCTGTAATTGGTCATCAAACTTCAATATTTATGCATTTAAGCTCCTGATTTGACCAAATCAACTCTCAAAAATTCTAATTTAACCCTAGAACTTTAATTTCTTCCAATTAAAGCCCAAATTTACTTAAAAATCATTTTTTTCTTGCAATCAAACCCTCTATAAATTCAATTAAACCTCCTAATAAGTATGTTGATTAAATTATAATAAGTATGTTGATTAAATTATACTTAATCATTTTTAGACATTTAATTGTGGAACAATGCTTGAAAAACATGCTTTCTACTTGATATTTTACTTACAAACAACTTATATGAAAATATTAAATTTCAATAAACTACTCTGCCAAAGCAAGAGATGCCAAGAATAGTGGTTTTGCATGAATATTAATTTATTCCTTTATAATAGAAAAAGAAACATTTAATTGATTAAATTAGCAGATTCAAACATTTATTTTGAACATATTCATATTAAAAACCTTAAATTATCATAGGCCCTAATATTTTTAATAACTAATTATAAAAAAATAAAAACTAAAATTAGACAATGAAACAAATACAAAAGATGAAGAAACTTACCTAAAGCAAAAGGAAAAGGAGGTTAATTGCTTAACTGTACTTGAAGAGAAATTTACATATGGGAGAGAGGTAGGGAACAACAACTCAAAAGCAAAAAAAGACTCTTGGTTAGTTAGGGGAAGAAAAAGAAAGAAAAGGGAAGAATTTAGGGTAATGAACTATATATATATAAGTCAACAACAATAACTTTCCTTCCGTGTATTAACCATTCACCAAACTATTATATTAATATTTTAATATAAAAAATATTAAAAAAATAAGGGGGCAATTGCCCCTTTTGTCCCTATAAGGGTTGTTGCTACCTAATTTTTTATCCATGTTTTGATAAATTTTCAAAAAAAATCCAAAAATAGCGAAAACAACGAAAATCCAAAAAATACATTTTTTAATATATTTGCATCATTTTTAGCATCATCTCAAAAGAATTTAAAATTTCAAAGGTTTCTAGAATGCGTTCTACTTTTAAGGCGTTATTTTTAAAATCACTGATTTTCCTCATTCGAGTCAATGTTGATAAGAAAAATCTAAAAAAAAATAAGAGAAATCAAATTTACAAAAAGAGAAAGAAGTTGAGGGACCAAGTTTGGGGACCTAGCAACATTTTTACATATAAATAGGATTTTCCCAACACATACAAAAGTGGAGGGGCAATCTTGTACCAAAATTAGAGGGCAACATAAAAAAAAAAAAAACCCTACTAGCTCCCACTCTAAGTGAGCTGTCGTTCTCCCTCTTGAAGCTAAAAGAGCCGCAGCCCCCCAGTAGTAGGATTTTGTTTTCTGTTTTGGAAACAAAGCGGTTGTCCCCCAGGGTTCTTGGTTGTTGGTCTCCTAGAACAAAGCAAAGGACCCCCTGCCATTTCAGCTCTCCATTTTCTCCCCTACACTCACAGCTCATCACAAGCTCCCCTCTCCTAGCCTGAGACATCAACCACTCTGCTCCCACATTTCGCCCTGCCCAACGCCATTTCCTTTTCCCTCACCCAGTCGCGACTCACGCTTCTCCTTCCCACTCTCCCTTGCCCTCTGCCAAAAGTAAACCAGCTGCTCAAGCCCCCCTTCCCCCAAGCTTTTGCTCCATCTTCTTCTCCCTGTTCCTCTGGTCTTCTCTACCAAAGAAAACCAGAGTCGCCTCCCCTTTCCTTAGCCAAATCAGTCGCCTTCCCCCTCATTTCCTTTTCCCAGCCAGCCGCAAAACAACTCCTCACTCTCCATCCTGTCGTTCCCTTCCATCACCAACCGTTCCCCATGACACCAGCACACCACAGAACTGTTTCCCCCATCTCCATCGACCAGCCTTCCAGAGGCAGTCGGACAATAGCAGCAAGGCCAACCACCGCTGCCACCAACAAGAGTGAAGACCATCCAGCAGCACGCCCACAGAACCATCAGCGTCGTCCATGTCGTCTGCCACAGCAGCGCCGTCCACACCTGGCCACAGATTCACCATCGCCCTCTGCACACCGCAAATCTGCCCGTCAACAACATCCCAACAGCGGCCGCAGAAGACCGCCACCACTAGATCTGCCATCGGCGGAAGAAAAACGAATCGGGAGGAAAAGAGAATAGAAGGTTTTGAACAGATCTAAAAAATAACCAAATAAAATCGACTGCCTCTATTTTTTTCTTCTTTTGCAGGTGACGGTGGGTGTCACCACCGGCAGGGAAGGGAAAGGGAGAAAAAGCTTAGCCAGACCCACCTATTTTCTGGCATTTCTCGCGGCGTGCGTGGGTTCTTTTGCAGGTGACGGTGGGTGTCACCACCGACAGAGAAGGGAAAGGGAGAAGAAGATGAGCCAGACCCACCCATTTTCAGGCGTTTCCCGCAGCAGCGCGTGAACCCATGAGCAGCCGGTAGTGGTGGCGCGTGGAGAAGACGCGCCACCACTATTCCTAATATTCAATGAAAAGACAAAAATTTTAAGACTTCTTTAAGATATCAAAGCCACGAAGCAGCTGACCTCAGGTAGGGTGTGTTAGGGGTACTAATACCTTCCCTAACTACAACTAATCCCTTACCCGTGAATCTCTGACAAGACCAGTACACCCGGGTTTTCTAGTATCCCTTAATTAAATACTAGGTGGCGACTCCTAAGAACAAATCAAGCAACTAATGCAAAATCGCCAACAGACGCCGCGCAAGTGACGTGCGACAAAGAAAATTACCTAAAGCAAAAAGAAAAGGAGGTTAATTGTTTAACTGTACTTGAAGAGAAATTTACATATGGGAGAGAGGTAGGGAACAACAACTCAAAAGCAAAAGAAGACTCTTGGTTAGTTAGGGGAAGAAAAAGAAAGAAAAGGGAAGAATTTAGGGTAATGAACTAGATATATGTATATTATATATTATATTAAGATATAAGTCAACAATAATAACTTTTCTTCCGTGTATTAACCATTCACCAAACTATTATATTAACATTTTAATATAAAAAAAATAAGGGGGCAATTGCCCCTTTTGGCCCTATAAGGCTTCGCCACTGTCTAAGATCGAGGTTCGAACTCTGCCTAGACTATTAGATTATTTTCTTTCATGTTTATAAGGAACTGTTTATTGTTTTCAAACAAATAAGCTATATATCAACAAAAAGTGTGATTTGTCCAAGTCGTGAGGGGGAGAAGCTTAAATTTTCTTTAGGTAAGATTGCGCGGGTTTGAATTTTGTAGATCGTTTTTCCAAAAAACAATTTTGCTTTTTTATAGTTCATTCCTTTTTTTTGTTGGTAAATTTTATTTTTACATGTACAATTTCTTGAATACTACACATGCACCCTAGTTGAAACAAGGTTTGTGATAATTGAGAGGCTTAACCTAATGAGATAGCCACCTCTGCTATTTATATAATTAGGACAGTACATGTGTTACAGTGTAGCATACTACACATAATAAGACAATACATTAATAATACAAATATTTCCTATTCTAACACACTCCATAATAACCCCTATCTCTTTTTATTTTTTCAATATTAGCTAAAGAGTTCAAAATGTTTACATACAATTTTAAATTTATTAAATGATAATGTTGACTACTTTTTTTTCTTTTAATTTTTAAAAGTGTCTAGGAATATATGTTATCATACAATTTGGTAATAGAAGAAAGTTTATAATCCCTTAAATTATTCTCTTATATTTTTTTATTTTATCATTTAACATTGATTTTTTTATTAAATTTTTTAATTCGGATTGATCCCAATATGTCAGCATTCAAGTTGCCTTTAGATCCATGATCTGGGCTCTTTTATTTTGTTTATTTGATTATTTTTTCTTTTGGAATAATTGTAAAAATATTGTTGCCAGTAAAATTAATAATGAGAAATTTAGTCTTTTATGTTTAATTGAGGTTTTGGAGATAAGTTAGTTTTATAGGAAAATAATAAAAAGTATGATTTATTTTTTTATATAAATGGGTTTGTTAGTTTAGTATTTTTTTTACATTACATTATATCTTTTCAAAAAAAAAATTCACGTCTTTTTTTATTTATAAATTTCTATTTTTTTATTTTTTTATTTAATTTATTTTTATTTTTATAAATGTAGTTTTATTTTGCAAATAATGATCTTATTAGTCAACATAAATTTTTTTTACAAGTATCATATGATTTAACAGAATTAGATAGAAGAAAATAAACATTAATAGAATGCATAATAGTTGGATAGAATCCAAAAAACAATTACATGGAAAATTCCATTAAAATGAAAGGATACAAGAGCAATCATTAACCTATTTTTTTTAATGTTAAATACATAGATACACGATTTCTTAACCAAAAAAAATACATGAAAGAATTTCAATCCATTAAAAATAAGAGTAGATCGAATTTAACAATCATTTATGAAATTATTATGCATTCTGGATGGGATGACAAGTTTCTAAAGAAATATGAGGTTAGGAATTTTTAAATTTAATTTAAAGGACCGTACTTAATAATAATGGTAAAGAATTCCTCATGGTTTAGATATTTTTTTTATATTTAAGAAAAAAATTAATTCTACTCGTAATAATACAGCAGGGGAAGTAAAATATATATATCCTAACTAATAACAACTTGTCCTACATAATTCCTTGGTATCAAGACCCCAACATACAAAACAAGGAAGGAAAAGACAACGCAAGGAAATGAAACACTCCCATTTGCTTGCTCGTGGCAACCATAAATTTACCAAAAAATTAGGCAGACAGACATGTATTTTTCTAATTGTTTTTTTTTTTCTTGTAAATTCAATTACAACTTAGCACGATGAGTCAATTATTTGCATTATCTACACCTGTACTACTGTCAAGCTTTTATAGAAAAGTTGGTTCGATATTGTTATTTTCTCTGTGAGAGCAAAGATCAAGCTCCAAAAGGTGTCCTATGTTCCATTTAGTCGACCTAGCTTAATCACTCACAAAAGGCAGGCATGTCAATGTTGAATTAATATTATAAATTATTCAAATTGGGGCATACGCATATATATGGCTGTGCAGTAAAGGATTATAATTCAATTTTTGACATCATAGAATGGGATAAGTTGTGATCAACAAATGTCGTTTGAAACCCTCCCCATGAGTAAAACGACATCATCTTCTTCTCATTGTATTTGGCAAACATTTTCTTGGAAGTATTCATTTTGCATATTGAAGCATCAAATCGAGGGCCCCTCCAATATTGGCATGAAAAGAAAAATTAAAATAGTTACAATGATATAAATCAAAGACTTTATGGGCTATCTAATCAAATCATAACAGAAAGATTGAATAATGCATTCGACAAACCTATCTGGTTCCTTATCATTTACACGAAGAAAGACATTTTTCAAGAGTATATGGCCCGAACTAGGATTTTTACTTCTGCCAGGACCACTATTCTGATCAATAATAGAAACAAATTAAAAGGGAAATATATTAAAACCTTAGTAGGTAATGGGTGCTATGCTGTTATGGCATGATTTCTAGCTAGCTAGTGAACGTAACCTAGACATTATGGACTTATCGCACCAAAGGTGAAATAAAAAAAGATCTTGCACTCACTTGAAATAGATCATTCTTGCTTTGAAGATAGCTCAATGATATCATGACTTCCCATCTCTTTAGTGAAGAGTCCTTAGGTTCAAACCCCCCTTTTAAAAAAAAAAAAAAAAAAATAGGTTCAAATCAAGAATTCAACATACCTTAATTTTAGTAGAGATTTATAAATCTGTATGTTCTTTTGCTCTCCTCTACCTATATATATGTTGAACATCTGTTGTAGTATGTTTATTTTTAATTCAAACTCTATATTTTTGTAATCGAGATTATAATGTGATGTTTCTTTTCTAGAAAAGAGGATATATGGGTATTACAAAAAGAAGAAGAAGAAGAAGATTCTCGAGACCCTTGCGTGCAGCAAATAAATTACCGTCATTGTAATGGTGCGCTGTAGAAAGATTTATTTGACTGTTTGGTGTTTATAAGTTTGAATTGTCAAAACCTCAACTTCATTGGATTTTTATATCTATAAAACAAGAAAAGATATAAAGGTTTTTTTTTTCATGATCTCTTAAAACATCGTCATATATCTACATTTCACTTAAGCATATACTGAGGAGGAAGAGGAGGAGGAGTCCATGATGATTCACTATGCACTCATGACTTATTTTTCCATATAAAAATATCATTTGGTGATAATAATAAGTTTATCCTAGTATAGCAGAAACTCCCGTCACAACATTTTTCTCATGTTGCAACTCTATGAAAAAATAAGTTAATTTCTATCTTATTAAAAATCAAATTATTATGAGCATTTCAAATGAAATAAAACTATTACAAAGACAACAACTTTTAGAAAAACCATTTATTTTATCTAAGAAATCTGAAAATCCAACATGAACCTATAGATGGTCCTACAAATATTACAAATATATTGCAACTTGATATCATATAATACAAATATTTTTTTATTGCAATTAGATTAGGGATTTAAAAACACTAGTTCATTTATAATATTTACATTATCTAACTCAATCCAACTTGTTAAAATCGGATAATTTAAATATTATATATGATAATAAATCAAAAAATCTAAAATATAAATATTACAAGTTAGATAGTGAATCTGGATTTTTAAAACTCGATCAATCTGACTCAACTCATATATTCTATATATTTTTTGTGCTTTTATATTTGATAATTTATTAAATAAGTATTTGTTTTTATTTTATTCAAAAATATCTCGTCTTCCAAGTTTTTGATAATAAACCTCTTATTAAAATTATTTAATATAACAAAAAAAATTTATTTTTTTACTAGAAAAAAATATATATCTAAAATTTAATAATGATATAAGATATAAAAATTAGAATTACTGTTCGAGGTATCATGACATATTAAGCCACAGCATAAGAAATATAGTACACCGAAATTTTTGCTTTGAGTGGAAAATGGTTCGGCCCCCTAACATATAGATTCCAAATTGAACCTTGGGAAGAGTGAAAAACCAAGAAATAATAGAATTATTCGTATAAATGTACATTTTGTTTCTTTCTTTATTTATTTTTTTAAAAAAAGGCCTTTTGATTTCATCCACAAATGGAATTTGGTACTGGCAGAGAGAGCTCACAATGGAAATGAAAGCACTTAGTCTAAGCAAGACTTTTTAGGGTTTTATGCTCTCTTCATCACCCACACTTGAAAATGGTACAATTCATCACCTTTTATTCATAGTTATCAACTTCTTGATAGCAACCTTAGAACAACTGGCTCTCCATATGATGTGGTCCTCCTAATTATGCCAGTCTATACAGGTCATGCTCAGCTATAGAGAGAGAGGGGGGGGGGGGGGAGAGAGAGAGGGAGAGGGAGAGAGACGATTATTGGATAAGTGGAGAAAACGGCATGTATAAATAGAAAGAAAGAAAGTACAGTACAGGGGAGGGGAGGGGAGGGGAGGGGAAATGAAAGCCTGAAAAAAGAGTTTTATATTAAATAGGACCATTACCATTTCCAAATAAGATGACATATGGGGTTTTGTATTTATGGCAAGATGTGATTGGCTAGGGTATCCTTAAGATAGTTTTAAGCACAGCAGTGGATAACATAGTACAAAGCACCAGCAAAACCCTTCCTTGACAATGTGCTTGTGATGGAGATGGTTGTATGAATTATGAAAGAGAGAGTATGCTTTCTTTTTTATTATAATTATAATTATTATAGAAGAAATTACAAGATTTGAGGTTTTTATTGTACATACATTGTTTCTTCTTTTACATTTCACTGCTCACATCATTACCACTTTTTTTTCCTTGTATGCCTTAAATGTTTTCCACTTTATATATACTCATATCATTAAACTTTTTTTTTTTTCAAATTTATCAGTGTAAATTATGTTGAAATCGTTCTCCATGTTAGGATCTATTTTTAATTATATATATGCTCTCACGTGTCCCATATGCCATTCGTTATTTTGATGTTAAATTGAAAACTAAATTAACAAAATTGAGTTTAAATCTGTTCTTAAATAAAAAATTAAAAGAACAAGCATTAAATTGATATTTAAAAAAATAGAACCCCTTCCAACTTATACTATTTAAAAGGCATGAAAAAGTTCATCTAGGTCCCTCAAGTTCTAATTTTTTCATATTCGATCCCTGTTCTTTGGGATTTTGATGCCTTGATCCATAAGGTTTTCTCTCATTTCAGTCGACCTTGGATGTTTACAAAAGAGAGAGAAAGTCATTGAAAAAATAAAAAGAGATAGAAAGTTCTTGAATGACTAAATTTCAACTACAAATAGTTACAATTTTTATGTTATTGGATTCATCTTTAAAATGGAGCTCGATAAGGGTGTTTCTACCATCAATAATGCTTGACAAGATAGATTAAGACTCGAAAAGATTTTTAATTTGGTTTAATTTTGAGTTTTTTTTATCAAATTAAAATGTGTTTTGTGGTTAAGAATGGGTTTTAGAAGTCTATATAATGTTTTTTCATGTTTTTTTTTTGTTAAAAAGGGGTTGGAATTTAGGATTTTAGAGTTTAAAAACTTAAATTTTGATTTTTTGATCACTAAAGCCACAACTAGCAATTAAAAAACATTGTAGGTGGATAACATATTGTTTGTGTTATATATAGGCAAATGAATGGTTATCCATTGTTTTTTTTTTAAAAAAAAAAACAAATATGCTGGGATTGGCCTACCACGTCTAAGTGCGCTTGGGCTATATAATTTTGGACCGAACGAATAGGTTGATCTTTCCGGCCCAAGTGCCTAACTTTTTTTTTTTTTTCAATGCACCTTTTCTTAGATTTTATAATATAATTCACTTTAAATAAGTTTATTATAATATATTAAAATAATTATCTAATTATGTCATAGTTTTGAAATAATATTAGATATCTTTATGGTAATATTAATCTAATATGTTTAATTTCTTAAAAACTTTCATATATTTTTTATTGAATTTACTATTCATATATTTGTGTATAAATTATCAATTATGACTTTTAATTGAAATTTTCTTTTAAGATTATGATGAATTTTAGTTTAAAAAACAATACTTCTCGTAAAAAAAAATACATGTTTTGTATAATAATAATAATAAAAATAATAAAAAGGAAGCTTTGATGAAAGAGATACATTTTTTCCTTCTTATTTCAAAACAATAGAAATTTTTTGAATTTCTATTTTAACCACCTTCATTTTGTATTCAATAAACTATACTACTAATAAAAAATATTTTTTTAACTAAGAAAAAACATTAATAAGAAAATAGAATTTTGTTTTTTCAAAATCTAAATTATTGTTTATCTTATGCATATCCATATTTATTGTCATATAATTAAAAATTACATGTATCACAAATCAGATATTTACATGTACATCTATTCATTGATAGAAAGACACGAGTGAGTGTGTGTGATGGCCTGATGGGGTTTCCCTTTTAAATGAAAGCGACATGTATGTCCTGTATACATTCACAGTCAAAGCAAGCATTGGCTCTAATGACTCATGACAGGCTCACAATAATACGCCCTTTGAGTTGAGGAAATAAGTATCCTTCCATTCTAGGGTTAGACACAGCTAGCCACGTGGAAGATTAAAAATGAAATACAACTACTAGGAACCATGAGAATCTTGTCCTGTGACAGACAACCAACACTCCCACAAGCGCACACACACACACAAACTCCTTGGTCTGTTGAAAGAAGAGGGAGTTCAATGTTCAAGTCTCATCTCACCTGCTAGCAACCACGTGAAGTGGCACCAATACTAGGTGTTTCCTGTCCACTCACTTCCCACAACATTGCCTGTTTTCTTTCTCTCTTTCCCTTTCATGCTTTTAAGCCCAAAAAAAACACCAACTTTTTAAACAAAAGAAAAAAAATGATTTTAAAGAAAAAGATGGTTCTTTGTCTCCCATAAATCCCCTCTCCTGGGATGCCTTAACTCCCACGATCATCATTCAAATCCCCACCTAGATCCCCACCCCCCTCCCCCTCCCCCTATCTCCCATTCTTACATCCCCCCCACCCTCATGGACATGTAGTACTTGTGCTGTGATGTCTTTCTCACGCTTAGTCGGAAGGTAAATGGATTTCCCCTGTCTTTCTCTATCCTAAACTCACCAAACATAATTGTTATAAAACAAGCATACACACACGATTAAACAGTGGCAACAGCTGTCTTTCTCAAGCTAGCTAGCTAGGTGCTCACTGAGAGAGGGGGAAAGGGAAAAGGAGATAAGGAAACAGTAACAAATTGCTGTCTTTCTCACTTATGATTTCCATTGTTTGCAGATAAAGTGAATTTGAAAAGGATGGACTTGAACTAGAGAAGTGGAGAACTCTTTCCACAGGAGGCAGTTTAGGCAAGAGTACATTGGTGCACATGTCATTCTCAAGCTACTAGTCCACCGGGTAGCTCTACGGCGGATAGGTGTTTTTTGGTGCAATTACAAAGCTCAAATGTTTCCATTAAGCAACAATGGCAATGACCCCATGTCCTATAATGACCAACAAGCTTATAACATGCCCTTTTTCAGTGATATCATTTCCAATTCCAAACAATATGTGCCTCCTCCTTTATCTTTTTGCCACTTGCCCTCTCCTTTTTTTGCTTATGATCAGCTAGAATTAGAAGACCATTCTATTTTTCTCCAGCAAAACTATGACCTTTTACTTCACCAGCAACCCTTGAGAACTGCAGCTACCAGTACTACTCCCTCTCAGAGTACTGTTGTTAATAACATGGTGGATTACAACAAAAATGACGTTATTGAGATAACGGAAATCTCCAACAAGCAATCCAACAGCAGCACCGATCAGATCCCAAGAAAGAGATCTTCTAAGAAAGATCGACACAGCAAGATTAACACGGCTCAAGGACCAAGAGATCGGAGGATGAGATTGTCGCTAAAGGTTGCCAGAGAGTTCTTTGATCTGCAAGACAAGCTACGCTTTGATAAAGCAAGCAAGACTGTAGAATGGTTACTCACACAGGCAAGAACTGAAATCAAGAAACTATCTAGTGGCTTCCCCGTTATGAATTATAGCTGCAGTGTTGGCACCAAGAGTGCATCTTCTACTTCTGAGTGTGAAGTGCTGTCCGAAATCCATATTGACTCTACCCTTAAAGTGAGCAGTGTTTCTAAGGCTAAATCCTCACTATGTGTCAAGAAAGAGAGGAGGACTAGTAGAGCTTCATCATCACGTAAAGCTCCATTAAACCCTTTTGCAAAGGAATCAAGGGAGAAGGCAAGGGAGAGGGCAAGGGAGAGAACGAAAGAAAAGTTGCGGAGTCGAAGTCGAAGCCTCGATGAATCGAAGCTTTGTGAATTAGAAGCAGTGAACGATGAATTCAATCAATTCGCAGGTTGTTGGAGTCCATTCGAAACAGGTGATCAAGAATCTGGTACTCACAATATCAATCCTTCCTTAGAAGTCCAACTGGCTGAAGCTGAAGTGCCGTTCTATCAAGAGCAAGAGCAAGAGCAATTAGATACTCGTGAGGGGATGATTGATGAAACCTTGGTGAATATGGGCAAGTGGAGTCCCTCTCTTCCCAATCATCCACACAAAAATGGAATTCCTCAAGAGGTAAGCTCCAAAAGGGAAATTTCTTTATTTTCCAAGATGTTAGGTTTGATTTTGCTTAATTACTCTATTGAAATTAGTTGATACACCTGTTATTCAGATTTCTGACCATGTATATATATATATAATTGGTTGCAGAATCAATTCACAGACTTTCAATATCCTTTGTACAAAACATGGGATCATGAGGCCTACAACATTGACGGTATGTGCTAGCATGGATATTCATCTTTCTCACCCTTGATGTGTCAAGTACTGGACAAAGATTTGAAGAATACTATGTATGGCTTGTCTATCTGTTTGGAGTGTAACATAAAAGTTGTATCTTTTCATCATGAGATTTTCTTGTGAAGTGTTTTTTCAATGATTGTTAACTAGTTAATTTATTTTTTTTAATGAAATCAAGTGTTGTGTGTTTCTTTTGTCTTAGCTTCATATAGGAAGCATATAACTCATGGGATATATTCTTTGAAACTGCAAGAGAGAGCTTCATATATATTAAAAAATCACAGATTTTTCTGTCCTTTTATATTCTTCTAGGGTTAGCTCTCTACTATTTATCTCTTAATATGCAATTCTTAGGCTCTGCAGAACTTCCTAGGTCCAGTTAGCCCACTTGATTGGATCAGAAAAAAAACAAAAAAACTTAAGGAAAAATGATTGAATAGACGAAAGGGTCATTCACTGTCCACTTTCAAGTGTATCAGGTGCCCATACAGAAATTTCAACGCATGCATCTATGATCTCATATATCTTTAATTAGTTGAAACGAAAGGGTTGCAAGTTCAACCGTTGATATATAAATTTGTTGCGTGAAAGCAGTGGATTTGAACTCTTTTGTAACTTACAAGCTTGAATTGAGCCTGTGCTGGAACATTAAAATTAATGAACTATTGAATTTCAATACTAATGTTCTGATATTCTTAAATTTCAGAATAATTAAGTTTTGTAATCCATAGCAATAGAAATTATGATTGGTTTCTACCAGATTTTGATAGGCTAGTTCCCTGAGATACTTTCTTATACTATTAGTGGAATCAAGGAGATGCGATGAAGGAAAATTTCAATTCTAGAGTTCATATTCTTTATTTCGTGGTTGTCAATATGAACAGAACTTTTCTTCTTTTAATCACACGCGCATATATATATATATATATATATATATATATATATATATATATATATATATATATATATATATATATATATAGTACCAAAATTGATGAGAGCTAACAGAAAATGTTGATTTATACATGAATCATGCATTCACTTGGAAATTTACTTTCAAGACACCGTATAGCAAGTAATAATGAATATTCTACTTGCAAATTCCTTTATGCTCACTTGTTTTCAGGCAAAATGATTTAAGATTTGTAGTGACTATGGGAACAATTCACTTTTGTAGTACATGAGCTAATATATTGTACGTATGTGATCACAAATACTTGGCGAATGAACAATTACGTGAAAATAAACGATCTCCAAAAATATTTCATCACCGTTTTGTGGAAAGATTTAATCACAAGCAACGCAGATGATCTAGCGAAAATTTAAGTTAAATTGGTAACAATTTAACCTACAGTTTAGATAAAAGGAACTTTATATATGTGGAATGCACATCCAATAACGTTATGAATTAAGATTCTGAAAAAAAGGTTTTTTTTTTTCTTTTGCTATAAAGAAGAGGTTCGAATCAGAAACTTATTGAAAAAAAGAAATGTTAATATTAATTAAAAAAATACTAACAAAAGTTACCAACGTGGAAAACTTCCGAGAGGTTATGATATTTGTTTCATGTCCTTATCTTATCCTTCGAAGGGTTAATTTCTACTAGCTGTAAATATTTGAGGGAATGGCATCTCGGTGTCCACATGATTTTCTGATCTAATGAATTGCTACCAAATTAAAAGAGTTAATTATCCGTGCAATATTTATATATTTTTTAATGATTATACTGTCTGCTTCTGTTAAAAACATCCTTCAAATTAAGGCCTGCTACAAAAGAAATTCAATTGGATTTTAATTAAAATTCCATAAACTAACTAAATTACCTCTATTCAGATGAAAAAGTACGTATCAAGAATAAACAATATACACCCAACCCAGACTTGTTCCAACGAACCAAAAACCAAATATCCAGAATTTAAAAGATTCTAGATTTATTGGCAACAAAATGAAAAGAAAGAACCCAACCCAATCAACTAAGAACTCGTGCTTCAGTGGAATTTAAAAAAAAAAAAAAAAACAATTAGAGAGTTACCTCTGGTTAGATAGAGAGAACAATCTTCTGTGGAACTTGTAAAACAAGGATTCATATTTTCTTAGAGACAAGTTTAGGGTGATACCTCTAGTTAGATCGATAGAGATCGATGAATATATACATAACAAGAGGAATCCTTTTTATAATGAAGTGTGTTGAAAGTAATTAACTCAATTTGAAAATGTAAATAAGAAAACATAATCCCTTTAAAAAGCCCTTGAATTGCAGTTAGATAGCATATAATTCCACTAGGCCATACTAATTTAGCAAGTTGTTTCAGCATTAAAATGCTAGGCAGTGTTTGAAAGTCAAGTCATGAATTTACTTAGGATACTAATTTCAATATATAGTTCATGAAAATATAAAGTTAATTGTAACATAACTAGCTACCATATATGGAATTATAATATTATACGTACTTGTAACAATTTTCCCTTCAAGAACTTGAATTAAAGATAGACTCTAAACTCTATATTAGTGACTTTCTTTGGCGGCGCGCGGCCCTTTCATTCTTCTATCTAGATTTGATTTATTTTTGAATATTTTTTAGAGGATCATGGATATTGAGTTGTGCCCTTTTAGAATAAAATGTATGTTATGGTGGTTCTCTCTTGTTGGTTGGAAAAGATTGACTATGTTTGACCATTTTGGATGGTTAAATCTTATATTATTAAGACCCGGTGACGAAGTGGTGCAACTCGTTTCTATTTTTTTACAATAGTTTAAGCTCAATTATGTATGTATTTTGTAAAATAAAATACCCTTGTTGGAAAATCCTAGTCAAGAAGAAGTCTTAGTAAACTTTTGATTAAAAAAATATAATGGTATTTACAGTCACTTTTTTTATGAATGGGATCATAATTATTATTTAATTATGATCTCATTCATGAAAAGAAAAATAAAACCTATCTTATTTTGTTATTCTTGATCCATTTAGTAAAAGTGAAATTGAATTAGTAAAAGATTCCTCGTGTCACCGGGTACGTACGGTTTTATATAGTTATTTCAAGGGATTGTGTAATTGTTATAGTGCCTTCAAGTTTATGAAATAATAAGATGGTATTTAATAACTCTATTTAACAATTCATTTGTTATGAAATAAATCGTACTATTCTTCTTTGGAAGTAACAACATGTATACTTCCCGAGTCATATATAATTAATTGAACAACAATTAATGTTAGTAACTACCATGATTATGGGATAATTAGTTAAGTTGGTACGTTGGTAAGAAGATAAATTATTATAATTCAGTAAAAATAAAATATTTAATAATTTGTAATTTGGAGGCATTATAATGTAATAGAATAACAGTAACAAGCTCCGTGTGTCGCCTTATATTCACTCACAACTAGTCCTCCATAATTAATTTAGCATAGATTACTTAACTCTCGTAAAAGGAGAGATTAAACCTCCGAATTGAGCACGTAAAATGTTTGAAATATATATGATTAGTATGATTTATAAAAACATCAAAATAAAAATGCGAAGAACTGACCTCCCTTAATTATGGTGTGCGGAATGAAGTTTATCTTCCAATCAAGCATCACGACCAAAAAAAATCATTGCCTAGGCCCACCATCTTCAAGTTATATTGGTTGGCATGTGGAATGGGAAGGAAATAGTCATGATAGCATTGCCCGGTTGATAACTCTAGCCCAGGCATCCATTTAACCTTTCGGTCCTTTTCTTTTGTGGTTCACCGAGACATACGTACAGACACATGTGGCAACCAGTGTCAATCATCCTCATAACATACCAGGCAAATAAGAGAGTGCTATCTCGCATTATGCACCACATATCTTCGGTAGGTGACTGCGTCAATGGCGTGTGCGCCTTGGGCAAGTTTGGATAAGATAATACTTAGAAAAAAGAAAAAAAAAGTACAATCAATCCAATTGTTTTTATGTATCAACTAGTTAATAGATTATTGTATCTAAAATTCAGAGTTTTGGCTATTAGTCTGTGATGATAGGAGAAATGGACATATTTAGTGAGAAACTTTCAATTGGAATGACATCGAATAAAGTTCAGGGAGATATAGAGTGGTATAGACTTGTGACAAATATTAATTGGCATTTTAAATGCTTGGATATCTTCCCATTTGCTTGTGCGAAGTAAGGGAAAGAAAGCAAAGAAATTAGGGATAGCAAAGTTGGAGAAGAACACATCACCTATATAGCTGTTGACTATATGTCATCAGTGAAGGTTTGGATTTGTATATCTTTTTGGATTTGATGGGGGTGAGGAGTAGGATGATGGATCCGGGATATAAATGTTAAACTTGGAAAGAAACAGCATGCACGAAAAGTCAGGACATCATAGCTAGTCCCAAACCAGTTCTAAAGAAACAAAACAGACATCTGAGGAAGGACACTCAGATTCTAACGAAAAAGGCATAGATTCCTCTATCCTGTGTACTTCTTTAGCAGATTGCCATATGGTTTTGTCTTGTGAAGCTGTGAGGATGCCAGTGAATATTCTTTTCCTTGCGGACCCTCCAATAAGATCGGACATAGATGGATTGAGCATCGTGGTCTCTGTGCTGACTTCATATTAATTTGAAGGGCATGCAGAAGAATATTATAGATAAAAAAATTTATGTGGAGTAAATAATTGGATTTTAATTAATCATCATTACATTCCAAACAAGTAACAAAGAGGGGAAAAGAAGCAAGAACTAGATTAATATATAATTGCATTGACTTACCTATATATGTTGCAGAAGTGTAACTAAAATTTCAAGAAAGAATTTTATGGGTCCAATTTGTTCGAGCTGCAATCAATTAATTTAATATTTGCATTGTAAAATTCAATCATGCCAGGATGCAATACCCAACGAATACTTCAATTTCTTGTGATTGTATGACCTATAATTTTCTTTTCTTTTTCTTTTTCTTTTTCTTTTTCTTTTTTCCTTTCATATTTTGCTCCGCTGATAAATTTAGCCTGAAAGGAGAATGCTAAATTAACATATGGTAAAACAGCTTGGCTTTTTCAATATTGTAATCGATGGTTTCACTTTACTTCTTAAAAATTTAAGAGGATTTTTTTTTAATTTTATTTTTTAATATTGGATTTATTGAGTATAGAGTTTTATAATTTATTTTGATTTATCTGTTATATAGTTATCCTAATCTCATGACCAAGATCACAAGTTTTGCGGGTTAACCGTGTTGACTCATGTTATTTTTTTTGTCTATTTTTTAACTATTATTTTTCAATTTCATCATTTAATATTGGATTGATTGAGAATCTGGTTTTATAAAAAAATTTATTCGATTTCCATGGAATTAGTCCTGGTTTTCTGAGTCGGGTCTGGCAAGTTAACCCGGGTTAACTCTGGTCTTTTTTTATCCTTTTTTTATTTGATTCTTTTTCAATTTAATCCTTTAAAATAGGGTTTATTGTAATTGAAATTTATAAAAAAATTATTTGTTTTTTAAGGGGTTCTCGGTTTTATGACTCGGGTCATGAATAAAGCCGGTTGAGTCAGTTTTCTTTTCTTTTTTTATTCGATTTTTTTAATTTCATCCTTCAATATTATGTTAATTGGTAATTAGGCTTCATAATTTGTTTTAGTTTGCAATCATGAGGTTATTTCAATCTCATGACCTCAATCACAGGTTTGATCGGTTGACTCGAGTGGTTTTTTTTTTTAATTTCACCCTTCAATATTAGGTTGATTGAGAATTGAATTTCATAATTTGTTTCGGTTTACTTTTTATAAAGTTATTCCGGTTTTATAACTCATGTTTGGCAAGTTAATCCAAGTTGATTCGACTAATGTTTTATCTAAATTTTATTTTCAATTTTATCATTCAATATTTGATTGATTAAGAATTGAGTTTTTTTATTTACTTTCTATAAAGTTATCATTGTCTCATGACCTGGATATCAAATTTGACAGATTAACTCGAATTGATTTGAATTGATCTAATATATATGTTATTGTATTAATATTTATAAAAATATGTTGTACTAATTTTTTTTAAGTTAATTAAATTATATTTTAAATTAGTTGTTTGGATTGTTTTTGAATTTGTTAGTGTTATATTAAATCAATTTTTATATAGTTTTTTATTATAAAAATATATTAATAAAACCTAAATATTTTTTTAATATTAAAAAAAAAAAAACTAATTTGAATGGCAGCGCAGCGTGGGAAGAATCTAGTACATGCTATAGCTACATGCCAGATGACCACCATATACGATTTAGAGAAAAAGCAAGACTTGAAATAACAGGAAGCACATGGCTTTTATGTGCTGTACCATATGTGATCCATGATTCATCACTTCACGAGTTAGCTAGCAGCTTCATAATTGACTGCTTGTCATGTTGACAATAATTCTTGACAGCAGAAACTAAATTAAAAGGACTACTTAATTATGATGGATGCAATTCTCATGAAGATGTTAGCTCTAGCTCAACAATTTGCAATAGAAAGAGAACCACACTCAAACAGAATACCTTACAAATGCAATGACCACAGCAAGAACATGTTTCTTCTACGCATTAGCAAACTATTATTTTTATTTTATTTTTAGTTTAACATGGATGTGGGTCCTGAAGTTAACGACCATGTAATCCTCCAGTAACCATCATATAAGCAATCACAAGACTCGAATTTAAGATCATAGAGAAAATAAATCTCTTAATCCTAAACTCTTATCACTTGGTTATCACCTATATAGTTTTGCAAACTATTATTTATTCTTATTAGTAGTAGTTAATTATTTGTCTTTTTTATGTAAACGAATAATTAGACATGGCCTTGGTAAAATTCATTGCACCGAGCTAGTATTTCACGACATGAAAGCAACTCATCATCTGACATTCAAGAAGAAGAAGAAGACAAACGTAGCCGCACTGTAAAGATTCTCAGGAACAAGAAAAAAAAAATAGAAATGAAAATAATCTTCAGTGGTAAAAGTGCTTTTCTATGGGCTATCACAGAGACTCAAGTTTATTTTCTTACTTTCTAAACAGTGCCAAACAATCAACTTTGTAATTTGGATAGCTGTTCTTTACGAAACTAGCGTTCCCCTGCTACTGCTAGGCGTAGCATAGATGAGTTCCTTTTATAATTCAGAGGATCAAGTTGGCGTTTGTGTAAAAATATATTTTAAAGAAAAAGCCTCATTTTTGCTGTGTTTGTTGTGTTAAAATTGAAAAAAATAATATAAATAATATTTTGAAATTTTATTTAAAAGGTTAAGTTATTGGGTGAAATGATTCTTTAACATGGTATCACAGTCTTGATGACCAAGTAGTCACGAGTTCGAATCTCACCATTCTCACTTATTTGATAATAAATTAAGCACAAGATAATGTAGGTATGTGTAAATTTCAAGGGCTTTCACTTGAGGATATATTTTAGAGAATAATATAAATAATATCTTGAGATCTCACCTAACAGCTTAAACTATTAGGTGAGATGGTTCTTTAACAAAAAGGTTGATCAATTTTCAAATTTAGTACATTCTATTATATATATAAAAAAGCAATTGATTTCGTAAAATATTTAATCATCAATGTTTTACAATCACTATTACTGCCACTCGATCACAATTATTACCCATAGTTATTAAACTCGATCCATCCCAGCAAGTTGACTGAGGTACCTAGCAACCCGAGACCTTGAATGAGATTCAAATCACCAAACTTAAGCAACCCGTCGAGTCAACCCGAAATCTAGTGTAACCAAGATTAGACCCAACTTTATATATATATATAAACCCTAAAAATATAAAATTACTTTATTAACACTTTCTTAACTTTTTTTAATGAGGGATAATTATATTACACTTCATATTTTTTTATAGTCTATATCTACATGAATTATTTTTTAATTTTTTAATATGGGATAACTTTATATAGTTTATATTTACATAGATTGTTTCTTAACTTTTCGAAATGTGATAACTATATACTACACTTTATGTCTTATATTTATTTTTATAGCTTATATCAACGTGTAGTGTTTTGAAATTTTATATATGGAATATTAAAATTTCAAACATAATTTTTTTTTATTTTTCTATTCAATCAGTGTGACCCAATACCCAATTTCTTGATCAAATCAACCTCTAATACCGGATTTAATAATTATTAACACACCGCCACCATGGTTGTTGCCAACCATCACCATCATGCACCTTACAAACACAATCACCTACTATCATCAACACCATTCCATCATGAGAATATATTTTTACCATCATTTTCTCCTTTTATTTTTCATAACTAATAACCACCACCATCATCAACACACTTACTATTATACAAAAAAATCTTTACTATTATTATCACCATCACCATTATTTTCTACTATCATATTTTTATATTATTATTTATCAAATATTATAAAATTTACTACAAGTAAAATATTTATACAAAATAAATTCCTTAGAAATTAAGAGTTCTTTTATCTAATTTTCGAAGTTCGCTTTTCTAGTTTACCTTCATAGACGTTCATATTTAATTATACTTCTTGCAATACCTTCTTTATATATTTTAGAAATTATCACTCTTGATAATTTTTTAAATTTATAATATTTCTAATTCTGGCAACACTAAAATATGCAAGAGCGTTGAGTTAAGCGCACATGTTAATAATCAAAATTCTACATGCGAAACACATCTGGTGATGGTACCAGCACCATGGAATTCAAGTCAATCAGCATTAATGCTTTTACAAATTACTTTATGATGGTAATGAAGTTTATTTTATACTATATGTTTATTGCTGTTTTGGTTTTTGTTTTTTACCAAGATCTTATTCTTCTCTTTTGTTTCATGTATGGGTGCAAGCTCTTTGCTCCCATTGTGATTTTTATTTTGCTTTTTTATCTTTTCAAATGCATAATTATAATATTATAGGAATTCAATGTAATAGGACTTACTAGCATCTGTGCTCGTGCTTCATCATAACGCTAACTATATTATTTTTTTATGTAAAAAATAATATTCAAGTACTGAAATAAAGTAAAAAAATATATGTAAAAAAGTCATGATAAACTTGTAACCATATTAATTAGAGTTGAGTTAACTTGGGATATCTTATCAAACTCGTTACTCAAATCATGTGAATAGAATAACCTAATAAAAAAAAGAATTATAAAACTTTTTTTTTTGAAAAAAAAATATGTTAACTTTTTATAAATGTGACTTGAGTCATTAGACCCAAAGCATCCAATTTGAAAAAAAAAAACATGAAGTTCAATTTCCAATCAATTAAATAATAAAGGATGAAATTGAAAAAAATAATTTTAATTATATAAAAGGATTAAAAATAACAATTAAAAAAGTGAGAATCAAAATTAAAATACAAAATAAATTATATATTTAATTGAAGGGTGAAATTGAGAAAAAAATCAATTTAATTAATGAAACAAATTAAAAAGAATGAGGATCAAGATTGAAAAATAAAATAAAAACAATATTGTAATTAAATGGTAACATTGAAAAGAATAATAACTTTTATAAAAGGATAAAAAATTAGAAATAAAAAAAATAAAGACCATTAGAAAACGTAATACCATCAATTTGGATTGAATAATAAAATTAAAAACCACTAAAACTTTTACAAAGAATTAAGAAAAAAATATAAATTCAAATAATAAAGATCATATTGGAGAATATAATATATGAAAAATTAGGATTGGAGAATAAAATTAAAAGTAAACAAAACTTTTATAAAATGAAACGATATTTTTAGATACTAGGAGACATCGCATGTGCCACATGAAGGGCAAAAGCTCCCATACGCTAACTTTTTTTATATAGCCAAATAAAATAAAATATCTGATTATTTCCATAATAATAAATTAATCATGTTTTGGAAAATAAACATGATTTTACATTGATGATTTTTAAAGTAATAAAATTAATCAATTAACATTGTTGTTTATTAAACTAATGAAATACATTAATAAATAACATAATTAGTTTAATAACTCATAAATTATCTATTTATATTTATTAATTTAATATAATAGATTAATTTTTATTTATGAAACTATTAAAGATTTAATTTAATTTAATTGCACTTAACATAAATTAATTATTTAAATTTTCTACTTGCCATTAAATATAATAAATGAAATATTTTTATGATTTGAACATTGAATATTATTTAATTTTTATGTGTGAAATAAATTAAAAATAAATAAAATAATTATTTTGAAGAAAAGACTAATAAATAAATTATGTTTATAATTTATAAGGAATTAGATAAGATTATTATTGTTATTTCATCATGTTGTTGTTTTATCCTATCACGTGATTACCAAATGCAATTAGAGTACGATCGAGTATGCACATAAAGCTAGGTGCTGTGATTCTTATTACTTCTCAAGATTATTTTTTTAATTAAATCCCCATTCTATATTTTTTAAATAATCGAACCAAAATGATTAGAAAACTTTCACAAACATTATTTGCATATGAACTATATATAGTACTCTTTATTCATGTAAATATATTCCAAATATTTGATTCAACATTTATTTTTCATCTATTTCATTTTAATTCAGTAAAGGGATAGATAAATGCAAGATAACAAGCCAAATTTATTTGCAATCAATATTTGCTTAATTTATATTTTTGAGACATGAAGGTATATTTATTAAGAATAAGGATTTAATTAAAAATAAAATTTTCAACACTTGCATGCCTTAAACATGAATTATGATGATAGGATTTAATTATTGAAAAAACTTTATTTAATCTTGTCCCATCAAGGACACTACACACAAAACAATTAATAACATGTATTAATTTGATCAATCCAAACTCATCTAATTCACTCCATTTTCACTTATTATGTTCTCTTCAGCGTATATATCCAACATATTTTTTTTATAACACAACATAAATGTGCGAATATAATTCAAAAACTCAGAAAACATGGACACTTGAGGTTTTGCTTTTGAATTTATAATGTGAGAAATTAAATTTGATTTATTAAATTTACTTTAATTTAAATAAATTTTCATTGAATTAAAGTGAAATTTATTAAAAATATACCTTGAATCGAATTATGTATACATAAATAGACGTCTCAATTTTTCTTTCATAGATTATTTTTGGTATGGCTTTTGTATTTGACAACCATCCTCGTCAATTGTTATATAAGAGATATACGAAATAAAATTTTAATTAAATCAAAACAATAGGAATTTTAAGCAGTCATAATTAAAGAAAACTCTTTTGTATACATGATGCGATTGAAAAACTTAATTAATGAGAAGTTTAAGCAGTCATAAAGATTATGGAAAACACAAAGAGTTAACCAAAAACTACTGCTAAACCCTTCTGTTAGTAGGCTGAAAAGGCTGGATTATAATTTCAATTCCTCCTTGTAATCCCTACTTTTGTCTTGTGTATATTTTCCTCCGTATTCCTTTTTGCTAGCTAGCCTCTAATTTTTTGGCTCTAGCTAGCATCGTTCAATAATAATATATAATCGATTATTATACGCACAATTTGAAACCACAAACACTAAAATACAAAAGCCAAAATCACATGATACAATTAATGTTGAACTTTGTTTTTAATCTAATCTAATCTAAGTACACTAATAAAACGGTAGCATTTTGCATGGAATTCTACGATGTGGTTACGTGGATTGGCCGCGAGTACGAGGCATGTAAGCACCAATTAATCAATAATAATTAATTTATCACATATTAAAATTAACAATATAAGATGGATCCCTCTTAACATGTACTGTGCAAATTATAAAAAGATAACAAATTGATAAATTAACAATTTTTTTTGCAATGTGTTTATTATTTATTATATATTAGTTGAGATTTCACCTTCTAAATTTTAATTTAATATTTTTATATTACATTTTTTTCTTACACAACAAATGAGGGGAAAAGAAAAGGCAAGGAAGTCTCTAAGTTTAGATCAAGCTTTATCAAATGTCCCTTAATTTATAAAGTTATGACAATGCAAAAGGTAGCTTAACCATGTGGCATTTTACACTCATTACTTTTTAATCAAGCCGTTTCTTGGTAAAATTGTGAAATTACAACACATAATTTGTAATATTATTTCCTTCAAATTCAAGAATAATTATGAAGTTTCTGCATGAAGGGCTTTTTCTTGAGCTAAATAAATATGATTCAAATGAGATTTCAAATTATGAAAGCGTTTAGATTAAAGTTTAGAAGTTGAGTTCTAGATGCTTTAAGATTTGAGCTAAGTATTCATTTTTATGAGCATCGATTTTGAAATTGAACTTGTTCAAACAAACAAAACAGTAATTATATCATTTCTCAAAGAAAAAATAATTGAATGAACGAGTAAATTAAACACACGGGAAAAATCAGGGTAAAAGATATATTGATATTGATATTGTCAAATTGTTGTTCAAAACTTATTTGTTAACAATCATGCTATTAATTAAAATCCATAAGCAATTAAGGATATTAGAATAGCTTTAAGACCTGATTAAGCACACATTGCTAGCGGTTATAATCTATAGATGTGATCTGACCGTGCACATTCCTCCCTACCTCTTCCTCTCTTAAAGATCTAAGAACAAACAGAGTGATTTATTGGCTGTGACTTGAGGTAATGACTGAGATAAGACCTCCATGGCAAAAAATGCACCATGAGGGGCGACTTTTTTCTGATTTTTCCACAAGAAAAGGTAGGTTTCGCAAAGCTTAAATATATGCAGCTGTACCCAGAGGTTAAAACGATCAGCCGGCCAGCATTTGTGGGAGAGAATCTTTATTGTTATCTAGCCCAGTGAGCCGCAAAGAAGAGAAAAATAAATAAGGAAACAGGAGCCCTAGTAACCCATAAACGACCAGATTTAGAGTTGGAAATGCTCATTCTATATATTATTTCCCACAGATCTCGACCATTTCATCATGGGTTTTAATTTCCCAGAAACGCGCAGATCAAGCTGAATCACTGGATCGGAGTTAGCCAAAACCCTAAATTAAAGAAAGCAGATCAGCTGCAAGATGTCCTTAAAAAAAAAAAATTACACATGGAGAGAGCAAAATTCTGCGAAAAACAAATGATTATCTGACATAACAAGTATGTTTTTCTGAAGAAAAAGAAAATCACCCAAAAACCCAAGCATTGATCAAGCCAAGAAAACATGACTCAGATCAAGAATTAACCTTATCTGCAGCATGATCAATTTCCACCCACAAACAGACAGAATAAGAGAGAGAGAGAGAGTCTTGTAAACCCTAGAGTGTTAAACTGATAAAAAAAAATTCCTGGTATATTTTCAACAAGAGACTGAAATACCATCCGCTTATGTTTAAACTTGGAAATTCTTGAATGAAAACAAAGCCCTAGAGAGAGTGTGTGTGTGAAATCATAATCTGCCAATTAACTCAGTACTCCTAGAAAAAACCTAGGAGAGAGAAGAAAAGCATCACTGAGTGGAGGCAAAGGTTGTGTTGCATCAACAATGGCAGAAATCATAGTTACAATTCATAGCCATGCTAGACAAAAGAGAATTCAACATATCTGTTTTGTCTTTGAGTGGTTGGACCATTTTTGAAGAAGTGGAAAACACGAAAAAATAAAATAAAAATGAGTGACTTAATTATCAGACCAACTAAAGGAAGATAAAGAAGAAAAGGGAAGTGGTATAGATAGTACTGTGTGTGCAGAAGATAGAATAAAATGTCTCCCTTTCCATTTATGTGGGTGTATGCAATGTAACTCATTATTTGTGCAAGAATATTAACTACACACCACAGGCCTTTTCGGTCATTCATGATAGAATCTCTAACACTCTTCTTCAATGCGACCTAACATGTACTGTGCCACTTGTGATTTTGATTTGCTTAGCTAGCTAGCTAGCTAGGTACCTACTTTTTAGCTGGGGAGGACCATGATGGTTATGTGTTGTGATAAGGACTAACACTTTTAATTAATTGATGTTTTTTTAATATTAGTATTAAAAAAATAAAAAGAGACTTGAAAAAAAAATATTAATTTAAAATTTTTTCAATTTTTTATTTTTAAAATACGAAATAGCCGCACTTATATATCCAAAATACATGAGAACTTGAAAGGGTATTCTCGGTGAAAGCTTCGTCATTATGTGCCATACATGTACAGTACTGTTACAGCAAGAGATCATGTTCAACAGTAAAACAGAGGATTAAACGAACAAGTGCAGGACGGATTCGATTGAGATTTGTATTCATAACTAGTTTTGTAACTACGGATATGGCATAGCAGAAAGGTAGAAATTGAGAATACCGTTCCCACTACTCCATATCGCAGTGGTTTGTTAAAAAAAAAAGGTGGAGATTTATCTGTACGAAGCAAGGTGGATTCAATTGCATCTAAAAATCACACAATATGAACTAATATATAGTATCAAAGATTATGCTTTGGAAAAGTTGGGAACATTGGGTTCTAACATATGGAACCACAGATAAAGACATCAAGGAATCAAGCTACTGATTAGGAAAGGTTTAAACTAGCAATTAGTGTTTGATTGGATAATTAGTAGAAGTCAGGTAGGGGACAACGTTAAGGGGTATACGGCTTAAAATACCATCTCAAAAAATTAGAAAATAATGTTTAATATTTGAGTTCAATTTTGCATTTGAGAATTTTGAAATTTTATTTTAGTTTTAAATTATTTTTTAGTGTTTTAAGATTTTTTTAATATGCTAATGTTAAAATTAAATTTTGAAAAATAAATAAAAAAATGATATTTATTATACTCTTAAATAAACCTAAAGAAAAAAAAAGTGATATCCGTGTTTCTGGTTCACATTGATCTTTTCAATATTTTTTACAAGGAATCTAGAACATTACTACATACTACCATATGTGTAATATAACACATAAAACTCGACTGAGTTGGCATTCTATGCTTTTAGTACATTAAGATGCTATCATGTTAAAGAGAATTAGAAACAAATCATTCCCCATCTCTAAAAAAGAGGTGCCAGAGAAATTATCTTAACTGTAAATTATAAAGCCTTCTTCATTTATTTTGAAGAAGGATTGACCGACACTATACAAATTATTAGTTTAATATGTTTTATAATTCATCAAATTATTAGTTTAATATGTTTTATAATTCATCAATTGATTATATGTGGTATTATTATATTTATATAAATTTATATTTATTATTAATAAATGCTTAATTTATTTTTAATATTCATATAATATTATACTGATACATCTAGAGTAAAGATAAAATCCATATGATAAAAATTCTTTGCAAAAAAAAAATTATAAAGATGTTATAATTATGAGATTCCTATTGCATCAAAGTATTATTTATAAAATATTCCTGATTCATACTCTCTTAAATACTAGATATTCATTAGAGCTGTAAAAACTTATACATATTATATTTTTTCTTTTATGAAAGGAAGTAATTGTTTTCATAAACTAAGGTATAAAGAATATCTAAAATTAATATGTAGGTGCTTGTCATAAGACATGTCTATTGAATTGACCCGCAAGAGAATTTCATATGGAGAAATTATTTATGTCTATAGAAAGGCTCACGTGACGGTTGTGTAAGTGATCTTTAGACTCAATATCACTAAGTTATCTTATATAGAAAATGTTATGCTTTGATTATGTTACCTGTTAACTTAATCAAAATAATAAAATGATAGGCATTGGGTATAACATGAATTATATGAAGGTACTTGAGTGATTAAGAGATGATTCATCACCCTAGGTGAATTAGAGAAAATATTTCATTTATTCTCATATAATATTTACTAAGAAATTCATGGTCAATGTGGAATAAGATTTGAAAAGAGTTTCAAATCTTATTCAAATGATCAATGACTATTATGAAAAGAATAAACATGATTTAACATGGCGGATATACTTCATGCTTTAATGTTAAATCAGAACATTATTGATAAAAAAATATTAATTACACCAAAAAAAGTCACTAAAAGGTTTAGTCAAACCACTAATAACTTTTCTAATATTTGATGGATCATTACACATTGCTAGACAATGCACATGATCTTCAAATATAAATTAATCAATTGTTTAATTTATTTAATTAGAATTAGAATTTATATTTGAGACAACATATTAAGAACCTAATGGGTCATACACATTAAGAACCATTAGTCAGAAATTAAAATGAGATGATTTAATTAAGTATGACTTGATTAAAATATATTTTAGAAATTAAGAACTAGAATATAATTAATAAAAGAATTATATTTCTAGATCTAGAAAAATCAAGTAAGGATTTGATTGAGTTATTTTATAAAATTGTCCTGAATTAATATTATTTAGAGGGCAAATTGATATTTTTTGCTAATTTATAGGATTTTTCTATAAATAGTAAACCATGCATCTTATTTTTTTAAAGGTTGTCTATTAGATAAAAACCTACAAAAATATAGAATTAAAGCTAGCACTCTAGGCATAACAATCCTTGTTTTCTAAATAGAGATATATGAGATTTTTCATTGATAGTTCGTATGGATTACCATTAGAAACCGGACAAATTAGACGACTAGTAGTTTATGACAACTCAATCTTTAAAGAATTATTCAAAGCAAAAAAAAAAAAAAAAATCAAATCTTCAGGTAATAAATCTCTAAACAACTCTACATTTGTCTGACGAAATTTCAGGAACTCCTAAATAATTTTGCTTTATAATTTCCGGTAAATATTCAGAAAATCCACATAAATAGCCCAATAAGATGCAATAGTCTAGTAAGTTTGTTAAGTGCAATATTTGAATTACGGATTAGTTTATGCAAAAATTCTACGTTTAGAATTTTTTACAGTTAAACCATAAAAGGTAATCACAGATCAAATAGTTAGTGGTTTGATCATACAGTTCATCTAATTTTGAACCATTAAAGATTCCTAGCATAATCGAACTAAAATATATAGAAGTAGGTACACAGATGCCCTAATTGAATTTGCCTTCCGGTTCGGTTTTATCGACCCTAGTTAAAAAATGCGGGGTTGATTGGCTTTGTTAATACAAATATTCTTTACAAATAAAAGCATCCATATCAAAGCACTTAACATGTTTAAGCATATGTCGTTAGTGTGATCAGAAATGGTTATGGCTTTGTAAATCCAATTGTAGGTTTTTCAATGAACATATTATATTTATATATAATATTATAGTGGAAATTTTAATTGATATCTCAACATTAAAATTGAAAAATAATTGAATTGAAAAATTAAGGAAATTAAAGAGAAATAATATATACTATGCTATATAATGAAAAGATAAATTTAAGATAAATGACAAGTGGTTTACGTTTTCGTATGATTTCTCCTGATAACTAAAAAATAAAATAGAAATAATAAGAATGCAACCACACAGAATAATCACAAAAAAAGAAGAAGAAAGAAATGAAATTACTAAATATCATATAAACAAACCGAATCCACATACATAAAAATATATTAATTAACCAAACAAAGAAAATAACGTTTATATTAAACAAATATCAAGGAACATATACATGCACAACATCAATAAATTAAAGTTTTAGTATCTTGGTATATAAAATAGGCTTAAAACTAAAAGGGTGGGTTTTTACTAAATTGTTTGTCCATCCATGTAAAATATAAGGAAAATTAAATAGGATGATGAATTTAACAAGATTTTAATGTATACAACAAGAACAACAGAGGGTTTAAAAACAAAAAACATAAATGGTTATAAATCGAATATAGTGACAAAACACAGGTCAAATACAAGAAAAATAGTAAAATAAATATAATTAATTATATTTTTAACCAATATTATTTTTTCATGTATTAGAAAATTAACGCATAAAATGTTTCATATATTCAGGTAAAAATAGAAAAGTTAAATAATTGATACCAAGGTTAAAAAAAGGAGAATTAACTAAAAACTTTGAATTACAATTTTTTAACATATGTTTACTGTAAATATTTTTTGCTTAAATAAAATGAAAACTGATCACATCATAAGTTTCGATTTAAGATGCATTTTCAATATTTTTTTTTTATAAGATGTAAAAGAAAAAGAAAAAGAAAAAGACTATCTCTTCCACTTTGTTTGGCAGTAGGGATTGAATGATGGATACGAGGAGAAAGGGATAAGGATCCAATGAGGCATTAATTAGAAGAATCCCTCGAATCCTTTCTCACTTGTAATTTCAAATAAATTTAATTTGGGTATATTGGCTCTATTTATCGCGAGGGATTGAGAATGAAGGGTGGGTGTATCCTTCATTTGATAAGAGAGACAAGGAGGATCCAATGAGAGATTGGAGGGATCTCTCCAGTCCTTCCTCACTTATAATTTTCAATCATTTCAATTTAAATGGGATTAACTCGTATCTTTCCTTTTCCTTTTTAGCCGAACAACTAAAGAGATAGTAAGCCATCCATCTGATCTCTCTTATCTATCCCTCCACTTTACCTAATTTATTCTCCCCCCGATATATATATATATATATATATATATATATATATATATATCGAATATGATTGTTGCTGTTTTTGTGAAAGAAATATATTAGATAATTGAACAATTATACTAGCATAAACTTTATTAAGTTAATGTGGGCTGATCTTGTTTAAGGCTATGTTTGTCAGTCAAGAGCGACATATATATATATATATTATATTTCTTAAAATTCTGTATTACTTTTTTATTTTAGTTAGTTTTAGGATAGAAATTTTCTAATTTTAATTTCAATAAATAAAAAAATATCAAACATCGATTCTACTTTGAAAAACAATGCTATAAAAATTATATGAAATTTGGGTTAAGCATTTTTAATAGGTATGATATCTATTGATATTCTTGTTTAAATATATAATGATAATAACTACGACAATAATCAAATAAAATTACAATAATATATTCAAATAACTAAACAATTGACTATACATAAATAATCAAACGATATCAAAATTATTTTACCCCTGTAATGCAGGGCTATCCTAGTAAGTAGTTCACAAAGTAAACTAATTGATGCAAGAGCAAATCCTAATAGCGTAATATAACCACTGCCATATAATTAGAGTTTTATCTTTATCTGTATATTTTGGATGGCTAAGATTATTTTTAAGGGTTTATTTCTTTTTTAGTTAGGCTTTGCTTAGTATTTAAGGGTTGCTATATATATAGGGCAAAGCTAAAAAAAACAAAAATTAAAAGGGACCTAGATTTCAGTTGTTTTATTATTTTAGCTAAAATTATATAGATTATTAAAGGAAGGGCTGAAAAAACAATTTCCTTGCAGGAAGGTTGGGGCCTACCAGCCCTGTCTCCGCCCCTATGTATATATGTGTGTGTGTATATATATATATATATATATATATATGTGTGTATATATATATAAAAAAAAAGTCTTCCCTTCTAATCTAAGGATTAAGATCCTCTTATATATCATATTTTAACTTACTTTATTGTATTTTTATTCTATTTTCTCATAATTAATACCTACAATTTTTTTTCCTAGAATATTTATATTCCTTATTTTCTTTATCACTTTGCCTTAAATACTTCCATTTTTTTTCTTGAACTTAGTTTCTTAACTTTTACCTATTATTTGTTCTTGAAGAGTATGATGTGAGTGCAATAGCTGGAAAAAAAATAATTTTATATTTTTTTTATCAAAAAGTATGCAAAAATATTTTCGGCATGTCTCAAAGCTTATTGATGCTTGATAATAATCCATGCAATAATGTTCAATGACTTATGAAAAAAAAAAAACTAAGTTTTATCTTTATTTTTTGCCTTGTTTAGTACTAAGGAATAAATAAAGAAAGAAAGAAAGACAGGGAAAAAGCCAAAGATGTGTGCATTTTATATATATATAAAAGAGTAAGAAAAAAAACAAAAAAAAAAACTAAGCATTAGGAATATTTTAGGCAAGGTGATAAGAAAATAAGGAATATAAACGTTCTACGGAGAGAGAAATAATAGAAATTAATTAAGAGATAATCAAAATAAAAATACAATAATGAAAGTTAAAGTATGAGATATTAGATGATGTCAACTGTTAGATAATAGAGGAATCTACAATTGAAAAAAAAATGTAATTTTTTTAGTTTATTTTCTTTTCTTTGATTGCATTTGCTCTCCTGTTTTTTCTAGTTAAATCTTACTTTTTTTCCCTACCTTAAATTGGCACCGAGTCCAAAATCAATCTAATTTTGATGAAGTAGCCAGATGAGCAAGGGTTTCTAGGTTCAGCCATGACTAAAAAATGTTGGAGATGCGAAGGATGGAAAACCAACTCATGCAAGAAGTGTTAAATATGCATTAAAATAAAGTGGAAGCCTTAATGGAGATTCTAAAAGATTACCACAAACCCTGACACTTACAGGAAGGTAGTCATTAGGTTGAAAACTCCTTTCATTAATTCATAATGCTGAAGCCACAAATCGTATGGTGAATAATTAAATAAATGAGTGGAAAAACATTATACTCCGATCAAGAAAAAGAGTCGAAAGGCAACAATCCCAAGAAGATAAATAATTAATTGAGAAAGAGATGGATGTGAAATAAAATTTTATTGTCATGACTTTTATTTTGATGACGAGCACGGTGGAGGCAATAATGATGATTTCATTACAAATCTAGAAGTTGAGAATAAAAGGGTTGTATAGTTCTTTTATATTTTGAGAGTTTTTTATAAGAAAGTCTCTCTTAATTTTATTCGTGTCTTGTCAAAATATTTTTGCAAAAGCGAACTCAAGTTCTGTAAATGTGTGTGTACGGGTGCAAGGAGAACTCAAGAGATGACACTGGCCAGATCAAACCTCAGGCCAGATGAGCCCAGCAAGATAAATTCACAATATTATGTTTTTGCAAGAGCTTAATTAGCGAACTCAAGTTCTGTAAATGTGTGTGTACGGGTGCAAGGAGAACTCAAGAGATGACACTGGCCAGATCAAACCTCAGGCCAGATGAGCCCAGCAAGATAAATTCACAAGATTATGTTTTTGCAAGAGCTTAATTATCGAACTCAAGTACAGTAAACGTGTGTGTATGGGTGCAAGGAGAACTCAAGAGATGACACTGGCTAGATCAAACCTCAGGCCAGATGAGCCCAGCAAGATAGATTCACAAGATTATGTTTTTATTTTAGATTCTGCTATCAGCAAACAAAGGACACAAGGCCTACCATCACTAGACCGAAGATATATAGAGGCCATGGACTTTTTCTGGTTTCTATCTATTACATATGAAGTTGTACTCCTGCAACTATATAACATAGTTTCTAAGAAGTTTCAATTTAATTACAACCTATTTTTTTTTAGAAACTTATTGTAGTCCATTTTTTATTTTTTTTGCTATTCAGTCCTTAATTTAGTAGTTTTTTTCTCCTTCTATTTTTATAAATTACAAATTCATTATTATAATAAAGAATATTTTGCAATCAGGTCCTTACGTTGCATTATTACTTTTAATAATTTAATTGTTTTGCCGCATCATTTTCTTTTATGGTGGCGGTTATTTTTTATTCTTGATAGCTTCCATGATTCAAACCATTTTTCTTAATTATTACTACCTTTTCACTTTTTTTTGCATGTAAAAAAACACATCTCATTTCTTTTATCACTCTAAGAAAACATATTTTTAGTGATTTTTAGCTATTACATTAAATATTTCTTATACCAAGTGAAAATTTTAATCAATACTCAGAATAATTACACTTGAGAACCTATTAATTCGACTAAAAAAGCATTGCAGTAGATTTATGTTCTTCAACACTAAATTATCTAATAAATAACTGAAATTCTTTACAACACTACATAGAATAGATCGCTAAATATGCTCACATATTTTATTTCTAAACATAACACAATTTAGCAAAATAGCACATTAATATATAATACTATACAAATAAGAAAGATAAAAATAGAAGATTAACAACTTAATTATTTCGTTGTTCAACTATATATTTATGTAGTAAGGTTTGAAACAAAAATAATCATCAACAAGTGTTATTCATAGCTAGTAAATGTAAATATTCAAATCACCAATGACCTTTGAGATTGATTGTTGAACAAGGAAGCTAACATGCATGTAGGAAAGGAAAAAATACCTCAGTCTTCAACCTTCATTCAAAGTGTTATTTTTCATATCCATTGATCTCCGTGTAATTTTGATCACCAGCAGTAAAGAAAATAACCTACCAGATGGGTATTCTTGGATTAGCATCAGCTTTTTCTTACAAACTAATTTTAACAATTCCAATAAATAGCTTATTATATATATATATTAGGTCATTCATAGCACTACTTCATATTTTCTATTCATTGCAGGTTAGTTATTCATCAGCACATGTTTGTATATGATGTATTTGGCTAGTAGCTCCATGGTTCTAAAGATGGAGATGAAGCCAACGTCCAAATGAGTATTTAGCAAAGAACAGACAAGGAATCCCCTTAATTACTAGTTGTTTAGAGATTTTCAAAAAACTTGATGAATTTAACAGATCTTTTTAGAGGGTTATAGATTCAACCTATTCAATTTTTGCAATGCTTCGGATGTTATTCACTGAATAGTTGTAGTTCATCAAACAATAAATCTAATCTGAATTAATTATAGAGTTATGATACAATCAAGTCCAAACAAATAAAACATTGAATTAATTATTACTTATTTTCGTATTTTTGTACTTGCATTTATTTTCTAAATTATATCATCACATGATTATCTATGATTATTCATGTCTTTAGCAAAGCCACTTAATTAAATATTAAGAAAAATAACTGAAAGAATTTCTCTTTGGATAATAGATATTATTATTAATATTCTTGTGATCGGTTTTTTTTTTCCATGACTCCTTTTCCATATTGGATTGATACTATAACAATAGAATTAGCTTAGTTGTAGACATGAAAGAATGAAAACCTAAAGTTTAACACATCCTATTGAATCAAATAGAAAAATTATAAAACATCACTGAGTTCTTAATAATTATAATTCTTTATTCATAAAATGATAAAATGAATTCCATTTTATGAATTTCATTTTGCAAATATTTTAGGAGGAAGGGCTTCCTTCAATATTGATTGCAAGAGGGAGCTTACTCGCTTACAATTAGAGAGACTAGAGGGAAAGTCCTTACGAATTATGTCACAATACCAACTTAAGAACCTGTTATTTGGTTATTAACTTTTCGACATTCAAGGCCAGTTTCATTACATTCTAAGAACTTATAATTTTGAAGTAGATTAATCACCCAAAATAAACTTCTATATATGATTTCCCGCTTAACAGTAGCATGTCTTTCGCTTCCATGTCCTTTGTTTTTAAACGGTCACTCTCCTAACTCCCAATCTCCCATGTCCTATGATTGAAACAGCATTGGTCTTGCACAATGAGAGCAAAACCAAAGTGGACAAACTTAAAAAGCACTTCCGCCTTCATAGGCCCAAAAGAGAATGACGGTTGTACATTAATGGCAGCGTAGCCGATAGATACAATAAATTGGGCAAAAACTTGAAGATAAGGTACTCCAAAAAGAGATTTTGAACTCAAATTCTAACAAGATAGGCCCATGATGGGCCTGACCTTTGAATTAGTTAACACTGCTGTTTTTATGAAGCCAGTGTTTGAAATTATAATAATAATTATTTTTTAAAATATTTTTTACTTGAAAAATATTAAAATAATATATATATATATATATTAAAATTTATTTTTGACATCATCATATCAAAATAATCTAAAAACATTAAAAAATACAAACTTTTGACTCTTTTCCTTTTCGCTATTGTAGTTTTGGTGCATTTTTGACATTTTTGGCCTCCAAAGTTATTTATTTTCAATTTCTTTCTTTGTTTTAATTCTTGTTTTCTAAGTTTTTACGTTTTTGTCTAGAAGTTTATTTATTTTATATTTTAGTCTTTAAGTTAGATAAAGAAGAGAAAAGGATCACTAAAAAACAAGATAGAAAAAAGAAAGTCATCAATTGACCACGATTCAATGACCGATAAGTTTGTTTTTAGTGTTAATGAATTTCATTTTATAAAAGAGGTTCCATTGAAATTTGTTTTCCCCTCATCTTACAAAAAGAAAAAAAAAACAGACCGAAGTTGAGAATGAAAAATTTGTTGGCTTGGTTTAGTTTTTTGAATCAATTTATTTGCATTTTATGTTGATATATTTGTTATTGATTCTCTAATGGTGTTTTTTAGGTATTTATGAGTAAAATAAAGTTTCAAAAATTAGTTTTTATGGTCCTAAAAATTGAACCCTGATTTCTCAAATATCTTTGGTGATCGGAGAAGATTATAGGTGACGAAAATCATCTAGCATAGTGAATGACCTATCAATTAAAAAGAAAAGAAAAGAAAAAAGACATGTTGACCACTCCATAAAATAAAATAAAAAAACTAAACACGTTGCCCCAAGTTTTTAAGCTCAGCATGCTTGGGCTCTTAAGCAATTAGTCAAGCTCAATTATGTCTGGTTTTTTTTGTATTTTTTATTTTAATTAATACTCTTTTTATATATATATTTCTTATTTTACATGATGTATTTATAGAAATAAAAATAATTTGTACTTGGTATGAAAAAATAACCTCGAAGATAAAATAAAGAAAATAAAAAGCATATAAATTGAAAGGAAAAGTCAAGATCAAATATTTGCATATTTGTCTTTCTTTTGCTTTTATGAAAAATATTAATTTTTTATTTTAGTATTTAATTGACATCAAACAACTCTTTCTTAGTTTATTAGATTATGTTATTTTTTAAAATTGATTTAATATGCATAATCAATATCTTTATATTTTTCAATTAAAAAAAATCATAATGTAATAAAACACATTTAAGACATTGGCATTTTCTTTCTCTGTTTCAAAACTATCTTCACATCTTACTAACGGTGTAATGTTAAAAGGATTCTCAATTTATTTTATTAAATACATACATCTTCTCTTCGGTTTATAATTTGTTTATTTTCATGTAAAAAATGCATTGACAACTTGACATATATTTTTTTAAAAAAATTGAATTTTAGTGTGACCAAGAGCAGGTTAAATTACTAGTCAATTCAATTTCACCTATGTGTGCATGCTAGTGTTCCTTTTATCTTTTCAGTCCTGCAAATGGAAAAAACTCTGAACCTAGGACCTATGAAAATCTCTTAGAATCTTCAGTTTTGACTATTTGCTTCTTAAAAATTCCCAACCCATGCCCCCCCGTATACCTTTCTTTTATCACATCAAGACCAAAAAGGAGCAGTCGAAGTTACATTAAAAAAGAAAAACAAAATCTCTTTCCTATCCCAACTCTCTTTCAATTTTCATCCACTGAAGATCCAGAAGTTTCCCATGACACAAGACACTTGGACACAGGCACTCAAAAAAAAAAGTGGAGTTAATTAATGGCATACACAAGAATTTTCATTTTGTGCATTCAAGAAAATATAGACCCAGTAATGATCAGTATCTGTGAAAGCCAAAATTAAATTAAGCTGCACAGGTTTGGGTTGTTACCTGGACTATTGCTGGCAGCCGGAGGATTGTCCTGTAATAGCTCTCTCTCCACGATATGAGCTTTACATAATGCTGTCAGGATATTGTAATGGAATACAGTTAGCTCAAAACTACACCCACAATTTTAATTTTGTTTTGATGAATAGAAACCAAATTTTATTAGAAATCGTTAACAGATACATCCAAAAAAACTAATGAAGTCATTAGGATGGTGGACACAAAGTATTAACAGTAGACTCTCAAGACAAAAGGACCCCATTCAACAACAGGAGAAAAAAAAAAAACACACACACACACACACTATACCCGGATGACAAGAACCATATATAATTCAAGGCAGCAATATACAAGAGAGATAGAGCGACTTCCATATCCTCTCCAAACACTCACTGCCGACAGCCAAATTTAGCCACCATTCAAGAGATATCACCATACCATATAATTTCAGCACCACAAGACAACGGACCACAGCGGCAAATATATTGAAATTCCACAACACAAACCACTCAGCATAGCGTGATCAACAGGAAACTTAATTCCCAAGCAGAAACTGTCTACAATGTGTTGTCTGAATTTGGTAGCTGTAGCTCAGCTGGAATGCTTGGAACATTTATCTCACCTTGCAATACAGCACAAGATCCACCCATCAAGGAAACAAAATTGCGAGGCACAACAAGGAACTCGAGAATTAACCAGCATAATCGATCCCAACAGCTACCTCTTCGCAGAGATAACACTGCCAGCACCTCCAAAGCTCAAAAGAACAACTTCAAAAACACAGCTGCAGCAGCTACACCAGATCAAGCCATGAAACTCGAGTTAAAGGCAAGAACACACAAAATCGACTACGAACTGATAGCATCAATCGCAAAAGAATTAAAGCATCATAACGACAAGACTCCTCTGAAACCTCATTGATCAGGCCACCCATCAAAATACAGCTAAAGAACAACAACAGTCTCACCCATCAAACTACAAATTAACATTCCTTATTAGCTTTCACTTCCTTCAAAAGGAAAACAAAAGGAAGGAAAATGAAAGACATTGAGTGACGAAACAACCAAGTTATGCAAATATATTGTGACAGTAGAAAACGAATTTTGCCTAAAGATATTATATAATGACATGTGCCAAGACTGAACACCTCAAAGCAAGAATGTAGCGAAATCATACGTAACACATAAGAGAGACAATCTGATAAGCAATGTCAATTCATAGTATCCAAGGTTAATTTCACTAACTAAACTTAAATTCTGCAAATTCTTCATCTTATTCTGTTCACACATGGTCCGCCTAAAGTAAAGATGAAGACAAAATCCCAGAAAGAGAGAACAAAACAAAGACAAAGAAAGAAAGTAGACAAAAAGACTAGTGTCAAGAAATCCCATCAGTCATTATATATATTGGCTACGCTGTTCACTTAACTATACAGAAGAAGCTACTAGTACTAGACTACTCGTATGCTAGCAAATTGAACATGTAAAATGAAATAGGAAAAGCAGTGTCACAGTAACACAGACACACAGGAAATATAATATAGGATTTAGAAAATGTTAGTTACCTAACCTTTCCTAGGTGAGGAAACTGTGCATTTAGTCTCTCTAGTTTTTCAAATTGAATTAAATAGTCCCTCTAGTTTAAAAAATAAATTAATAGTTCTTATATTTTCTATTTTTTTTTTAAGAAATAGATAATATGGAAAGACCGGTAAAAAGAATAAGAATTTTTTTAAAACAAAGTATCATTAAATTAAGTATATCAATACTCACTATCAAAAAATTGATAAATAGTAATAAAAAAGCTGACAAAATTTATTTTGTCAGTAATTTTTGACATAAACAATGACAAAAAAAAATTGATGATTACTAATGGAATATAAAAAATAAAAAAATAATAAACATTTCATCAACGACTTCATAGAAAATTTGACGCGTAAATATTTTTCATCAATGAAATACACACACTTTCTTTGTCTTCTTCTTGGCCATAAAAAAGCAGCCCATCCTTTATTTTCTCACAAATCCAGTCATCTTAAATTGCTAGTGTCGACCTAAATCTATCAATAATGCCAACGTCTCTTTCTTGGTTCAATTTCTGTGAAGCTTTATTATATCAAGTAAGCAAACCTACTCATTTTCTTTGTAACCAATTTATATTTTGAGCTAATTTATTGAATTGTTTTTGTACTATTTATAGTTTGATTGTATATTTAAGTGTTTTACAAAAACATTTATAGCGAATGTTGTTGTATTAATGTATGATTTGTTTGAGATTTTGGAAAAATTGATTTTATTTGTCATTTGATGAAATTGAGTTTGATTTTGTAACTTAAGTGTGTTATAATTAAAGAAATGATGAGTTATTTAATGAGTATCAATTACATTTTATTAATTATATTGTCATGTTGGAAATGTGAGAAAATTTAAGGAAAATGATTTTTTTGAATTGATAATAATTAAAAGGTATTAATTTTGATTGAAAAAGTTTGAATTGAACAAACAATAGATAATCAATTGGGTACCAATTATTTGTTGTTAATTTTATTGTTTAGTTCACATTATGAAGTAAAGTTGAATTTGTGTAGAAATGATAATTAGTTATTAGGTTATGAATTAATTTTGAATAATTATTTGAATTTTGAGTTGGTAGTTACATTATTAATAAATGCTATCATCAATATTCTATACATGTTTATAAGTGATGGGTGATCATTCTTGAATATATCGAGACTCTTTCGAAGGGTTTTATAGGCAAGATTATCTTAAAAGAGTTGAGGTTCTTATTAACTTTATACTTTCTAATCCAAAAAATATTAGTAAGGGTAAATTATATGTCCATGTGCGAAGTGTAAGAATAAAAAGTTTCACCATAAAGATGTTTTGACAATGCATATACTTAAAAAGGGTTCATTGAGAAATAATTATATTAGTTTGTATATGAAAAATCCTATGTTCCTTACAAAATAATGTTAGAAAGAATGATTGGCTTACCTTCTAGTTTTAGAAACATATATGAGTTTGTGGATGATAATATTAATCTTTATAAGAGTATGATGATGGACACAATGAAAATGAATCAAGATTATTTAGGTAAAGGTTCACGTAATATCATTTTAGATGAAGAACTAAATGTAGATGCAACTAGAGTTTTTAAACTTTTTAAAAGATTTTGTTAAACTATTATGGGATGAGTGTACAACTCACGGTAAATTATCTGTTATTTCTTGGCCTAGGATACCAAAAAATTAATACATGTCTAAACTTTTGCATGTTGTACAACAATGAATATACAAATTTCACAAAATGAAAAATCTTTTATCATGCTTGGTATAAACCCAATAATGGTAAAGAAATGACATTTATCGCAAATAAAAAATTAAGATACTATGCAATCATTCATAGGGCTTCAAAAGTTAATTTTACAAAATTAAGATACTTTGCATCAATTGGACTTCTGTAGCTCCAGATATTCAAGTCGGAATGGCCGAAGGTCAACACTAGCAGATTGCAAGATTTGACTTTGAAGGCTGTGATTTCCATACTCTTCCTTATTATATTTTCTTGCCTTATATGTCCAGAAATGTATGGATGTTAGCTTTTTAATTCCACTGGAATCACTTCATTTCGATCTCTAGAGCTCACGCTTTGCATAAAACATTGACTGACGGTCAAATCTGTCAATTACCTCCAATTTACTTCTTTTTGCATCTTTCATCCAAAAGTGCCTTTAAAACATAAAACAAATAATATCAAGGCATTTTATATATAAAAAATAGGCAAAAAAAAAAAAACTAGTTAAATGTGGGTGAAACTATCGAATAATATGGTTGCATCAAATACCCCCACACTTCGCCCTTGCTCGTCCTCGAGAAAGGATAGGTAACATTAAATTGAAATTAAATTAAATCAAATCACTATGACTAATCTCCTAATCTCCCATCAATATCCAAGAATATATTTATTATAAACAAGAATACAATCAAGAAGGATAAAGAGTACAATTTTTCATGAATTTATTTACATGCAAACTTCAAAACTCAATTGATCATTGGAAGTTAAATAAAATCTATGCCATGCCAAAGTGATAGGTCCTCTCATTGATATACACTCCAACACTCATATGTTTAGGGCTTATGTGTTTAAATCTCTCAAATATATGCCATGTTGACTTTTTTGTGTGGTGGGTTGCCTCCTAGTAAGTGCTTTTGTTTTGTGTCATTGCCTTGACATGTAGCATGCTCATTCTTTATAGATTGGTTCAACTAACTCCACAGAAGCGGTGAGTTCTGCCGTCCAACCAAGAAAAATTTTCAAACACGAATGATAAAGAAGGACTTTGTCTCTAATATGAAACTCTTTTCTTGTAAACATTCGGTCATGAAAACTCTTAGTTTTTTCTTTGTAAATCCTTGCATTCTTATAGGCATCATTCCGAATCTCTTCCAACGCGATTCTTGTCTTTTTAGGTACCAAAAAGACAGGCGACACCCATTTACTATCCGTGATGGGGTAAATCACTCCTGCATCATTGGGAACAGTTTGCAAAGCTTGCAAAGCCAATGCTTATCCATGCATGTTTTGGGGAACACATATATGCCTCTTCATCTCTTCTATCTTGGTAAAATTGTCGCACGTCAAAAAATCCGCGCGGCGTCGGCTGGCGATTTTTCGTTGTCGTTTTGGTTTGATTGGTTCATTGGAGTCGCCACCTAGTAATTTATGGAAGGCTACTAGGAAACCGGATGAACTGGTCTTGTCAGAGATTCACGAGTAAGGGACTGGTTGTGGTTAGAGAAGGTATTAGCACCCCTAACACACCCTACCTGAGGTAAGCTGCTTCGTGGACTTGATGTGCTAAAGAAGTTTTAAAAATTCTGTTCTTTCATCGAATTTTAGAAATACGACTTACATGTAAGTTCATAATTCTTTATCCATGAGCAAATCAAAATATTAAATTCTTCTTTAATATTTGCAATTTTATCATAAAAAAAAAAACATCCATAACAAAAAATATAAACACACACATACACCTTCACTGTATTTTTTCTCTTTTCTTTTCTTTTCTTTTTTTTTCCTTTTGTTTTTACATCCTCAATACAAAATACAATTTCAAAAGAACAAACTAAACAAAAATTACAATAATAAACCCAAAACAAATCTGGAATTTACAGGGAACACCTTCTGCATCACCAGAACAGTGTCAGGCAGACTTCTGGAGCTGCAAGAACAATGGCCGCGCGTCTCCTCCACGCGCCACCGTGGCTGGCGGCGCGTGGGTTCACCCGCCGCCGCTGACAACGCCCGAAAATGGGCGGATCTGCCCTGCTTTCTTCTTCCCTTCCCTTCTCTGCTGGCTGTGAGAACCAACGTTACCTGCAAAGGGGAAAAAAAAACACAATGCAAAGCTTCCGATCCTCTCCTTTTTGAGATCTACTCTCTTCTGTCTTCTCTTTCAGGTTTTCTGTTCTTCCCTTCTTCAGGTGGCAGGTCTGCCGGCTTCTTCTCCCCTTCCCCTCTGCATCAGTGGTGGCTGGTGAGGATGGAGACTGGCTGCTGTGGTCGGGTCTGTTCGTTGACCCGGAGAGGGAGGCCGATGGGTCGGCTGAGAGAGGAGAGGAGGTGTTCCTGGGCGTGGATGCTGCTGGATGCTCTTCACTCCTGTTGGTGGCAGCAATGGTTAGCCTTGCTGCTGTTGTCCGGCTGTCACTGGAGGCTGGTTGATGGAGACCTGTGAGATGGCCGGGGAGGGAGGCCGATGGAAGGGAACAACTGGGATGGAGAGGGACGGCACTGCTGCTGTTCAGCCGCTGCTGGGGCCGAATGGAGGAGAGACCCGGCGATGGAAATGAGAGAGTGAGGGGATCCTGTTCTGTCAAAGAGAGGGGCGAGTGAAAGGGAGATGGGGAAATGCAGAGGAGGCTGCTCTGGCTTGGGAAAAGAAGCTGGAAATGAGGGCTATCTGTTGATGACCGGGCTGTGGGAGAAGAAAGGAAAATGAGTGCTGGTCTTGGGAGATGTGGAAACGGTGGGTGTTGTCTGTGAAGGGGAGGTTAGTCTGTGTGTGTGGGGGCTGTGGCTGAGGGGAAGGAACGGTGATCAAGGGGGAGGGGGGCTGGACTATGGCCGGCTGTCACTGGTTGAAGGAAGGCCTGTGGGAAAGCTGGAGAGGCAGAGAGGGAAGAAGAAACCGAAGGGAAAACTTGGGGAAAGGGGAGCAGCGGCTTGTGTGAAGGAAAATGGAGTGGCAGCCGCTGCTGAAAAAAATGAATGGGGTTTTTGTGTTGTTGGCTGGCCAAGGAGAAGAAAATGGGGGGAACGGCGTGGAGAGGAAAACCAAAAACGTGGGGGGCCTGTGTTGTTGGCTAGAAAATGGGGGAGGGCTGGCGGCGTGGAGAAGATGAGATAGGTTTAGGGTTTCTCTTCCCCTCTTCTGATGTTGTCAAAATTGCCCCCCCTTTGTTTGAGTTGTGGACCAGTATTTATAGGTAAAATGTTGCATGGATCTCAAAATTGGTCCCTCAACTTTCTTTCTTTTTTTGTAAATTTGATTTTTCTTAATTTTTTTGTATTTTTTGAAAACGAGCAATATCAACGTCGACTCAATGAAGAAAATCAATGATTTTAAAAATAACGCGTTAAAAGTTGAACGCGTTCCAAATGTCTTTGAAAATTTAAATTCTTTTGAGACGATGCTAAAAATGCTAAAAACGATGCAAATGTATTAAAAATGTGTTTTTTTGGATTTTCAATGTTTTTTCGCTATTTTTGGATTTTTCTGAAAATTTATCAAAACATGGGTCAAAAATTGGGTAGCAACAAAAATCATAGCCATTGCTCAAAGCTACGCTTAATCCATCCTGACTATCAAAATCACAAACTTGCTACACACACTTATCAACTTGGTCATAACATGTGATAGAATAAACATTGCTATAAGGATATGTCATTGCATCATGAAAATTAAATTCAATTTTTTCAACTCCTACCTCCACAGACAAAGTATCCTTGCCACAATCAATTTTTGTATTGGCAGTTTTCAAGAATGGTCTCCTAAACAATATAAGAGTGTTGTTTGATGAATCACAAGAATCATGTTCCATATTAAGAATATAAAAGTCACATAGAATGACCAAACTATCAATCTTGACTAGGACATCTTTTATCACACCAAGTGGGTAAACAAAACTACGATCCGCAAGTTGTATTACAATGCTAGTTTTATTCAAAGGCTCAAGACTAAGAGAATCATAAACATGTTTAGGCATAACACTAATGGATGCACCTAAATCGCACAAGGCCCTTTTGAAAATAGCATTACCAATAACACATGGGATAGTAAACGCACCTGGGTCTTTTTGCTTCAAAGGCATATTCTTTTGAACAACAGCAGATACAACTTCACCCATACTTACCATTTCATGACCTTTCAGTTTGAAAGCTCTCTTGATAGTACACAACTCCTTCAAGAATTTGGCATACTTGGGAATTTGCTTGATAGCATCAAGCAAATGAATGTTGAGTTCTACTTTCTTGAAAACCTTTAAAATCTCTTTTTCTTTGTCCTCTTTCTTTGACCTAGAAGAACTCACAGGAAAGGGTGGAATTGTTTTAAAACTAGAATTTATTGAGTGAGGAGTTACCTTTGGAGTGTTGGTCGATGTTTTAGTTTGTGGAGGAGGAGGATGTTCCTTCTTTGTACTCAATTCGGTTTCTATCTCTTCTTCTTTCTCCATCTTAATTTGTTTTGACCTTTTCTCTTTAAGTTCTTTCCCACTTCGCAGCATGATCGCACTAACATTCTCTATTGGATTCAATGCTTGGAAGGGCAATTTTCCATTCATTTGTGCTTCTAATTTCCCCACACTTGAAGCTACTTGCCCTATTTGCTTCTCCAAGTTGTGAATATGTGACCTTGTTTCCTGTTGAAAAGAAATGACATTTTGTTGCAAGGTCACAGTGTTAGAAGCCAAAGTTTTCATCATCTTATGAAAATCATCACTGGATGACGACCTCATAAAATTGGAGTTTGTGAATGGAGGGGGCTGTTTCGCTTGATAATTTTGTTGGGATTGAAATCCATGGGGATGGAACTGTCGGCCTTGATTGCCTTGTTGAGGTGGGTTCCCATAGCATAAGTTTGGATGATCTCTCCATTCGGGATTGTACGTGTTGGAAAAGGGATCATATTTACGCTGGGGTTGTCCGTTGAATCCTCCATCAACTAGATGAACCTGTTCAATGTAATCTTCTTGCATTATTAGGCACATATCTGAGGTATGTCCTTGTAAGGAACATATGATACAAACTTTCATCTGCTGTATATTTTCACAAGCCAAAGAACGCACAAGAGAAGTAAGATCATTAACTTTATTTTCAAGGTTAGAAATATTTACCTCATTTACTCGTTTGTTTGCAAAGTCTCCACGCATGCCAAATTGATTTGAGTTGGCTGCCATATTTGAGATCAATTGGCGTGAGCCTCGGGTGTCTTATCTACCAATGCCCCTCCATTTGCCGCATCAATGATACTACGGTCAGTAGTCATTAGTCCTTCATAGAAATATTAAATGAGCAGTTGATCGGGTATCTGATGGTGAGGGCATTGAATGCACAGTTGCTCAAATCTTTCCCAATACTTGGAAAGTGTCTCTCCATGAGATTGTCGAATCCCACATATTTCTTTCCTTATGTTGGCAACTTGAGATGCTGGGAAATACTTTTCAAGGAAAATCTTCTTCATGGCATTCCACGTTCCAATGGAACCTGGGAGAATAGAGAAAAACCATGCCTTTGTTTCCCTTTTTAAAGAGAAAAGGAAAGCTTTCAACTTAACATGTTCTTTGTTAACTTCATTCGGTTTCATGCCAACGCAAACCATATGAAACTCCTTGAGATGAGTATGAGGATCTTCACCTGCAAGACCATTGAATGTTGGTAGCAAATGTATAAAACCAGATTTGAACTCAAGGTTTACATTATTGTCGATGTTGATACACAATGGTTGATTTTCCACGTTAGTAGCAGCAAGCTCCTTGAGTGTTTGTTGTCGTTCAACAACCATGGTGTTGACGCGAGCTTCCTTTCGTAACCTGCATAAAGTGTTTTCTATTTCGAGATCCACCTGCACTTGACTCTGGTTAGTAGAATAGGTTACAGGCATAAATCGTCAAGAAAACTCAAAAGAAACCAGCCACACAAGAGATCGAAAAATAATGTAAATTGTTCGAAAATCCTACGCTAGAAAACTAAAACTGCATAAAAACCCTAGAAAACAGTAAAATTTAGCGTCGATAGGGTGGGGCTAGTGGTAAGCACTAGTCCTGTTCAGAACATCGTTTCCTTTCAGGAAATAAAAAGTTGATACCTAATTCCACCAAAAAATCTATTTTGAACAATACCGCTGCCATAAATGAACAATATCGTAGCAAGAAAAAATTATGTTTCTCTTTTTTTTTAGAAAAATAAATAACAATCACAACAAATAAAGATAATAGAGCAAGAATCAACTAAAATTACTTCCCCAACAACGGCGCCAAAATTTGTTGCGATGTCGCAGTCGCACAAATTAATTACCCTTGCTTCAAACACAACACACAAGATAGTATAGAGCAAGCAAGGGGTTGATCCTACGAGGAAGGTTCAAGTCAGATTTTTATGCTAGATGATATGCAATTTGGGGGGGGGGGTTAGACGTTATTTAGGCTAAAGCAAAAGAAAATAGAAAACTATCAAACGAAATTTAATAAAATCAGAAAATTATCAAGAGAACAAACCTTGGTTGCAAGCACACATCCACCTACGGAAATCAGAACTGATCATGGAAACAAAACATCAATTTACATTCTAAATATTTATCTCTTCTTAACATTAGTTAGTTGACGGATCCGCCGTATAACTAACCCTAACCATCAAACAACTATAGTGTCCGTACTACTGATTTAATTCAATGGCAGCCTTAAGAACTAGATAAGTTGATTAATCAAGAAGACATAACTGTCCGCAGTCTATGTTTGATTTGATTGAATGTTGTCCCTAAGATTAATAATGTAGATCCACCACAATTATTAAACTTAGTTGCTTCACAAGTTCATATACCACAACTCCGGTTTTGATATCAAACTTAGCAATAGATTGTTTACAATAATAATTTAGAGTCCGCTCTAGCAATTAAAATAAACAATCATAGGAAAAATAAGTATAGGAGAACAAACATATTCATCATATAAACTGAAAAGAAAAGGTAAAATAAATCTCAAAGTTCTTGAAAGTCGAAGGTTTTCGTGTCCTTGCAACCAAGAAAAAAGAGTTTAGCCTTGCATGTTTGTTGAACAACTAATAAAAAAAGAGGAATGCATGATTTTAGGTTTCTTAGAGGAAGGGGGCCTTTTTCTCTTCTTGGCTGGCTGTCCCCCTCCTCTTCTCTTATTCTTTTTATATCCTGGAAAACCCTAGTCTCTATTTTACAAAATAGTCCTCCCTTAAGTAGAAAGTTTACATTTAAGTAGTTCAATAACTATTTTCCTAAAAAAAAAGAAAAAGAAATAGCCTTGCATGAAATCTTCAAGCTTTGACTTAGAGGAGTTAAATTGCTGAAATAAAAACTTGGATGTCGGTTTAGATGCTTCGAAACGTAATTTGGACTCGTTTCTTCACGACACTTGTTTGCTTGCAAAATTCAGTTGTCATCTTTGAAAAATCATATCTACCTCATATGACATATTTTTTGGCTGAAATGTTTAGAGTTGATAGGTATTTGAGTAAGGAATCCAAAAACATTGAGTTTACATCAATTGGACTTCTGTAGCTCCAGATATTCAAGTCGGAATGGCCGAAGGTCAACACTGGCAGATTGCAAGATTTTACTTTGAAGGCTGTGATTTCCATGATCTTCCTTATTATATTTTCTTGCCTTATATTTCCAGAAATGTATGGATGTTAGCTTTCTAATTCCACTGGAATCACTTCATTTCGATCTCTAGAGCTCACGTTCTGTACAAAACATTGACTGACGATCAAATCTGCCAATTACCTCCAATTTACTTCTTTTTGCATTTTTCATCCAAAAGTGCCTTCAAAACATAAAACAAAGAATATCAAGGTATTTTATATATAAAACATAGGCAAAACACTAGTTAAATATGGGTGAAACTATCGAATAATATGGTTGCATCAAAACCACACCTATTTATAGAGGGTGAAAGAGGGATATTTTATCTCATATGGTGCCAGATCTTGGCCCTTGATTTGACATGAAAGGATCCCAACTATTAATTCAAAATGGTTATCATAGGCTGTTAGATTTGTTGTAGGAAAGGGCTGGTCATCTTGGCCACTTCGAGGTGGTGTCACAACCATTGTGACACCAATCAGCTATAACATACCACACTAGGGTGTAGTCAGATGTCAGACCATCGTTTGCATGCAAGTTTTGTCAAATTTGGTGGAGAGATGAAACATTAAATGTCTTAGGAAGGAGGCTACTAGAGCAACTTTTGCGATGAAAATCTGAAGAAAAAGATGAACAGTTAACCCAAAACGGCGCCGTTTTGGTAAAGTTCATTTTAATCCTTCAATTTATAATTTCTCTTAATTACACCCTTGATTGATTTTGTTCAATTTTGGCTTTGACAAACTTCAATTTCAGCCCAGATTTCAGTCTTTTTCCTTTTGGTCATTGGTTTCGGATTTCTTCAATTTAACCCCTAAATGACCATTAAACTTTCACATCTCTTCAATTTCACCCTTGATTTAAGCCAATTGGGTCCCCAGAGTTCGACGCCTTTTTCAAAATGGTTCTTGACTGTGAATTTCTTTAATTTTGCCCTTAATTAACCCAAAACTTTGATTTTCTTACAATTTTACCACTGATTTCAATCAATTGACTTGGTAAAAATTAAATTTGGTCTTCTAAAATTTCAATCTTCTTAATTAAGCTCAATTTAGGCTCCCAAACTTAATTAAGCCACTAATAAAATTAATTTGACCAATTTAAAGTATAATTAAGTCCTTTAATTATACCAAAATTAATTCTCAAACATAATTAAACTTTAATTTGGCTCATAATTAAATCAAATTGGCCTATTAAAAATCTAATTATGTTCTTAGGCTTAATTGTTATGCTGATTCGACCAATAATGATTTAATTTTTCCTTGAATCTGCATTGTCTTTTTAGTTTTAGTAAAATAGGGTACAATTATTTTCCTGATTCCATCTAAAATTCCAATTTGATTTTTTCTACATTTGAAATCCTCCTAGCTTGTTTTTTCCTAAATATCAGTCTTTACTTTATTTTTTTATTTTGAAAAGAAAAAAGATGAATTTGAGGAAGAACCCAAAAATGAGTTATGATAGTTGCCCCCTCCCCTTTACAATGCTTACGATAGAAAGTCTCACAAGAGACTTTAGGTAGTAAGCTTTGTAAAAAAAAATAAAAAATGGTGATAATGGATTCACCATATCAAGAAATGGTCAATCCTTCTGAAAATGTTTGAAGTGAGAGATCAAAAACATATTTAGAGGAAAAATGGATAAGACTAAAAAGCATGTTATCTGAAGGATAAGAGCTAGAAAGTGCACTCAAAAGAAAAGGAGATAGGGATTTTTTTTCAAAGTAGTCTTATTATAATAGGCGACCCATCTAGGTGAAAAATATAAAGATTTTCAAGTGGTGTAAAATGCTAAGATTTTTCAAAGTAGTGGAAAATGAAAGATTTTCAAAGTGGTCTTATTGTAATGGGCGACCGACCTAGGTGAAAAAATACAAAGATCTTCCAAAGTGGTTTTGTTGTAATGAGTTACCTGCCCAAATGAAAAATATGAACTACCTAACGAAAGAATTTGGTTAGAGATGTCTTGAAGGGACGATAAGATAGGGCTCGAAGGCGTACTATCTAGAAGATGAGAGCTCAAAAGAGCACTTACAGGGAAAGAGATAGGGCTTGAAGGTGTACTATCTGAGAAGCAAGGGCTCAAAGGTGCTCTCGAAAGGAGGTAAGGTTAAAAAACACACTACCTGGAAGATGAAGGCTCAAAGATGCACTTAAAAGGAGAAAGATAGGGTTAGAAAATACATTATTTGGAGGACGACGACTCAAAACAACACTCAAAAGGAGAAAGATAAGGTTAAAAATGCATTATCTAGAGGACAAGGGCTCAAAGGCGCACTGAAAAGAAGATTTGATAGTAAGACATCAATTCATCAAAGATGCATTATGATCAATATACATGCATACTTACCTAAGAAATATAGGTGCTCTTTCTTCAAGGATTTTTTTTCCTTAAAAGTTTGAATCTCTATAGTAAGGTTCGATGGCTTTATCGCTCTTGTTTACCTGAGTCACATCTTTTGATCTTGACCTATGGGAAATGCATGATATCAGCTCTACCCTACACTTTTTGTTTTCTTGGAAAGGGAATTATAGAGCCAGTCCTATTATGTTAATTAAATTGATTGCCCCCAGCCTGATCATGCCCCCAAATGTTTCATTCGAGTTTTTTTAGGGATGAGGCCATGTGAAAAAAGATTTGGTTATTTATAAGAAGTTGTTTTCATAGAGAATTTTTGGAATTTCAAAGCTATTCCAAACACAAAAACCATTCAGATTGTATGTCTTTGATAAGAAAAAGGGCTCGATTGGGCATGTAACATGGGCTTTGGCTATTGGCTACGAAGAAAAAAGATATTTGTAGACTCAAAAGGTATTTGAGGGATTTCAAGACTAAGGATCATAATGCTTGTTTCCATACCTTTTTGCCCTTTAAATTGATTTATAAACCTTGCAAAATGGTCTATCATGCCCTAGTATCAGGCTTGGGCTTTTTCTATTTCTTTTTTCATTTGGTTTTAAGCATCATTATATTAGTTATTTTTGTGGAATGCTAAAACTTTTTAGACCCTTTGGATTCTTTTATGCCCCCATCTTTGTTTGGACACCTTTAATCATTTAGGGTTTTTTTTATGTTTTTCTTGCACTTGCCCCTTAGTGTGGGGTGTGATCCTAGCCAAGGTTATTTTTCAAGAAAAATGCATTAGGCTCAAAAGGACTATCAAAGATAGTCTTTTCTCATTTCAAATACATGTATTTAGAATCAGTAAGTTTTGTTTTCTTTCATGCGAATATGCAAAATGGTTTCTCATTATTCATTCAGCTAAAACTTAGCTTTGAAGTCATCTTATGGTGTTTGAGTTTCTCTTCAGGTTTTTCTATGAGTATGGTCACATTTCTAGGATATCACTTGATTTGATTTGGTTTTTCTCTTCAACTAAAACTTAACTTGTATGTTAGAACAAACACCAATTTGATTTTTATTTTTGTACTAAAACATTGATTTTCCAAAAACCTTTGAGAAAACATGAGATCATGCATAGTTTTTTAGGAAAAGGGACACACACTAAAGAATTCTTGTGAGTAAAGGGTTCGCTCGTATAGATATGTTATTTTCATGAAACAATAATGTACATCATGAATACAAAAAAACACATGATCTTATTAGAAAGGAAAGCACATTTGATAGAGAGAAAGTCTTGTGGCATTATGAGCCAGATTGCTGACAAGACTAAAATAGGTTGGAACATGACAAAATCAAAATAATTCTACAAGCATGATCATACAGAGGTAATTATTTTAAACATAATAGGAGCATACTCTATTTTCCAACTATAGTACTCTTGCATGGATTTCACTGATGGTGTAGACATAAATCTACGGTAGACTTCGTCTTTTATGAACACCCCTTTAAATCTGAGTACCTCAAGAATTTACGCTACCTTCTTCACACCCTACTCTTACCATCAACATTTTTAAATTTCTTGGGCGTTTCACCTCTAGTGCATCCATTTCCTGAAGCATGATTGGGTAAAAGATTCATACTCACTGTCGCGGGGGCACGAGCGCCGCGACGTCATCTGGCGACGGCGGAGGCTCTTTGTCGTGCCTCCTGGTGTGAGGTGTTAAGTGTTGGAAAGGGTTTTGGATTTAATCATAAAATTATGATTAATTTTTAGGAGTCGCCACCTAGTATTATGGTCACTAGGAACCTATGGTCTGCGAGAGTCTGGGTAAGGGACTGGTTGTGCAAGGGGAAGACGCATCACCCCCAGTGCACCCTGCATAAGGTAAGCTGCATTGTTGTTTGATTGTTTTTTCTAAGTCGGGTTCTATTCGTTGGTTTTTTCTAAGGTTCAAGGTAGATCTATCTTCATGAGAGAGTCTCTACCTTATCGGGTTAAATCCTAACCCTTCTAAAGTCTGAATTTTAGCATCGCATTTATTTAAACCTTGTATCTTTAATACCTGAGGGTGTACTTTATCGTGTAATTTTACACCCCACAAATATTAAAGTCTACATCTGGATCCTAGAAAAAAAGATTGGAAAAAGGTTTTTGACATTTTGGCCAAAACTTAATGGATGATCATAAACTGGTTATGATATCCATTTTTTGGATTTTCAAAACATGAAAAAGATGCAATCTTTTAATGAAAACATGCTTGTAAAATTTTTAGGATTTGGCCATATGAAAACAAAATATTTTTTTTGAAAAGGGAAATTGATTTAAAAGTTTTTGAGATTTTTTTTCAAAATATTTTGATTTTTTTTTTTGAAATATTTCGGAGAAAACCAGGTATTTTAATACCGGATTTGTATTTTATAGTGTAAATATACAAACCGATATTATGCAAAATTATTAGAAAAATATTTGAGAAAATCACAATTTTTTTCAAAGGATTTTTGAATTTTTTTTGGAAATTTTCATTTTTTTTAAAGAAATATATAGTATAATATAATATAATATAATATAATATAATATAATATAATTAAAGCATGTAGGCTAGGCCGGCCCAGAAAACTAGGCCAGGCATTAGCCCAGAAAACAGTTGGCTGATATCGGTCCAAAAAGGTTGGGTCAATCTCGGCCCAAAGTATTTTTGGGGCCGTGCTGGGCCAACACGAGCCCGGCCCAAAAGCAATTTTAATTATTTTCAGAACGTGAACAGTGGTTCATGTTCTCTGCATGCAACCGAAATGGTTGTAGAAAACGGAGCTTGATGGAGGAGCAGCTCACTCGAAGCAGGAGTCTCGGTCGTGATCAAGAGGCTTGGCTGGTGATTCTGGCGGCGTTTCTTCGAGGAGCGGTGGCCGGCGTCATCCACGGGGAGAAGATGAATATTTCTGCAGAAATGAGAGAGAGGAAGAAACGGTGGCTGTTTCAGGCATGGGGGTGGCCGGCTTGTGGTTGGGATAGCTACCTGTGGTGGAGCTGGTGGTGGAGAAGCTGTTGGTGGCTGGAACAGTGGAGAGAGAGGGAGAGAAAAAAACTACAGAAACAGGAGCAGAGGGGCTAGTTTTTGGCTAATTTTGAACCCAATTTTCTCCTCCCTCAGGTCATGAAATTCAGCCCTATTTATAGGAGGTGGAAGAGGAACATTTTGTCTTTAATGGTGCCAAATCATGGCCTTTGGTTTGGTTGATAAGCATCCCAACTGTTGGTTCAAAATGTGCACCTCGAACTGCCAAATTTGACAGTCCAAGGCTGCCCGAGGTGGCCACTTTAGGCTGGTCATCGGAGCAGTTTTGATATTTATAGGCCTGAACGGATAATACTCGGGGATAGCGGGATTTTAGGTGGCCATTTTGGTGCATGAGTTGTCAATTTTGGGGGACAAACAATGCATTAAATGCACCTACAAAACTGCTTCCTTGACAGCTTCACGGGGAAGATGATGAATAGTGACCAGGCGACGCGTCGCCTGGTCTCTTCTTTTTTAAAAAAAGTAAAAAACGGCATCGTTTTGGTTTAAAATTAGGGATTTTTGCCGATTTTCAATTTAGTCCTCCAGCTTTCAATTGCTTTCAATAGAATCCCTAATTGACCCTAAACCTTTGATTTAATGCAATTTGGTCCCGACATAACTTCAACTTCAACCTTGAATTTACACGCCTTTGGCAATATGGTCCTTGGTCTCGGATTGATGCAATTTCATCCCTAATTGACCATTAAACTTTCAATTTCTTCAATTTGACCCCCAGATTTTGTCAATTAAACCCCTATAGTTTGGCGCCTTTTGCATATTGGTCCTTGGCTTCGAATTTTGTCAATTTAACCCCTAATTGACCCCAAAACTTCAATTATCTTGCAATTTGACCCCTAATTTCAATCAATTAAATTGGTAAAAATTAAATTTGGTCTCTTAAAATTCCAATATTCTCAATTAAGCTCAAATTAGGCTCCCAAACTTAATTTTTCACCAATTAAGCCCCAAATAAAATTAATTTGACCTATTTAAAGTGTAATTAAGTCCTTGCACTTAATTAAATGCTTCAATTGGACCCAAATAAATTCTTAAATATAATTAAAATTTAATTTGGCCCATGATTAAATCAAATTGGCCTATTAAAAATTTAATTATGTCATTAGACTTAATTTTTATGCAAATTCGTCCAATAATCATTTAATTTAACCTTGAATTTGCATTTTTTTTCTCCATTTTTGGGCATAATAGGGCACAATTAGGTCTTGAATTTCCTCCAAAAATTGCAACTTGATTTCCCAGCCTACTTTCTCCACGTTGCCAGTCTTTATTATTATTTTTTTTGTTTTTATTTTGAAAAAGAAATGAATTTTGAGGAATAACCCAGAATTGAGTTATGACAGTTGCCCCTCTCTTTACAAGGCTTACGATAGAAAGTCTCGTAAGAGACTTTAGGTAGTAAGCATTGTAAAGAAGAATGAGAGATGATGGACACATCATATTGAAAAATGATGAATCCTTTTGAGGGCTAGAAAGTGCACTCAGAGTAAAAACTGGAAGACTTTTCCTTTGAAAATTCAGATATTTTGAAGTGACCTACCCAGGGAAAAAAGTTTTTTTTTGAGGTGGTCTTATTGTAATGGGTGACCTTCCCATGTGAAAAACAAAAAGATTTTTCAGAGATTTTTCAAAATGGTGATAAATACAGAGAAATTTCAAAGTGGTCTTGTTGTAATGGGCGACCTGCCCAGGTTTTTCAAAGTGATGAAAAGTACAGAGATTTTTCAAAGTGGTGAAAAATGCAGAGATTTTTCAAAGTGGTCTTGTTGTAATGGGCGACCTGCCCAGGTTTTTCGAAGTGATGAAAAATACAAAGATTTTGCAGAGATTTTTCAAAGTGGTGAAAAATGCAAAGATTTTTCAAGGTGGTGAAAATGCAGAGATTTTTCAAAATAGTCTTGTTGTAATGGGCGACCTGCCCAGGTTTTTCAAAGTGATGAAAAATACAAAGATTTTTCATAGAGGTGAAAAATACAGAGATTTTTCATAGAGGTGAAAAATGCAGAGATTTTTCAAGGTGGTCTTATTGTAATGGGCGACCTGCCCAGATGGAAAATGAAAAGGAGTTTTCAAAGTGGTGAAAAATGCACAAATTTTTCAAAGTGGTCATGTTGTAATGGGCGACCTGCCCAGGTAGAAAATGAAAAGAGTTTTCAAAGTGATGAAAAATACACAGATTTTTCAAAGTGGTCTTGTTGTAATGGGCGACCTGCCCAGGTTTTTCAAAGTGATGAAAAATACAAAGATTTTTCAAAGAGGTGAAAAATACAAAGATTTTTCAAATACAGAGATTTTTCAAAGTGGTCTTGTTGTAATGGGCGACTTGCCCAGGTGGAAAATGAAAAGAGTTTTCAAAGTGGTGAAAAATACACAGATTTTTCAAAGTGGTGAGAAATGCGAAGATTTCTCAAAATGGTCTTGTTTTAATAGGCGACCTGCCCAGGTGAAAAACACGAAGGCTTTTCAAAGAGGTGAAAAATACGAAGATTTTTCAAAGTGAAAAATGCGAATATTTTTCAAAGTGGTCATGTTGTAATGGGCGACCTGCCCAGATGGAAAATGAAAAGAGTTTTCAAAGTGATGAAGAATACACGGATTTTTCAAAGTCGTCCTGTTGTAATGGGCAACTTGCCCAGATGAAAGGTTTTGAAGGTTGCGAAGATTTTTCAAAGTGGTGAAAAATGCAAAGATTTTTCAAAGTGGTCTTATTGTAATGGGCGACCTGCCCAGATGGAAAATGAAAAGAGTTTTCAAAGTGATGAAAAATACACAAATTTTTCAAAGTGGTCTTGTTGTAATGGGCGACCTGCCCAGGTGAAAAACACAAAGATTTTTCAAAGAGGTGAAAAATAAGAAGATTTTTCAAAGTGAAAAATGCGAATATTTATCAAAGTGGTCATGTTGTAATGGGCGACTTGCCCAGATGGAAAATGAAAAGAGTTTTCAAAGAGGTCTGATTGTGATGGGTGACCTACCCAGGCGAAAAAACAAAATGTTTGAAAAGGACGACAAGATAGGACTCGAAGGGGAACGAGGGCGGAAAAGCTCACTCGAAAGGATGGAGGGTTAGAAAACGCACTATCTGAGAGGTGAGTGCTCAAAGTCGCACTCGAAAGGAGGCAGGGTTAGAAAACACACTACCCAAGAGGTGAGGGCTCGAAAGCGCACTAAAAAAGAGGCAGGGTTTGAAAACGCACTATCTAAAGTGGTTAAGGGCTCTAGGGCGCACTCAAAAAGAGGTAGGGTTAGAAAACACACTACCCAAAAGGTGAGGGCTCGAAGGAGCTTTTAAAAGGAGGTAGGGGTTAGAAAACACACTACCCAAGAGGTGAGGGCTCAAAGGCGCATTTAAAAGGGAGATAGGGCTACAAAGCACACTATCTGAATGATGAGGGCTCAACAGCCCGCTCAAAAAGAGGTAATGGTGAGACACCAATTTGTCAATGATGAAAGTAATGCATCATGATTAAAATGCATGAATACTTACCTAAGAAATATAGGTCCCCTTTTCTTCATGGAGTTTTCATTTTGAGTCTCTGATAGTAAGCTTTGATGCCCTTCTGCTCTTGCTTACTCGAGTCACATCTTGTGATCTTGACCTCTAGGAGGGTACGATATAAGCATACTTCTTTACCCACAAACCTTCAGCTTCGCCCAACATTTTTTATTTTCTTAGAAGGGGAATCATGGAGTCAGCCTTATGTTTTTTGGTGGATTGCCCCCCCAGTTTGATCATGTCTCCAAGTGTTCAATTTGGGTTTTCCTTGGGGATGGGGCTATATGGAAGAAGATTTGGTTATTTACAAAGAGTTGTTTCCACAAAGAACTTTTGGAATTTCAAAGCTATTCCAAAAAATCATTTTGATGTTTGTTCAAAACAAACTTGTTCTAAAAAATTCAAGCGATTCTCATGGATAGGTTTGCATGAGTGTTGAAAAATTTTTGTTTTGCTTTTGGTCAAGTGAAGTGATGTTTGATTGGTCAAAAGGGTTCAAGCTTCAATTTGAGGGTTTCAAAGAACCATTTTTCAAAACATTCATTTTGTTTGCATGAATAATGCCTTGTTTCACATGGGAAAGCTAAACCTGCCAATCCAGATTGCTTGCATTTGATCAGAAAGGGCTTGATTGATGATGCTGCCGTGTGTTGGCTGCTGGAGATGGGGGACGGCGTTGTTGCGGTTGACGGTGAAGATCGTGGGTCTGTGGCCGGTTGAAACAGGGAAGATCTCTCGGCTGCGGGCTGGAAGGTGGTGCTCCCGGTGGAAGGTTGAAGATGAGAGGAAAGTGGTTGGAAAGGGGAAGGTCAGGTGTGTGGCCTGCTGAAGGCAGATCGGAGTTTGCTTTGGGGAGGCTGCAACAAGAAAGGAAATGCAGGGGCTGGAGCAAGAGACGGACGGCTAGTGTATGCAGGGGAGGTTTTCTTTTCCAAGGGAGGGAGCGACGGCTTGGAGAAGATGAGCTGAAAGGGAGGGGGGCGCCGCTCCTTGAAAAAGATGGGTTTTAGGGTTAGGGTTTTCTTTTTGTATTTTTTCTAATGTTTCAAAATTGCCCCCCCCCCCCTCTTTTGTGTGTGTTGAAGACCAGTATTTATAGGCAAAAATGTTGCTAGGTTTCCAAACTTGGTCCCTCAACTTCTTTCTTTTTGTAAATTTGATATTTCTTAAATTTTTTGTATTTTTTGAAAACGAGCAATATCAATGTCGACTCAATGAGGAAAATAAATAATTTTAAAAATGACGCGTGAAAAGTTGAACGCGTTCGAAAGACCTTTGAAAATTTAAATTCTTTTTAGACGACGCTGAAAATGCTAAAAACGATGCAAATATATTAAAAAAAACGTATTTTTTGGATTTTCGATGTTTTTTTGCTATTTTTTGATTTTTCTGAAAATTTACCGAAACATGGGTCAAAAATTGGGTAGCAACACTTCTAATGGTGAAGCATGGAAACACGTTAACAATGTGCATCCTCACTTTTCAGCTGAATCAAGGAATGTGCGTCTTGGGTTGTGTATAGACGGATTCAACCCATTCGGGTCATTTGCTACTCCTTATTCTAGTTGGTCGGCTATACTTACAGTTTACAACTTACCATCGGGGATGTGTATGAGGCTGGAGTTCATGTTTTCATCTACGGTCATTCCCGATCCTAACAGTCCGAGTTGGAATATAAATGTTTGTCTTCGACCATTGATTGATGAGCTGATGCAATTGTGGTCCTTTGGGGCTTTGACTTATGATGTATCGAGAAAACAAAATTTTCTTATAAAGGAAGCTTTGATGTGGACTATCAATTATTTTCCAGCTTATGAAATGGTTTCTGATTGGAGCACGCATGGAAAACTAGCATGTCCATACTGCATGGAAAATAACAAGGCATTCACGCTAACAAACGGGGGTAAAACGTCTTTTTTTTACTACCACTAGCGTTTCTTGCCAACAGATCACAGGTACAGAAAAAATAAAAAGGATTTTTTTGTTGGCATAGTTAAAAAGGATGTTGCACCCCCACGTCTTTCTGGTGAAGAATAGCATGACGTAGTGTTAGAGTACAGTGATATTGTGTTTGGTTTTGAATCCGGTAAGTAGAAGTTTCTTGGTTTTGGTTTGACCTATAACAAGGTAAAACAAATTATTTTTTGGGAGCTTCCTTATTGGAAGACCAATATCCTCTACCATAACTTTGACGTCATGCACATAGAAAAGAATGTGTTTGAAAACATTTTCAACATGGTCATGGACGTGAAGGGGAAGACAAAGGACAACATCAAGGCTAGAATGGATATAGTATTATTTTGTCACCATAAAAATAAAAAGTTGGTTTTTTATGGGTCATGGGTCACAAAGCCGAAAGCAAACTTCGCCTTAGAGAATAATCCACAACTACTAGTCTACCAATGACTTAAGACTCCCGATAGACATGCCTCGATCATATCAAGGTTGGTTAATTTAGAGGAATGCATATTATATGGAATGAAGAGCCATGACTGCCACGTGTTTATGCAAACACTTATTCCACTAGCATATCGTGATTTATTGCCAAAAGGAATATGAGATGCACTAACAGAAATCAGTCATTTCTTTAGAGATATATGCTCCAGCAAGTTGCAAACCCAATTAATTGAGAGGCTTGAAACGAATATCATCGAGACAATATGCAAACTTGAGATGATATTCCCTCCATCCTTTTTTGACTCTATAGAGCATCTACTCATATATTAATCATATGAGGCCAAAGTTGGAGGCCCGATCCAATATAGATGGATGTATCCATTCGAGAGGTTAGATATTATAGATGCAATGTATTGCTAATGTATTTTCATTATTTTTTATAATTTAAAATATTTGTTTAATTCCATGCAGGTACCTTTTCAATCTTAAGAAAAAATGTTAAGAAGAAGGTGCATGTTGAAGCTTCAATATGTGAGGCATATATTATTGAGGAGATCTTAATATTTATCTCATACTATTTTGAGCCTCATTTGAGAACGAGAATCAACCGCGTTCCATGACATGATGATGGTGGTGAAGTGTCTTCAAGTGGAAACTTGTCAATATTATCCAATTCTAGATAACCCACACCTAAAAATATTGTAAGAGGAAGATATTTGTCTGAAATAGAATTCAAACAAGCACATAACTATGTGCTATTTAACTGCGATGAACTGAGACTTTTTGTTCAGCAAGTATATATACTACTTAAACTTAGTTGTGAATTGACTATTTATCTATTATAATATCACAAACTCATACATTTTTTAAAACCTCGTAGGCAACATAAAAAATATTTACTGTCTAATAACTCACAGCTAACGGAATCTCAAATCTTTTGATTATAAGATGAACAATTTGCCACGTGATTCAAAACACATGTAAGTACTATCACTGACTCATTATCTATCATTGTACTTAATTTTGTTACAGAATTCTCGTTTAGTGTTCATTATTGTACTTAATGTACAAGGTTTATCAAATAGGAAGGAATGCTAGTACTTCATTGTCTTTACTAAGCCTGGATCTTGAAAGAAAAGTGAAGTGCTACAATGGGTATTTTGTCAATGGATATGTGTTTTATACTAAAGAATACGGGCATGGAAGAAAGACATATAACAGTGATGTTGTTGTTAAGGGATCGACTTGTAGGGAGTTTGAAATTGACTATTATAATAAATTAAAAAAGAGGTCGTTGAATTGCAATATCATAGTGAGTATTGTCACACGTGTGCGGCGTCGCTGCGATCGTCCACTCTAGCTCAGGTATTTGTATCTACTTGGCAAATATGGAGAGACAAGGAATTCTTGTCTTTTATCAGTGGAAAATTAGAATAGGAGTCGCCACCTAGTATTTTGATCACTAGGAACCCTAACTGGTCTCAGAGATCAGGCACAGAGACTGGTTGCGTAAAGGGAATGTATTAGCACTCTAACTACGCCCTACCTAAGGTAGGCTGCATTGTTTGATTATCTGATGAAAAAACTAAGGTCTTGTTGTGTTTTCTAATTGTTGGTCTGTCTATGGTTCAAGAAAAGCCCTCATCTGTAAGGAGGTTCTTATCTTATCGGGTAAAACCTAATTATTCTAACATCAACAAAAGAATTTAATATCTTAAATACATCTTACGTATAAGGTCGTAACCCTAGATATTAAAAGAAAACAAAATAATTTTTTTTGGAATTTTTGAAATATTGGACTAGTTCTCGTGACTTTAATAAACTGGTTATTAAAGTCAAAATTCATGTTAAAATTTATTTTTAAAGTTTTCTTTGTTGTATGAAAATACAATATGATTTTTTTTCTTTGAGAGACTTGGCCGTATGCATGAAAACAAAAACATGTTTTTTTATGTTTTGATGAAAACCGGGTATTTTAATACTAAATTTGTATTTTTACAATATAAAAATACAAACAAATATTAAGCAAAATTTAGTAGAAAAATACGCGAGGAAATCATAAATTTTTTCAGAAATGTTTTTTTGAATTTTTTTTATGGACTGGGCTGGACCCGACTCACTTATTTTGGGTTGCGCCCAGTGAACAGTGGAGAGTGAATTAATACACTCTCCACTCTTCACGCAGAACAATGGAGACGGTGCAGTGAAGAAGAAGAAGAAGAAGGAATAAGGGCGGACCTGTGGTGGCTTCGAGGCGGTGCTGTTGGCGGTTGCTGACCGGAGAACAGCTTGGACGGTGGTCAGCCTTTCTTCTTCTTCTCTGTGTTTTTTCTTCTACTCTTTTCTTTTCTGTTTCTGTTTTTTTTTCTGTGTTTCTTCTTCTCCCCGCTTCTATCTTCTGCTTCTCCTTTCTTCTTCTATTTCTAATGGTGGCTACTGTTGTTGGTGGCGCTACTGGTGGCGGAGGAGTTGTTGTCGCGGCTCAGTGGTTGTGGCAACCAGTGCTGCTGTTTTTCTCCTTTTTCACAATGTTGCAACAGGGGAGTAAGATGGTGAGAGGCTGATGGTGGCGTTGCTGGAGGTTGCTCCCCAGTGGAGTCGCCATTCTGCTATTATGGTCTGGTTGAAATTAACTCAAAAGCTAGACTCCGCAACGTAAACGATGTCTTTGTTTTCGCCAAGCGATGCCAGCAAATTTATTACACATACACATCTTCCTTTAGAAATGATCGTTCAAGAGTTGATTGGTTATCCATTTTAAAAATGAAACCCAGGGGTCGTGTCGATGTTGTTCAGGATGAGAACGAAGACACAAGTGTGGAAGATGATGTCTTTCAAGTTACTGAGTTGGTTGAACCATATCGAGTTGCTCCATCGATTGACTTAGAAAAAAACATTCAATTTTTTGCGTCTTCGATAATAGTCTTGTTGATGTTGACGCTGAGGAGTTAAATGTTGTTCTGAGCTTTAGTGAACTAGCACAAGTCGATGAAGATAATGATAACAATGTTATCAACGTTGAAGATTGCGATGAAGCTAATGACGATTCAATTGAAGAAGAAGAAGAAGAAGAAGAAGATAATTCTAACTAACTCTTAGAACATATAATATTTATTGATGAAATTATATACAAAGAAATATTTATTTTATAATTGTTATGTGAACTCCTATTATAGTGTTGTGCGTGCAGCTTTCAATTTAAGTATCTGCAAAGAGGATATACAGGGAATACAGACACAATTTGTCATCACTGTGCATATTACCGATGGAAACATCGATGGTTTGTGTTCGTTGGTGTATTCTAGATGCGAGGGAACCAGTGTTATTAAATGATGCAACCATATTATTTGATAGTTTCACCCATATTTAACTAGTGTTTTGCCTATTTTTTATATATAAAATGTCTTGATATTCTTTGTTTTATGTTTTGAAGGCACTTTTGGATGAAAGATGCAAAAAAGAGTAAATTGGAGGTAATTGGCAGATTTTACCTTCAGTCGATGTTTTGTTCAGAGCGTGAGTTCTAGAGGTCAAAATGAAGTGATTCCAATGGCATTAAAAAGCTAACATCCATACCTTTCTGGAAATCTAAGGCAATAAAATAAAACAAGGAAGAGCATGGAAATCGCAGCCTTCAAAGTCAAATCTCGCAATCTACTAGTGTTGACCTTTGGCTATTCCGACTTGAATATCTAGATCTATAGAGGTCCAATTGATGCAAACTAAATTTTTTTGGATCCCTGACTCCAAGTTCTATAAACGCTTCAAATGTCAGCAAAAAACGATGTCATATGAGGGAGATATGATTTTTCAAAGATGACAACTGAATTCTGCCAGCAAACAGGTCTCGTGAAGAAACGAGTCCAAATTACGTTCTGAAGCATGTAAACCGATATCCAAGTTTTTATTTCAGCAATTTAGCTCCTCTAAGTCAAAGCTTGAAGATTTCATGCAAGGCTATTTCTCCTTTTTTAGGAAAATAGTTATTGAAGTACTTAAATATACACAGTCTACTTAATGGAGGACTATTTTGTAAAATAGAGACCTAGGGTTTCCTAGGATATAAAAAGAATGAGAGAAGAGAAGGGGGGCAGCCAGCCAAGACGAGAAAAATGCCCCCTTCCTCTAAGAAACGCTAAATTATGCATTCTTCCTTCTTTTTGATTAGTTGTTCAACAAACATGCAAGGCTAAATACTTTTTCTTGGTTGCAAGGACACGGAAACCTTCAGATTTCAAGAACTGTGAGATTTATTTTACCTTTTATTTTCAGTTTATATGATGAATATGTTTGTTCTCCTATACTTATTTTTCCTATGATTGTTTATTTTAATTGCTAGACCGGATTCTAAGTTATTACTGTAGACAATCTATTGCTAAGTTTGATATCAAAACCGGAGTTGTGGTATATGAACTTGTGAAGCAACTGAGTTTAATAATTGTGGCAGATCTACGTTATTAATCTCAGGGAAAACATTCAATCAAATCAAACATAGACTGCGGATAGTTATGTTTGCTTGATTAATCAACTTATCTAGTTCTTAAGGCTGCCATTGAATTAAATTACTAGTGCGGACACTGTGGTTGTTTGATGGTTAGGGTTAGTTATACGGCGGATCCGTTAACTAACCAATGTTAAGAAGAGATAAATATTCAGAATATAAATTGATGTTTCGTTTCCATGATCAGTTCTGATTTCAGTAGGGTGATGTGTGCTTGTGACCAAGATTTGTTCTCTTAATAATTTTCTGATTTTATTAAATTTTGTTTGATAGTTTTCTGTTTTCTTTTGCTTTAGCCTAAATAACATCCAAACCCCCCCCCCCCAAATTGCATATCATCTAGCATAAAAATCTGACTTAAACCTTCCTCGTGGGATCGATCCCTTGCTTTCTTTATATTATCATGTGTGTTGTGTTTGAAGCTAGGGTAATTACTTTGTGCGACCGCGACATCGCACCATTAAACTCGGCCCAGCCCGACAGGTCGACCCGAGACCCGGTTGACCCGGTGGCTGGACCGGTCTTGGTGTACTAAAAGACCGGCTGGGGCAACAGCCCGGTCAAACCCGAGCGACCCGGCGGGTCGACCCATGACCTGAGCAAACCCGGACGAGACCCGGTTTTTTTTTTCAAATGTGGGATTTGAAACCCATTAGTATATAACTATATATACTCTATGTTTCCAAGAAAAAAAAGTCATGTTTTGTCAATGTGGGATAAAAAACCTTTTGGTTTAAATACTTCGACTCAAAAGGATAACATAGTATCTTTTCAATGTGGGATTTGAAGCCCTTTCGTATATATACTCTATGTTCCCAAGAAAAAAGTCATATTTTTTCAATGTGGGATAAAAAAACCTTTTGGTTTAAATACTTCAACTTAAAAGGATAACATAATATCTTTTTAATGTGGGATTTGAAGCCCTTTAGTATATATACTCTATGTTCCTAAGAAAAAAATCAAGTTTTTTCAATGTGAGATAAAAAAACTTTTTGGTTTAAATATTTCAACTTAAAAGGATAACATAGTATCTTTTCAATGTGGGATTTGAAGCCCTTTCGTATATATACTCTATGTTTCCATGAAAAAAATTATAATTTTTCAATGTGGGATTTGAAACCCATTAGTATATATACTCTATGTTCCCTTGAAAAAAATCATGTTTTTCAATGTGGGATAAAAAAACCTTTTGGTTAAAATACTTCAACTTAAAAGGATAACAAGTATCTTTTCAATGTGGGATAAAAAACCTTTTGGTTTAAATACTTCAACTTAAAAGGATAACAAGTATCTTTTCGATGTGGGATTTGAAGCCCTTTCGTATATATACTCTATGTTTCCAAGAAAAAAAATCATGTTTTTTCAATGTGGGATAAAAAAAATCTTTTGGTTTAAATACTTCAACTTAAAAGGATAATATAGTATCTTTTCAATGTGGGATTTGAAGCCCTTTTGTATATATACTCTATGTTCCCAAGAAAAAAATCATGTTTTTTCAATGTGGGATAAAAAAAAACCTTTCCTATATATACTCTATGTTCCCATGAAAGAAGTTATGTTTTTTCAACGTGGGATTTGAAACCTATTAGTTTATATACTCTATGTTCCCAAGAAAGAAGTTATGTTTTTTCGATGTGGGATAAAAAACTTTTTTGGTTTAAATACTTCAATTTAAAAGCTTAACATAATATCTTTTTAATGTGGGATAAAAAAACTTTTTAAAATATTCTTTTAAACTTCATTGTTTACAATATGTATAACCTATATTTACATGGATTTTTTCATATGAAATATTAAAACTTTAATTTTTTTTAATTTTTCCGAGTTGACCCGGGTTGACCCATGAAACTCGGGACCTGGCCCCTTGGCCGGGTCAACCCCCGAGCCGGGTTTAACAACTATGGAGGGAACTATTCACATATCACGTCGGTGATGTCAATTAAAGTCCTCTGAGTCAGTTGCAGGTTATTGATGAAATTACCGACGGACCACCGATGAATTGCGTAACCCAAAGCGCGGGTAATTGTTGCATTTTTTACCATGTGTACTATTTAACATTAGCGAGGGAATTATCGATGGATTATAAAAATTATAGGGGTTTTTTTAAAAAAATTTGTGTGAAATTAAAATTTCAAGGTGAATTTACCAAGGGAATCACCAACAGATCAATTAAAATTAATATTATTTAATATTATATCGGTGATTTTATCGATAAAAACATAGTATTAAACCCAGTGAGAATCCCTTCAGTTCATTTTTTCCTCTCGTTTTTTCCTCTCTATTTAGGCGATTTTGCTTCAATCTCTAGTTCTATCTTCATCTTCAAAGTTTAAAAGGTATGTATTGTGATTCAATTTATTTATTTTCTTCTTATTTTTCATCTTTTTTTTGGTTTATTAACAATATATTTTTGTTTTTTCTATTCTTTTTCTATTGTACGTAGATAAAGTTTAAAAGTAAACACACCATTAAGGTAAGCATTTTTTATTCCTAAAGCCTATAGTTGTTTTTGTATTATTTGTTGCCTATTTTATTGTTTTTATTGCAATAATGATTAATTTTTTTTAACTATTATTGTTGAATTTATAGTATAAATATTAATTGAATATATAGGAATAAATTTTATTTTTTTCTCTATTTTATTGTTAAATTTGTATAGATGTTAGTTTATATATATGATTTTTTTCTCTCTATTTTATGATTAGAAACATTATATTATCATGTTGAAAATATGATGAAATTGAATAAACCAAAATTTCTGGTAGAAATAAAATAAAATCAATTGGATTGTGGCATGATATTTTGAATATTTGCAGGTTTGAACATTTTAGGTAGTCTACATTATAGGGGATGTGCTACTGAATATTTTTTTTAAAATCAAATTTGATTATGTAATTATACTTCAAATTTGTGTAGATGCGTAAAACAAAATCAATTGCACGTCGTAAGCAAATTATCGCAGCTAGTTCTTCTAGCAACGATGATGATGTGTCATTAGGTGCCGACCAAGAATAGACACTTGCGTAGACTCATGACGCTGCCTCTTCCAGCGCGGTTCCACAACATAAAGGCGGTATCCCTTCACAGCGGGGTCAATTCTCCCGCAAGTACGAGGCACATTGGAAGGACGACCTTTTAATGTAAGTTTGTTTTTATTTGAATTGGTTTGTGTTTAACAATTTGTGAACAACTAATTAATATTTCATTAATTTTATTGATTTTCATGTTGACAAACATTGAAGTCGCCTGAGTAATAACATCGACGTTTAAATCATCGATGGAGATTTCATTGTTTCAATGGAGTCAGGTTTCCAGACATCTTGATTGGAAACCTTATATCGATGCATGATTTAGAAGATTTAAGGTTAATGTTAACTTAAAATTTTAACTATTTTTTAAATTATATTGAAATTATTGATTTATTTTTAATAAATTATTTATACAAGGAACAAATTCGAGTGGCATAGCACAAATGACAACGTTACGAGGAGGGTGTAGGAGAATCATGTTGCAACTAGGTAACATCGAAAACAATATGATATTTTTTAATATATATTAAAATCTAATTTGTAAGTAACATATATAAAATACATTTGTATCATGTAGGCTATGTGACTTTTGGTATAAAGCACAGAAAAAAGCTAAAAAATACACCAGAGATAATGCTCTACCAGGTTGGAATGATGTGGTGGTTTGGAGGGATTTCAGGTTGCCATACATCCCAAAGGATATATGGGTGCAGTATATTCAACACGTGATATCTGAGCGATTCACATGATGCTCACAGTCTGGTGTTAAGAACCGGAACCGACAAAATCATGATTCGGTTACCACGCACATCGGCGGCTCTGTCCCGTTCATTACACATGCGAAACGAATGGTAAGATTAATTTTAATGACATCTATCTCATCTCATTGAAAAATATAAGCGAACTCTCGGTGGATTATGAACAACTCCGCCAAATGGTCATGTGTTGCGATGTCGCGGTCGCACAAATTAATTACCCTAGCTTCAAACACAACACACAAGATAGTATAGAGCAAGCAAGGGGTCGATCCCACGAGGAAGATTCAAGTCAGATTTTTATGCTAGATGATATGCAATTTGGGGGGGGGGGTTTGGACGTTATCTAGGCTAAAGCAAAAGAAAACAGAAAACTATCAAACTAAATTTAATAAAATCAGAAAATTATCAAGAGAACAAACCTTGGTCACAAGCACACATCCACCTACAGAAATCAGAACTGATCATGGAAACGAAACATCAATTTATATTCTGAATATTTATCTCTTCTTAACATTGGTTAGTTAACGGATCCGCCGTATAACTAGCCCTAACCATCAAACAACCACAGTGTCCGCACTAGTAATTTAATTCAATGGCAGCCTTAAGAACTAGATAAGTTGATTAATCAAGAAAACATAACTGTCCGCAGTCTATGTTTGATTTGATTGAATGTTCTCCCTAAGATTAATAACGTAGATCCGCCACAATTATTAAACTCAGTTGCTTCACAAGTTCATATACCACAACTCCGGTTTTGATATCAAACTTAACAATAGATTGTCTACAATAATAACTTAGAGTCCGCTCTAGCAATTAAAATAAACAATCATAAGAAAAATAAGCATAGGAGAACAAACATATTCATCATATAAACTGAAACGAAAAGGTAAAATAAATCTCACAGTTCTTGAAATCCGAAGGTTTCCGTGTCCTTGCAACCAAGAAAAATTGTTTAGCCTTGCATGTTTGTTGAACAACTAATCAAAAAGAAGGAAGAATGCATAATTTAGGGTTTCTTAGAGGAAGGGGGCGTTTTTCTCTTCTTGGCTGGCTGCCCCCCTTCTCTTCTCTCATTCTTTTTATATCCTAGGAAACCCTAGGTCTCTATTTTACAAAATAGTCCTCCATTAAGTAGACTGTTTACATTTAAGTACTTCAATAACTATTTTCCTAAAAAAGGAGAAATAGCCTTGCATGAAATCTTCAAGCTTTGACTTAGAGGAGCTAAATTGCTGAAATAAAAACTTGGATATCGGTTTAGATGCTTTGGAACGTAATTTGGACGAGTTTCTTCACGAAACTTGTTTGCTGGCAGAATTCAGATGTCATCTTTGAAAAATCATATCTCCCTCATATGACATCGTTTTTGGCTGAAATTTGGAGCGTTTATAGACCTTTGAGTCATGAATCCAACAAAATTGAGTTTGCATCAATTGGACGTCTGTAGCTCCAGATATTCAAGTTGGAATGGCCGAAGGTCAACACTGGCAGATTGCGAGATTTGACTTTGAAGGCTGCGATTTCCATGCTCTTCCTTATTTTATTTTCTTGCCTTAGATGTCCACAAAGGTATGGATGTTAGCTTTTTAATGCCACTGGAATCACTTCATTTCAACCTCTAGAACTCATGCTCTGCACAAAACATCGACTGAAGGTCAAATCTGCCAATTATCTCCAATTTACTCTTTTTTTGCATCTTTCATCCAAAAGTGCCTTCAAAACATAAACAAAGAATATCAAGGCATTTTATATATAAAACATAGGCAAAACACTAGTTAAATGTGGGTGAAATTATTGAATACTATGGTTGCATCAAATACCCCCACACTTAGCTCTTGCTCGTCCTCGAGAAAGGATAGGTAAAATCAAATTGAAGTTAAATTAAATGAAATCACTATGAATAATCTTCTAATCTCCCATCAATATCTAAGAATATATGCATTATAAACAAGAACACAAATAAAAAGGATAAAGAGTATAAATTTTCATGAATTTATTTACATGAAAACTTCAAAATTCAATTAATCGTCGAGATTTAAATGAAATCTATGTCATGCCAAAGTGATAGGTCCTCTCATTGATATACACTCCAACACTCATGTGTTTAGGGCTTATGTGTTTAAATCTCTCAAATTCAATCAATGAATATGTTCTACCACAAACTTGCTCTTCAATCTCATCTCCATTAATAACATATTACAAACAATGCATGAATCAAAAGGTCTTATTTTCTGATTGTAATGGGGCTAAGGTAAAGGTGAGGTAAAATAGAGTAAAAGAAAAGGTTCAAACCAAAGAAAGTAGAGCATTCTTAAAAATGATATTTCAAACAAGATATTCCATTAAAGCACATAAATTTTCATCTTTAATCACCAATGCTTAACTTCTTTTGATTTCAAGCTTTTTCAATATAAAATCTTAAGAACATAAAGGAACACTTTTTTCCTTTTCTTTTCTTTTCTTTTTTTTTCTTTCCTTTTTTTTTTTTTACCTTTGGCAACTTTGCCCATCTTTTCATCAAACATCATTTCTCCTTTCTTTTCACATAATTTCCAACCATAATTCCATGAGATATCATAAGTATATGCTCTACTAATCCTTGGCCAGGGGAAAAGGAAAACATATAAAAAGTTAAGGCTTATACATGGATAAAGCAAAGAAAAGATAAACAAGCTCAAAAGGGCTCACTAAGGATAATATGCTTTAGGTTGGCTTTTTGGCTCAAGTGGTTAAAATTCCTAATACCTTTATCATCTTCATGTATATATGTAATATGAATGTAATCTCAACAAGATATGAAGCAAGTTCTAAAGATACATATCATTGAAAGAAGGCACAATCAAAGAATATAATGTTGAAGGCTCAAAAGCTTGCATTGGTATAACACTATAAAGTCAACATGGCATATTCTCAAAGTCAATCCCTAAACCAATTAAACATTAAAACTTGCATGCACACTCATTCATTTGATTTATATCTTCATCTATCTCAACTAATTCTCATACATAATACTCATATTCTCAAAAACCAATGGGAGTTCAAAAGATCAAACATAATTTTTTTTTTATTTTGAAAAATAACAAAGAAAACCAAAATTAGAAAACCAACATTCTCCCAATACCCCCACACTTAAAACACAACATTGTCCTCAATGTTGAAATAAAAGAAAAGGAATATAGGAGAATGACAAAAATAAAGTAAAATGCGAAAAATAAAAGATAAGGGAAAAGAAAGCAAATCTGTTTTTTTTTTTCTTTTTGTGTTGGGTTGCCTCCCAGTAAGCGCTTTTGTTTTATGTCATTGCCTCGACATGTTGCATGCTCATTCTTCATAGATTGGTTCAGCTAACTCCACAAAAGCGGTGAGTTCTGTCGTCCAACCTTCATAGAAAGGTTTCAAGCGATGCCTATTGACCTTGAGTACTTTGTTGGTTTCTAAACTTGTAATTTCAACTGCACCATAAGGAAAAACATTAGAAACAACAAAGGGTCCAATCCAACGAGAGCGCAACTTTCCAGGAAAAAGTTTCAAACGCGAATGATAAAAGAGGACTTTGTCTCCAACATTAAACTCTTTTCTTGTAATCATTTGGTCATGGAGACTCTTAGTCTTTTCTTTATAAATCCTTGCATTCTCGTAAGAATCATTTCGAATCTCTTCCAACGTAATTCCAATCTTTTTAGGCACCAAAAGGATAGGCGCCACCCATTCACTGTCCATGATGAGGTAAATGACTCCTGCATCATGGAGTACAATTTGCAAAGCTTGTAAATCCAATGCTGAGTCATGCACATTTTGGAGAACACATATATGCCTCTCCATCTCTTTTATCTTGGTAAAATCATAGCCACAGCTCAAAGCTACGCTTAATCTATCCTCACTATCAAAATCACAAACTTGCTGCATACACTTATCAACTTGGTCATAACATGTGATAGAATAAACATTGCTATAAGGATATGTCATTGCATCATGAAAATTAAATTCAATTTTTTCATCTCCTACCTCCATAGACAAAGTATCCTTACCACAATCAATTTTTGTATTGGCAGTTTTCAAGAATGGTCTCCCAAACAATATAGGAGTGTTGTTTGATGAATCACAAGAATCATGTTCCATATCAAGAATATAAAAGTCGCATGAAATGACCAAACTGTCAATCTTGACTAGGACATCTTCTATCACACCAAGTGGGTAAACAAAACTACGATCCGCAAGTTGTATTACAATGCTAGTTTTATTCAAAGGCTCAAGACTAAGAGAATCATAAACATGTTTAGGCATAACACTAATGGATGCACCTAAATCGCACAAGGCCCTTTTGAAACTAGCATTACCAATAACACATGGGATAGTAAACGCACCTGGGTCTTTTTGCTTCAAAGGCATATTCTTTTGAACAATAGCAGATACAACTTCACCCATACTTACCATTTCATGACCTTTTAGTTTGAAAGCTCTCTTGGTAGTACACAACTCCTTCAAGAATTTGGCATACTTGGGAATTCGCTTGATAACATCAAGCAAAGGAATGTTGAGTTCTACTTTCTTGAAAACCTCTAAAATCTCTTTTTCTTTATCCTCTTTCTTTGACCTAGAAGAACTCACAGGAAAGGGTGGAATTATTTTAAAACTGGAATTCATTGAATGAGGAGTTACCTTTGGAGTGTTGGTCAATATTTCAGTTTGTAGAGGAAGAGGATGTTCCTTCTTTGTACTCAATTCAGTTTCTATCTCTTCTTCTTCCTCCATCTCAATTTGTTTTGACCTTTTCTCTTCAAGTTCTTTCCCACTTCGTAGCATGATCACACTAACATTCTCTATTGGATTCAATGCTTGGGAGGGCAATTTTCCATTCATTTGTGCTTCCAATTTCCCCACACTTGAAGCTACTTGCCCCATTTGCTTCTCCAAGTTGTGAATACTTGACCTTGTTTCTTGTTGAAAAGACATGACATTTTGTTGCAAGGTCACAGTGTTAGAAGCCAAAGTTTTCATCATCTCACGAAGATCATCATTGGATGATGACCCCATAACATTAGAGTTTGTGAATGGAGGGGGCTGTCTTGCTTGATAATTCTGTTGGGATTGAAATCCATGGGGATGGAACTGTCGGCCTTGATTGCCTTGTTGAGGTGGGTTCCCATAGCATAAGTTGGGATGATCTCTCCATGCAGGATTGTACGTGTTGGAAAAGGGATCATATTTACGCTGGGACTGTCCATTGAATGCTCCATCAACTGCATTAGCTTGTTCAATGTAATCTTCTTGCATTGTTGGGCACATATCTGAAGCATGTCCTTGTAAGGAGCATATGCTACAAACTTTCACCTGTTGTACATTGCCACAAGCCAAAGAACGCACAAGAGAAGTAAGATCATTAACTTTATTCTCAAGGTTAGAAATACTTACCTCATTTACTCGTTTATTTGCGAAGTCTCCATGAGTGCCAAACTGTTTCGAGTTGGCTGCCATGTTTGAGATCAATTGGCGTGCAGCCTCGGGTGTCTTATCTACCAATGCCCCTCCACTTGCAGCATCAATGATACTACGGTCAGTAGGCATCAATCCTTCATAGAAATATTGAATGAGCAGCTGATCGGGTATTTGATGATGAGGGCATTGAATGCACAGTTGCTCAAATCTTTCCCAATACTCGGAAAGTGTCTCTCCATGAGATTGTCGAATCCCACATATTTCTTTCCTTATGTTGGCAACTCGAGATGCTGGGAAATATTTTTCAAGGAAAATCTTCTTCATGGCATTCCAAGTTCCAATGGAACTTGGGAGAATAGAGAAAAACCATGCCTTTGCTGCCCCTTTTAAAGAGAAAGGGAAAGCTTTCAACTTAACCTGTTCTTCGTCAACTCCATTCGGTTTCATGCCAACACAAACCATATGAAATTCCTTGAGATGAGTATGAGGATCTTCTCCTGCAAGACCATTGAAAGTTGGTAGCAAATGTATAAAACCAGATTTGAGCTCAAAGTTTACATTATTGTCAATGTTTATGCACAATGGTTGATTTTCCACGTTAGGAGCAGCAAGCTCTTTGAGTGTTTGTTGTCGTGCAATAGCCATGGTGTTGAGGCGAGCTTCCTTTCTTAATCTGTGTAAAGTACTTTCTATTTCAAGATCAACCTGCACTTGAATTTGATTAGTAGAACGGGTCACAGGCATAAATTGCTAAGAAAACTCAAAAGAAAGTAACCACACAAGAGATTGAAAACAATGCAAATTGTACGAAAATCCTACGGTAGAAACCTAAAACTGCCTAAAAACACTAGAAAACAGCGGAATTTGGCCTCAATAGGGTGGGGCTAGTGATTTATCACTAGTCCTGTTCAGAACGTCGTTTTCCTTCAGGAAACAAAAGGCCGATACCTAATTCCACCAAAAACTCTGTTTTGAACAGTACCGCTGCCGCAAGTGAACAGTACCGTCGCAAGCAAAAATTCTGTTTTTTTTTTTTTTTTTTTTTTTTGAATCACAGCAAATAAAAATAACAGTACAAGCACAAAAATCAACTAAAATTACCTCCCCGGCAACGGCGCCAAAATTTGTTGCGATGTCGCGGTCGCACAAATTAATTACCCTAGCTTCAAACACAACACACAAGATAGTATAGAGCAAGCAAGGGGTCGATCCCACGAGGAAGATTCAAGTCAGATTTTTATGCTAGATGATATGCAATTTGGGGGGGGGGTTTGGACGTTATCTAGGCTAAAGCAAAAGAAAACAGAAAACTATCAAACTAAATTTAATAAAATCAGAAAATTATCAAGAGAACAAACCTTGGTCACAAGCACACATCCACCTACAGAAATCAGAACTGATCATGGAAACGAAACATCAATTTATATTCTGAATATTTATCTCTTCTTAACATTGGTTAGTTAACGGATCCGCCGTATAACTAGCCCTAACCATCAAACAACCACAGTGTCCGCACTAGTAATTTAATTCAATGGCAGCCTTAAGAACTAGATAAGTTGATTAATCAAGAAAACATAACTGTCCGCAGTCTATGTTTGATTTGATTGAATGTTCTCCCTAAGATTAATAACGTAGATCCGCCACAATTATCTTCACAAGTTCATATACCACAACTCCGGTTTTGATATCAAACTTAACAATAGATTGTCTACAATAATAACTTAGAGTCCGCTCTAGCAATTAAAATAAACAATCATAAGAAAAATAAGCATAGGAGAACAAACATATTCATCATATAAACTGAAACGAAAAGGTAAAATAAATCTCACAGTTCTTGAAATCCGAAGGTTTCCGTGTCCTTGCAACCAAGAAAAATTGTTTAGCCTTGCATGTTTGTTGAACAACTAATCAAAAAGAAGGAAGAATGCATAATTTAGGGTTTCTTAGAGGAAGGGGGGCGTTTTTCTCTTCTTGGCTGGCTGCCCCCCTTCTCTTCTCTCATTCTTTTTATATCCTAGGAAACCCTAGGTCTCTATTTTACAAAATAGTCCTCCATTAAGTAGACTGTTTACATTTAAGTACTTCAATAACTATTTTCCTAAAAAGGAGAAATAGCCTTGCATGAAATCTTCAAGCTTTGACTTAGAGGAGCTAAATTGCTGAAATAAAAACTTGGATATCGGTTTAGATGCTTCGGAACGTAATTTGGACGAGTTTCTTCACGAAACTTGTTTGCTGGCAGAATTCAGATGTCATCTTTGAAAAATCATATCTCCCTCATATGACATCGTTTTTGGCTGAAATTTGGAGCGTTTATAGACCTTTGAGTCATGAATCCAACAAAATTGAGTTTGCATCAATTGGACGTCTGTAGCTCCAGATATTCAAGTTGGAATGGCCGAAGGTCAACACTGGCAGATTGCGAGATTTGACTTTGAAGGCTGCGATTTCCATGCTCTTCCTTATTTTATTTTCTTGCCTTAGATGTCCACAAAGGTATGGATGTTAGCTTTTTAATGCCACTGGAATCACTTCATTTCAACCTCTAGAACTCATGCTCTGCACAAAACATCGACTGAAGGTCAAATCTGCCAATTATCTCCAATTTACTCTTTTTTTGCATCTTTCATCCAAAAGTGCCTTCAAAACATAAACAAAGAATATCAAGGCATTTTATATATAAAACATAGGCAAAACACTAGTTAAATGTGGGTGAAATTATTGAATACTATGGTTGCATCATCATGCATATGAGATCACAGATAGATGGTACACATGCGTCCCCTATTTGGTCGTATGGTCCCAGGAACAACCAACCTCCTCCTTCTCCTCCTCCAACTCAACCATTTTTCTAGTTTAATTTTTATTTGTGCAAATAAAATTGTAATGAATATTTGGATTTTATATTATTCAAATTTATTTTTACATATTTCAATTTTATACAATTTTATTTGTTTAATTATTTTCTTTTTTTTATTATTCTATACAATTTTATATTAATTATTCTATACAATTTTATTTTTAAAAATATTTTTTAATTATTACAGACGGAGTTACCAATGACGTTAATCCATCAGTATTTTACAGAGAGTTGGAAAAACTTTACTGCATATGTCACAATCACCGATGGACTAATTTTATCGGTGATTTATCGATGGGAATACCGACAGACTAAATCCATCTGTATTTTCCAAAGAGATGGGAAAACTTTATTGCATATGCCATAATCACCGACGAACATATGCCGATGGAATTATTTAGTCGGCATATTTCCAGTGGTAATTTTTTTGGCGTGTATTTTCTGTCTGTAAAACCATCAGTTATAACTTTTTTTTACCGACAGAATTAACAACAGATGATAGAATTACCGATGAATGTTATACCGACGGAGGCATTTCGTCGGTGAATTTATTGATAAAATTTTCACCAACAGAATGGTAATCTCACGCCGACAGAAAAATTCGATCGGTAAAGCTGTCAAATGTTGTAGTGACAATGCATGAACAAATATGTACAGAATTTAAAGTGCAAAAGCAAATAAATAAAAGAAATGCATATTAACAAATAAACACACAAACCCAACAATAAAATACAATAATTAGACAAAAACAAAGCTTAGTTCACAAGGTCCCTAGTGGAGTCATCATTCTATCATACATGTGTGGCATTGCGACAAATGCGTCCACTCTCATGGTATCTAGGTATCAGAAAAATTGGGAAATGGGTTAGACAAGGATTTCTTGCGTTTTCTTAGTGGAAAGAAGGAATGATCGCCACCTAGTATTTGGTTACTAAGAACCCTAACTGGCCTTAAAGATTGGACACGAGGACTGATTGCGTAAAGAAAAGGTATTAACACCCCAAATACACCTACCTAAGGTAAGCTGCTTTGTCTAATTGTCTAATATATGCTAAGGGGTTATTGTGTTTTCTAATTATTGGTTTGTCTAAGGTTGAAGAGAAGTCCTCCTCGATAAGGAGATGCTTATCTTAACGGGTAAAACCTAATCGTTTTAATATCGATAAAAAGAAACACTAACTCTTATTTAATATTAGAAATATTTTTTACTTATAAGTTCAAAATCTCAAATATTAAAAGAAAACAAAATAATTTTTTTGGTATTTTTGAAATATTGGCCTAGTTCTCATGGCTTTAATAAATTGGTTATTAAAGCCAAAAATGCATGCTAATACATATATTTTTTTGATTTTTTGTTGTATGAAAATACGATGTGATTTTTGTATCTTTGAGAGATTTGGTTGTAAACATGAAAACAAGACATTTTTTTGTTGTTTTTCTATATAAATGTTTTTGCAATATTTCAGAGAAAACCAAATATTTTAATACCAGATTTGTATCTTTATAGTATAAAAATACAAACTAATATTAAGCAAAATTGATAGAAAATACACGGGAAAATCACAAATTTTGAAAGAATATTTTTGGAATATTTATATAAGGGGATGGGCTGGCCCAAATATATGGGTTGAGCCCATCCTAGCTGGGATGAAATTGACCTAGAAGAAATTGAGTTAAGGTCGGCCTAAAGGAGTTAGGGTTGGGTCGAGGTCGGCTTAAAGGTGTTGGGTAGCATCAGCCTAGAAGAGTGTCGCGTCAGTTTCGGCCTAATGATATTTTTCTCTTTTTTTGAACTGAGTCAAACTTGAGCAACCATTTCAGTATGGGCTGGCAATGTCCGGCTGTAAACCCCTGCATAAACATAGGATCGTAGTAAAAAAAAAGGAAAAGCCTCGATGAGTAATGGAAACTCAATATGAAAATAAATGAATATATAGTAGGAAAAAAATAATAAGAAATGCGATATGTAAGGGAGAGAATAAGCTCCATAAATAAATTTAAAGGTATGGTGGAAGTCGAAATGAGAGTTATGAATTTTGGATTAAAATTTGTAATGTTAGCGAAACCGAAGAAGAGCTTCATAGAATAAAAGGATTATTTTTATAAATCAGTGACGGATGGGGTAATATTGAATTTAATGAGTAAAAAATTAGGAAAATATTCATGATGTTCTAAGTGAATAAATTATAGCATGAAATTCGGGTTTGACATGAAAGACACCGACTATCCAGTTTTATGGTATCGATTATATCTCTCAATCTAACCATTGGATCGAGCTGAAATTTTGGAGAGACTTTCTAGACTTACTATTTTATCTGAGGCTAACATTTTAGAGTAACTGGAGTTCAGAAATATATTGAAAAACTAACGATGGTAAGAAAACAAAATACAGAAATTTACACATGGACTCATTAAGGGTATTTTTGTAAATTGGCAGAATTTCACTAATCCTCTCTCTGATTCACGCTGGACAGAAGAAATAAAGGGGGAGAGAGAGAACCATTTCAAAAATCCTTCATTTTGAGAGCTTACAAACACCTTTCCAAAGAGTGAGTTAGAGTTTTATGAGTGATTTTTGAAGGAAAAAAGTGTTGGGCCGAAATTTATGAAAGGAAAACTTGTTTGGAGGAAAGGAGCTTGAGTGATTAGGTATGGGTTCTTGAAGAAGAAGAACAAGCTTGAAGAATATATTTTCAAGGGCACTCCAAATTGGGTATGAACTTCAAAGAGTGAGACATATTCTTTAACCCTTTTCTTTATTATGTTGGTTTTGGTGAGTAATTTGGAAGAACTCTAAATTTTAACTTCTAATGTTCAGACATAATTTGGGGGAAATAAAAATTTTGAATAGGGGTGAGAAGTAGAGGTCCATTTGACATATAAAATGTTGGAAATTAAGAGAAATTGATGATAACAATTGGGTTCCAAGGCCATGTAAGTTTCGGCCAAAAAGGGAGGATAAAGAGGGGACTTCTCCAATTTAATCTTTATTGCTTAAATGTTGAAAAGAATAGGTATTTGATCATTTTACATTTTAAATGTATGCTGAAATTTATTGTATAAGACAAGTACATTTAGAAATTCTTGTGAGCATATATGTTTAATGTTAAATTAAGCAATGATTATGTGAGAAATGTTTATAGCTTGCATTGATTGTTAGAAAGTGTTTACATGTAAATTCTTACTTATGTCATGAATGTATGTTGAAGTCAATGGTTATAAAACAAATTAAAAAGAATGAAAAAGGGAAATTTGAGGTGTAAGAATGTTATAGTGATAAATTGGTTGTTAAATATACAAATTCAGAATAGGACAGTTTCGTTGGTCAGGACTCCCACTAATATTAGACATCTAAGATGAAGAAATTTGCCACACATTTTCATATGAAAGTTATAGATAAATGAATTAGCTAACATTTGAAATTGGTCTTGTCTCAATTGGAGTTATAAAACTTCAGAAATAGGTAAAACACCATTGAAAGGTCAAACTACTCGTAACAGGGCAGTTTTGTTGGTCAGAACTCCCACTAATATTATACATCGGAGTTGAAGGATTTTGCCACACATTTTCATATAACGGTTGTATAGAAATGAATTGGCTAACTTTTGGCACTGGTATTACCCCCATTGGAGTTATAGAACTCCATATATAAACAAAATACCGAGAGGAGATCAGGCTAGAACTTACTGGATAAATTTGTTTTCTAACTTCTAGATTGGTTTGGTATTTGATATTGACAGATTATGATTCATATTCCTTTATGAAAGTTATACTAAAATGTGTTACCTCTCAAAATACTGAGAGAACAAATCTTGGTCACAAGCACACATCACCCTACTGAAATCAGAACTGATCATGGAAACGAAACATCAATTTATATTCTGAATATTTATCTTTTCTTAACATTGGTTAGTTAACGGATCCGCCGTATAACTAACCCTAACCATCAAACAACCACAGTGTCCGCACTAGTAATTTAATTCAATGGCAGCCTTAAGAACTAGATAAGTTCATTAATCAAGAAAACATAACTGTCCGCAGTCTATGTTTGATTTGATTGAATGTTTTCCCTGAGATTAATAACATAGATCCGCCACAATTATTAAACTTAGTTGCTTCACAAGTTCATATACCACAACTCCGGTTTTGATATCAAACTTAGCAATAGATTGTCTACAATAATAACTTAGAGTCCGGTCTAGCAATTAAAATAAACAATCATAGGAAAAATAAGCATAGGAGAACAAACATATTCATCATATAAACTGAAAATAAAAGGTAAAATAAATCTCACAGTTCTTGAAATCCGAAGGTTTCCGTGTCCTTGCAACCAAGAAAAAGTATTTAGCCTTGCATGTTTGTTGAACAACTAATCAAAAAGAAGGAAGAATGCATAATTTAGCGTTTCTTAGAGGAAGGTGGCATTTTTCTCTTCTTGGCTGGCTGCCCCCCTTCTCTTCTCTCATTCTTTTATATCCTAGGAAACCCTAGGTCTCTATTTTACAAAATAGTCCTCCATTAAGTAGACTGTTTATATTTAAGTACTTCAATAACTATTTTTCTAAAAAAGGAGAAATAGCCTTGCATGAAATCTTCAAGCTTTGACTTAGAGGAGCTAAATTGCTGAAATAAAAACTTGGATATCGGTTTACATGCTTCGGAATGTAATTTGGACTCGTTTCTTCACGAAATCTGTTTGTTGGCAGAATTCAGATGTCATCTTTTAAAAATCATATCTCCCTCATATGAAATCGTTTTTGGCTGACATTTGAAGCGTTTATAGACCTTTGAGTCATGAATCCAAAAAAATTGAGTTTGAATCAATTGGACTTCTGTAGCTCCAGATATTCAAGTTGGAATGGCCGAAGGTCAACACTAGCAGATTGCGAGATTTGACTTTGAATGCTGCGATTTCTATGCTCTTCCTTATTTTATTTTCTTGCCTTAGATTCCAAAAAGGTATGGATGTTAGCTTTTTAATACCACTGGAATCACTTCATTTCAACCTCTAGAGCTCACGCTCTGCACAAAACATCGATTGAAGGTCAAATCTGCCAATTATCTTCAATTTACTCCTTTTTGCATCTTTCATCCAAAAATGCCTTCAAAACATAAAACAAAGAATAACAAGGCATTTTATATATAAAACATAGGCAAAACACTAGTTAAATGTGGGTGAAACTATCGAATAACATGGTTGCATAAAATACCCCCACACTTAGCTCTTGCTCGTCCTCGAGAAAGGATAGGTAAAATCAAATTGAAGTTAAATTAAATTAAATCACTATGACTAATCTTCTAATCTCCCATCAATATAAATAAGAACACAATTAAGAAGGATAAAGAGTATAAATTTTCATGAATTTATTTACATGCAAACTTCAAAACTCAATTAATCATCGGGATTTAAATGAAATCTATGTCATGCCAAAGTGATAGGTCCTCTCATTGATATACACTCCAACACTCACGTGTTTAAGGCTTATGTGTTTAAATCTCTCAAATTCAATCAATGAATATGTTCTACCATAAGCTTGCTCTTCAATCTCATCTCCATTACTAACATATTACAAAAAAAGCATGAATCAAAAGGTCTTATTTTCTTGTTGTAATGGGGTTAAGGTTAAGGTGAGGTAAAAGAGAGTAAAAGAAAAGGTTCAAACCAAAGAAAGTAGAGCATTCTGAAAAATAATATTTCAAACAAAATATTCCATCCAAGCACATAAATTTTTCATCTTTAATCACCAATGCTTAACTTCTTTTGATTTCAAGCTTTTTCAACGTAAAATCTTAAGAACATAAAGGAACACTTTTTTTTTCTATTTGTTTTCTATTTTTTTTACCTTTGGCAACTTTGCCCATCTTTTCATCAAGCATCACTTCTTCTTCTTTCTTTTCACATAATTTCCAACCATAATTCCATGAAATATCACTAGTATATGCTCTACCAATCCTTGGCCAAGGGAAAGGAAAACATATATAAAGTTAAGGCTTATACATGGATAAAGCAAAGAAAAGATAAACAAGCTCAAAAGGGGTTTACTAAGGATAATTTGCTTTAGGTTGGCTTTTTGGCTCAAGTGGTTAAAATTTCTAATGCCTTTATCATCTTCATGTATATATGTAATGTGAATGTAATCTCAACAAGATATGAAGCAAGTTCTAGAGATACATATCATTGAAAAAATTAATTACCCTAACTTCAAACACAATACACAAGATAGTATAGAGCAAGTAAGGGGTCGATCCCACGAGGAAGATTCAAGTCAGATTTTTATGCTAGATGATATGCAATTTGGGGGGTTTGGACGTTATCTAGGCTAAAGCAAAAGAAAACAGAAAACTATCAAACAAAATTTAATAAAATCAGAAAATTATCAAGAGAACAAATCTTGGTCACAAGCACACATCACCCTACTGAAATCAGAACTGATCATGGAAACGAAACATCAATTTATATTCTGAATATTTATCTCTTCATAACATTGGTTAGTTAACGGATCCGCCGTATAACTAACCCTAACCATCAAACAACCACAGTGTCCGCACTAGTAATTTAATTCAATGGCAGCCTTAAGAACTAGATAAGTTCATTAATCAATCAAACATAACTGTCTGCAGTCTATGTTTGATTGATTGAATGTTTTCCCTGAGATTAATAACGTAGATCTGCCACAATTATTAAACTCAGTTGCTTCACAAGTTCATATACCACAACTCCGGTTTTGATATCAAACTTAGCAATAGATTGTCTACAATAATAACTTAGACTCCGGTCTAGCAATTAAAATAAACAATCATAGGAAAAATAAGCATAGGAGAACAAACATATTCATCATATAAACTGAAAAAGAAAAGGTAAAATAAATCTCACAGTTCTTGAAATCCGAAGGTTTCCGTGTCCTTGCAACCAAGAAAAAGTGTTTAGCCTTGCATGTTTGTTGAACAACTAATCAAAAAGAAGGAAGAATGCATAATTTAGCGTTTCTTAGAGGAAGGGGGCGTTTTTCTCTTCTTGGCTGGCTGCCTCCTTCTGCTCTCAACAATCATAGGAAAAATAAGCATAGGAGAATAAACATATTCATCATATAAACTGAAAATAAAAGGTAAAATAAATCTCATAGTTCTTGAAATCCGAAGGTTTCCATGTCCTTGCAACCAAGAAAAAATGTTTAGCCTTGCATGTTTGTTGAACAACTAATCAAAAAGAAGGAAGAATGCATAATTTAGCGTTTCTTAGTGGAGGGGGGTGTTTTTCTCTTCTTGGCTGGCTGCCCCCCCTCTTCTTCTCTCATTCTGTTTATATCCTAGGAAACTCTAGTCTCTATTTTACAAAATAGTCCTCCCTTAAGTAGACTGTTTACATTTAAGTACTTCAATAACTATTTTCCTAAAAAAGGAGAAATAGCCTTGCATGAAATCTTCAAGCTTTTACTTAGAGGAGCTAAATTGCTGAAATAAAAACTTGGATATCGGTTTAGATCCTTCAGAACGTAATTTGGACTCGTTTCTTTACGAAATCTGTTTGCTGGCAGAATTCAGTTGTCATCTTTGAAAATCATATCTCCCTCATATGACATCGTTGTTTGCTGAGAGTTGGAGCGTTTATAGACTTTTGAGTCAGGAATCCAAAAAAATTGAGTTTGCATCAATTGGAATTCTATAGCTCCAGATATTCAAGTTGAAATGGACGAAGGTCAACACTGGCAGATTGCGAGATTTGATTTTGAAATCTGCAATTTCCATGCTCTTCTTCATTTTATTTTCTTGCCTTAGATTTCCAGAAAGGTATGGATGTTAGATTTTTAATGCCACTGGAATCACTTCATTTCAACCTCTAGAGCTCACGCTCTGCACAAAACATCGACTGAAGGTCAAACCTGTCAATTATCTCCAATTTACTCATTTTTGCATCTTTCATTCAAAAGTGCCTTCAAAACATAAAACAAAGAATATCAAGGCATTTTATATATAAAACATAGGCAAAACACTAGTTAAATATGGGTGAAACTATCGATTAATATGGTTGCATCAACACAGTAGTATAAAATTCGCATAATGTCCATCACATACTAGCATTACAAGAATTTAAACAATTTAAAGAAGCAAGGGGGCAACCCTTACCTTGAACTCCTGTTGTACTTGCACTTGAGAAGTCGGGTCCCACTCTGTATGCTTCTCCTACATTCCAGTAGAACATCCTGAATCAGCACTCAAACCCCTTTTCTGATTCATTTATCACATCTATTATTTCACATGCCCAATTAGTTTCGAAAACAAGTTCATGGATAAACTCTTTTTATTTATCACTTCATTTCATTAAATTAGCATTCATTTACACTAACATTTAATGTTCAAACAACTCTATTTTTCATTAATAATTTTCAGTGTCTTATGACTCAGTTTTGCGTCAACATCATTAGGTGTCCTATGACTCATAACTGGAGTCTCATAACTCCAAATAAAGCAAAATTTGTGTCAACAGAAAGGTAACACATTTATCTACAATCTTATAAAGGATCATGCATCATAATCCATCATTATAGATAAATGTTTTCTTGATTAATCAACTTATCTAGTTCTTAAGGCTGCCATTGAATTAAATTACTAGTGCGGACACTGTAGTTTGATGGTTAGGGTTAGTTATACGGCGGATCCGTTAACTAACCAATGTTAAGAAGAGATAAATATTCAGAATATAAATTGATGTTTCATTTCCATGATCAGTTCTGATTTCAGTAGGGTGATGTGTGCTTGTGACCAAGATTTGTTCTCTTGATAATTTTTTGATTTTATTAAATTTTGTTTGATAGTTTTCTTTTGCTTTAGCCTAGATAACGTCCAAACCCCCCCCCCAAATTGCATAACATCTAGCATAAAAATCTGACTTGAATCTTCCTCGTGGGATCGACCCCTTGCTTGCTCTATACTATCTTGTGTGTTGTGTTTGAAGCTAGGGTAATTAATTTGTGCGACCGCGACATCGCAAAATTTTGGTGTATCATGAGAAATATTACTATGTGAACATGGCCTACGAGCAATATAAATATTGTTGTGTAAAACTTACCAACAAGTAGGAGAAATATTATTATTGTGTGAATGTTGCCAATGAGTAAGAAATGTTATTACAATGTGAATGTTGCCTACGGTTAGGGAAACAAATACTAATTATATGTGAATGTTACTTACAAGCAGGAGAGATAATATTATTAATGAATATGTCCACCCGGTGAATATGACTAAAGAAAGGAAAGATACGATGAAACGGACATGGATTTGAAATCTGAATTTTGGTTGTAGACTCCGGATTTGGAGTTTGGATATGGGTCTATATTATGTAAAAAGGAAAGAAGAAGAAAAAAAAAAACAGAAGAAGAAGAAAGAAAACGATCGCCTATGGACTTGATTAGCCGACCTCGAATAGGGGCGGCTAATGATGTTAGAAAATATTGTTAACATCGGCATGATCTTGATGGAAATATAATGATATTAAACTTGATTAACTATTCGTATAGTTAATGACAATGACGAATAATATTTGTATCGACAAGCTCATAATAACTTGATTAACTTCCTAAGGAGGAAGTTAATGGTGTTAAGAGAACTTGGCATCGGCATTTTCGGAAACATCTCCAAGTGTGATGGAGAGTAATTGATTGACTATTTCGGGTTGGAAATAGCTCAATGGCATCAATTGATTAAGTTGGTGCCGACATTGCTAAGGAATTGATTAGTCTATCCGGGTAAGGGTGACTAATGACACTAATAAGAGTTATTAGTGTCGACAGCGTCTGCCTCAGAATTTGGGGCGAATAAGAAAAAGGGTAAATCAGACAAAAATTGATGTGTGATAATCGAAAAGAAAACCATAAGTAGGTTGTGGAAGGATAAGCGTTAGATGTAGTAAAGGATCTTTTTTTGCGGATCAACTATGATTATGCCCTATCAAGTGGGTACATATATGAGTAGTTACATGTGGTAGTGACCCTCCATTATCTGGTTGTATTTTATTTATTTAATATAATTATTCTTTTATTTTGATGTTGCAGGTCTTTCTCATTCCTGTCAGGAGTAGTGTCCTAGGTGTAGTTCTTTTGTATGAATTAGGGAATTAGCATTTCCAATTCCTTTGTATGACTTAGGGTTAGCATCCCTACTTCTTCTATGTGAACCTGGGATGAAATGGATGTTGCAGTATTTTTTTTAGATAATTATATGACAGGAACGATGTTAGTATTCCTTTATCTTAATCTTAGAGACCTTCAGGATTTTATGCTCGTAATATTAATGTTATTAATCAAGTTTGTGTTGTAAATTATATGTTTGAAATGAATCCCTGGATTTGCAATATATTATGATTAATATAATTGTGGTCGCGATGCGATATGGATATGCGTTGATGATAAAATGAACATGAGATATGCACAAGATGAGTTGTCGATAACTTGGAACCTCCCGGTATAGGGGAGACCCTGCCAAAATTTCGGTAGAAATTTTGTTATAGTGTAAAATAAATCAAAAAAAAATTACTCATATTTTTTTTTACGTACCAAATTGTAAGAAATTAATTATAAATGCTTACGAAATCATCGGGCGTTACACCGACCCAGAAAACAATGGAGAGACTCTTCATTGTTCACATGCAACGTGAACAGTGGATAGTGAATTATAATTCACTCTCCACTATTCACTTGCAGGAATAGTGGAGGAAGAAGAAGAAGAATGTTGACCTAGCAGTGAGGGTCGCATCATTGCTGACATTGACGACGGCTCACGGTGGCACTGTGCGGTGACAAGCGGTGGTTGCTGCCTTTTTTCTTCTTCCCTGTGCAGAAGCACAAGTCTCTGTTTTTTCTTCTCTTTTTCTCTTTTTGTTTGTTCTTCCTCCCCTCTGGTTTTTTTTCTTCCCTACTGTTCTCTCATTCTCTTTTGTCGTTCGTCTCCTTTTTCTCTCTTCTTTTTGTTTCGTTCTTTTCCTTCCCTCTCCTTCTTTCTGTTTTTTCTCAGTTATCTCGTCCCCTATTCTTCGTCTATTTTTTCTCTATTTTTCACCTCTCAAATCCCCCTCAAAATTTCTCCTCCTTAGCTCCTCTCTCCCTAGTGGTAGGCTATAGGTGTGGGTCTTGTCAGTTTTTTGGTTTTTGGAGAGGGAGAGAGACAAATGCAGGGGAACAAACTTCTTCTTCCCCTACCTCTATACGTCTAGGGGAAGAAGATGGCAAACAGTGTCATCAAAACAGCAATGTTTGCTCCCTTTTTTCCAGTGAATAGTGCATGAAACGACGTCATTTTGCACTCATTTCATTTAAAAGCAAATGGCGCAACAAACGTGTCAAATTCCAAATTAGTCCTTAATTTTTTATTTGTTCAATCAAGTCCTCAATTACAATTTTGATTTTAAGAATCAATTCAATTGCATCCCTAAAAATTTTAATCGTCAGCCATGAAGTTGTGCCTTTTTCACTTTAGTCCTTTGTTTTGAATTTGTGTATTTTTACCATCAATTGATCAACAAACTTTTAATTTTTTTAATTTGGCCCCGATTCGGTCAATTTCAATCCCTCTCTATTTACGCTTCTTTTCCAGTTTGGTCATTGGTTTTGAATTTTTTTAATCAAGTCCCTAATTGCCCATGAAACTTCAATATTTATGCAATTAAGCCCCTGATTTGACCAAATCAACTCTTAAAAATTATAATTTGACCCCTGAATTTTAATTTCTTCAAATTAAAGCCCAAATTGACTTAAAATAAATTTTTCTTGCAATCAAACCCTCTATAAATTCAATTAAACCTTCAATAAAATTTAATCAAATCCATAAACATCTGATTTTGGACTCTTCTTCCTCAGATTTGAATTTTTTTAACAATAAAGTTTTTGTCAGTAAAAAATATATTATCAAATTTCAATCTTAATATTTCTAAACTTTTTCAATCAATCATTGCTATTTTTTGTTTTTTTTCCGAAAATTGTTTTTTTACATGTATCTAAAAATGAGTAACAACACACATTATTGATTGTAGTTCATTAGCCTGTGACCTGTATATTCCTCAAATCCTGAAAGTTATCTCAACTCTCAAGACTCAGGAGATTAAATTCTGAAAAGACTATAGGTGTTCAATGAACCCGATCTCTCTATGCCGCGCGAGAGAGCTTTGGTGGTAGGGGCCATGACACAGAAGTAGCAGCTCTCTTTTGACCGACTGTTTTGTTACTAAAACCAAATCCAAATCGAAGACCAAGATCCACAAACAGAATCTTTGATCTGCAGCTAGGGGGTTTTTTCTCTGCTCTGGAGACCCTATTCTTTCACCTGTCAATTTTTAGGCTGTGGCTATAGCTACTACATTAATGGCTAAAAAAAACAGTTGAAATCGAGATTGCAAATGTTACAATAAAAACAAACCAGAAAAGCTTGAAAAAAAAAAATAAAGGTTCTCGGCTTTTTGATGTAGGCCATACGAACGCACATTCAACTTTTCGTTACCAAACCCTTTTTTTTTTTTTTTTAGTTTAACATGGATATCCAGGCCAGCTTGCATGTACCTCGACTAATCTCATAAGCCCTGAAATTAACAACCATGTAAACCTCTAGAAGCCATCATATAAGCAACCACAGGGATCGAACTTGAGATCACAAAAAAAGCAAATCTCTTGATCTCAAGTTCTCACCACTTGATCATCACCTATATGGTTACCAAACCCTTAATTAGTAAGTAAATAGCGTGAGTTGATCACCTTAGCAAGCAAAAGACTGGATTCCAATTCCCCCAAGCTCCAAAAATGAATTACCTCTTAGATAAGTGGACACTAAATCTTCTTAATGTCAAGCAGACTGATTCGGTCGTGTTCTTCTCTGTCGCTACACTTCAAACGGGAAAGAAATGAAGCCTTGACGAAACGCCATGTCTAACCTGTAAACAAGTACACGTATGTGTTCTTGTGCTAACCAAATTTGCAAGTTTTGACCATTAGTACCGGGAACTAGTTTGACTCCAAAAATCACTCCCATGAACCTTTATTTGGCGCAAAAATTGTTAAGCTCTCCAGCTTCATGAAAAATAAGTAGGTTTCTGATAGCATTTGCGCTAATCATATACATGAATCACCAGTTGTGTAATAACAGTGAAGTGACAAAATGTCAATCATGTGCTTCATTGAAAAATCAGGGCGGTTATAACATTTACATCCTTCTAAATGATGATAGCAGGTATGGATAGGTAGAAAAGGATGAAATGAGGGGAACAGAAAATCTTAAGAGAGGGTACTTTCCCCTTTGTTGGAATGGGAAGCAAGCACATCACAAAAAGCATCTAGGAGGTGTTGTTCATCACATATGGTTATCTTCCCAGCAAAATCCATTTTATTCAGGGTATGGCACGTCAATCCATCCACTTCCCGAGTTATCAAAGTTCTAGTGGACGTGGTCTCAGGTTCGAGCCCTGTGGTTGCTCATATGATAGCCACTGGAGGCTTACATGGTCGTTAACTTCAGGGCCCGTGGGATTAGTCGAGGTGCGCGCAAGCTGGCCCGGACACTCACGTTAAACTAAAAAAAAAGAAGTTCTAGTGCACTAACAAAAACCAGGACAAACCCTTCTAGGTCTAGGACGGCAACACATGCCCTAAAAATTCAAATTTTTTTATTAAAAATTAATATTTTTTTATATTTTAAATCGTTTTGATTCACTGATTTCAAAAATAATTTTTTAAAAATAAAAAAATATTATTTTAATATATTTCGACACAAAAAACACTTTAAAAAAAAATCACAACCACACTTTCAAACAGACTCTAACTTTCACAAATAAACCATCCGTAATTAAACATAACTATATCTACATCATAAATAGTAGAGGTGTTCAAAATAACCGAGAAAACTGATAAAACCGAAAAAAAAATTAACTGAAAAACTGAAACGAAATGAAAAACCGATTTTCAAAACCATAAATTTTAACATGTCCGGTTCGGTTTCAGTTTTGAACTAGAAACCGGGCCAAACCAAACCGGACCTACTAAACAATTAACAAAAATTTATGGTATAAAAAGTTAACTTGTAACCTAACCAGCTAACCCTAACAATTAACATGACCTTCCTACCTCTCATAAAAAACTGCCTCCTTGTCCAGATAAATTCCCAATCTTTCTTTTCCAGTTTCCTTTCAATTTTCAACTGCACTGCTATCTGCGTTTAACAAGCAAAGCCCTAGCCGCCTCTGCTGGGTTCAACTTAAACATCCTATAAAAGAACCTGCTCCAAAACTCTCATCATCAACTTTATTAGGCACAACCTCGCCATAAATCTCCCTGATCACCCCATTTTCACTAATAAACCTCTCAATCTCCTCCTTTTTCATCAATCACAAAACCCCTTGATTTCCATTTCTCATAATCCTCCTTATCCTCAGGTTCACTACAATAAGTATCGAAATCACATTGCAATGCACGCACTTGAGCATTAAAACGACTGTACTGTTTACCCAAACTACTTCTATTGATATTAGTATTAGATAAGAGTAAATCACGATCATGATCATGATCATGATCAGAGGCTAAAATGGAGTCTCTACCTTGAGAAATGATCTAGGCCGTTGATTTCCACATGGATTAGGTTTCCCGGTTTTTTGTCAAAAAAACCGGATTTAACCGAACTAGACCGGTTCGGTTTGAACCAGTTTTCGGTCCGGTTCGGTTGGTTTTTATTTTAAACCGAACCGAACCGTGAACACCCCTAATAAATAGTAACACTAACTACAGAGACCGCGAGTGAGATCAGAGAAATTTGACGGTGTCAGGCTATGGCAGTAGAATCCAATAAAAATAACTTTCACAACCAACACGTTCCAATCCCTTTCTAGTATCATGGATACAGATAATTAATGCATTACCTCAACCAAGTTAGCTCCTAATAAATTTCAAGTCATTGAAACTAAAAAGGAAACAGAACAGGCAAGTCTAAGTCAATGCTTGAAAGCTTCAAAAAATAAAAATCAAGCACAAATTGTTTCAACAGAGATGGGTTTCGATTACATTAATACCCAATTCCTGACATGGACAGACTAGAGATCCAAAAATTCAGAGGGATTCCATCTGAGCAATTTCTACGAGGAAATAGCTAATAACTTCATACAGCACTAACTGTTAAGTGTCCTATTCTTAATTTTAATTCGAAATTTGGGAACAGAAGAAGTACCTTCTGATGGCTCAGGCTTCGTTTCAATGTTCGTGGCCACTGCTTTGGATTCACTGGGTTGATTTGGTTTCAATGGCACTGTTGCCAACTTAATAGTAGGCTTCTCATTCTTACCTAGCAGCTCCACTGATGTAGCCTTTGCCCCACCACTCAGCAACTTTGTCATCTCTTTTCTTTCCTTTTCTTCTCTTTCTTCAAGAGTTTCCTCTCCAAATATTCAGGATCATCACGGTGCCCCTTGTGATCTTCCCGCTTCCGCTTCTTTTCCTTATCCTTCTTCTCCTTTTCTTTCCCTCGAGAAGAAGATGCCATGATACCCAATGAACCACCATCAGGATTAACTCTTTCAACTGAGAGGGTTTGTAGACTAGCAAACCTTTGTGCATCAGTGTCTACAAGGTTATCTTGCATGACTCTAGGTGATGATGGATCATCAGGCTGAGGGTGCATAGAAACTTTACTTGATTCAGCAGTGCACTGGAGTTCCTTTCCAAAATTGTCACCATCACTTGCTAATTTTGCACTGCAATGCTAGCACTATCCGAGAACCATGGTCAAGACACGAGTTGACTTCCTCGAGATTTTGGTAGCTAATACTCACAGCTTCAGTTGAAATCCTCTGGGGTGCATCCACAGAAACAGAGCTGCTGGCCCCACGATCAGTTTCACGGTGCCCACCTTGGGATCTCTCAACATTTTGAATATCAGTCTCCTCAGCTCTACTGGAAGCAGCAGAATGTTTGACTCTGATCTTAACAACTGGCCGTCTGCGCTCATGGCTGTTGGAGATGTTATCTTCTTCCTTTGAAGCTACTGGGATGTCTGTTTCCTTTGAAGCTTCAGGCACAGCTACTTCTTCTGAAGCTTCTTGAATGGCCAGATCCATCTTCTGTCCATGATTGTTGGAAATCGTATCTGGATCATTGAGAACTTCTGGAATGGCCATATCCATCTTATGTTGATCTTTGTTGGAAATTATATCCACTTTCTTTATAGCCTCTGGAAAGGCAAAATTATCTTGTGCAAGTTTTGGAATCTCCATAGGAGGTTCCAGGGGCTTTGTTTCTGTCACAAGACCTGCAAAAATATTCCTTGGATCACTGCAAGTTTCTGAGTCGCCAATACATAATGTTCTATCCCTGGGAATTCCATAAAGTGTCGGGGCCCTGAAAAGGAACAATTAACATTAATATATCAAAATTTTATTTCCGATGTAAATGCTCCCAACACGTGCGCACACATGAATTCTAACAATCAAAATAAGAAAAGCTCCACTAAAAAATTTCCCTTGACCAAAATGGAATCTTGAGAACATAATGAGGATTTTGAGCTATCATGAACGACAACTACAACCTGGTTGAAAAACTTTGTCCGTGTTTAGTATTGTGGTGAATGATGCTTTTCAAAAGTGTTTTTTGCTTGCAAATGCATCAAAATGATTTTTTTTCAGAATTATTTTTCATTTATGATATCAACACATCAAAACCATCGAAAAACATTAAAAAAAAATTAATTTGATGTTTTTTCAAGTTAAATGCACTTTTGAAACACGACTAAACACGGTTCTAAACGCAAAAACAAACAGTGTGCATCCCCTAGTCATTTACCCAATGATTTTAGACTTCATGGTGTTAATTAAAATGTGGAGTAACCAGCACACTATAATTATCACATAAACAAGTCATTGAGAGAGTTAAATTTATTTTGTGGTTCACTATTCATGGGTTCGGAGTGGATATACCCTCACTTTACTGACTTTGAGATTAAGAATACAAGGGAAGCAATAGGGTGCCTAGCTGACCCTGATGATTTGGTTGGGTTTGGATCCTGGCCGGCAACAATGATGAATCTTTACAAGCCTACTAAAATGAAGTTAGGCTGGGCTGGACAACCCAACCTGTATTGACTTCTATGACTGACAAACCATAACTTGGAAAGGAAGAAATCAGTATTCACCTTCCTGCAAGGATTTGTAAAATGCAGAACAAGTGATGCCGAAGAATGGTATTGTTGAATCCAATATGACCTTCAAGTAGACGAATCAAAGCCAATAGAGTTGTACACTTGATAGCATCTTCAGAATCAGATTCATCTTGTATCTGACATAACCGCATGGCATGTGCACCAAGTTTTGCCTGCCCTGCAACCAAGTAAAGAAGACCCCTTATAAAACGCAAAAAATAAAGCACAAGGACACCATGGAGATAAATAAAACATGCAAAAGAACCAAAAAAAACTTTTCTTTTCTTTTTTTTCCATAAAAAATAATGCAGAACCTCTTAATGACGGTTCTTCCTCCAAATATGTGATAAACAATGACAATGCTGCATCCATGCCTTTGCAGTGGAATTCCAGATCAAGGAGTGCTCTACTGGCTTCAATTCGAATTTGCCATATTGTCTTGAAATCCCGAAAAGGTTTAATAAGTTCAAAGACATGATCCTGCAACAAGTAATGAATGGTATGTATGAATGAAGAAATGTTTAGAAAGCAATCCATGATTCGATTGAATGAGTAGAAAACTTACATGATGAATGGATCCTGAGAGTTTTAATGCAATTTGTGTCAATGTTCGAATACAGCTGATTGTCAAGATCCCATTATAACTCAGCATCAGCCTAGCAAATAACACATTAAGAAATATTCAATCACTAACAAGTATTTTCCAATAACTAACTATCAGAAAAGACATAAATATATCCCACAAATTAGAAGCCAATGCACCTGTCAAATTGCAAAAGACAGTCAATTCGCTTGAGAAGGGAGGACAGAAAGAGAACAGTCTGCCAGGGGTTAAAGAAGCAACAAGAGTTAAAGCCCTCAGAATTGTATATGAAGGCAGAATGCAGAACTTCACAACATGGTATCAAATATCTCTCTACCCAGACATCAAACACAACTTCGATGCCAGATCAACTTATGTATTGAACTTCCAAACCTAGGAAAACCCAACTGTTAACTTTTAAGCCCGGTAGAAAGACAAAGAAATGCAAATTTGTTGTCATCTGACATAAAGCATCAAATGGAAGCGTAAATGGTAGTCTCAGTCATTCATTATTAATGCATTTGAAATGGACATGCAGCATAGATTTTTTGGCTATGGTGATACATCTTCGTTGTTTGTCATGTGGTAGCAGAATCTATGTTGACATTTTATGTGAAATCAGGGAGAATTGTCACGTTTTATGGCAATACAGTCTGCAAATTTTTGGCATATTTGGTTGGAGAGAAATGCAAGAGTTTTTGCGAATCAATTACTCCTAGAAATTTGATATGTGAGGACACACTTTTGGGTGGTGCTTTAGGGGAGTATCCTTGGCTGATACTCAGCAGGCATGGAGTGCCCTATATGCTTTCTGTTTTGTAGCTTTCTTTCCATGGTGGATAACTTATTCTCCATTTTGACTTGGAATTCTTACAAATTTTCATTAATAAATAATTTATTTTTCTGCAAAAGTGGAGGCATGGAGAAATATAACATAGCTGCTTCTCAGAAGCTCCCACAAGTCCATGACCAAGAATTCCAATCTCATCCTTCCATAACTTCTCTTTTCCTAAGAACTTAATACATTTGTGACTAAAATATAGTGAGAGCCCAAAGAGAGACAGTGTTGTGTCGAACACGCTCAAACGAACAAACAGAACACGCCGAGGGATTAAAATAACAGGTACTTAAAAATTTATACAAGGCTGAAAAATAACACCAGAAATTATGTATTGTCAAGAGTCAACAAATTATAGCATGTGAGAAAATGATGTTGAAAAACCTGTTGCCCAAATTCAAGTTCACCAACTGACTGGACCAGTGCAGCTAACCAAACACATCAGAGTAAGGATTTCCAGTGTTTATCGTTATACTGCCAGACACAACAGAACCAAATCAAATCTGGTTGAACCACTGAGCATATCCAACAAGTAAAGAGAAGAAACAAGAGAAGAACTAAATAACAGGGCACTCAAGCCCCAAAAAGAGCAACTACTATGCATGGATTATACATGGGCTTCCGAAGAAAATGGCGTGCAATATGCTGATATCTAGAGAATTTTGGTGGCAAGATGCAATCAATGCAAACAAGAACATGACATTGGATAGGGCATTTTGCATGCCTGAACTTTAAATACTGATGAAGGAAGAGAAGGCTCTAAGTTCAGGCAATCATTGACTGCATACTGACCAAAGAATGGGCTATAAGAACCCCCAGGATTAGCTAGTGGCATTGTTGCACTCCACATTTCCCTCCCCATACAATCCTTGCTATAGTATGACTCAAATATAAGAATGCCAAGGTTAGTTTTGGCTAGAGAAGATTACTGTTCAGTGTTATGTTATTTCCATTGACAATTCAAATTGTGATCTGGTCAGACTATCCATTCCTTGGCTTAAATGAAAGAACCTCCAGTGGAGACAAGCAAGGATACCAACCCACCACAATTTTATTGGTAAACAATACAAAACACACACATAGCCTGTTAACCTCCTGCCCAAGTTTTCACTTGCGATCTATATAGCAAGAATCTGCTCGTCAATTTTATTGATACACCACTACAAAAGTCAATTGGTAAACATGCTAGCAAATAACAAAAATAACCCCCCCCCCCCCCCCCAGCTACCATGCACCATCATCCAAATATTTTTTAACAGTTTCTCGCATTGCAAATGATAGAGGGTGAAAAAAAAAGCAAACAGGATTCAAATTGATGCTAAGGAAGACCCTACCTTCAGAAGTTGCAAAATAAATTCAACAGCTTCTCTTGGGCTTTTCTTATCTGCAGCCCTGACCTTAGCAACAGCATGAGGAATTGCCTGAATACAACAAAAACAAATGGATGCTATAAGTCTTCACACGGTGAGGAAAAGTCTAAAAGAAAGTAACCTTACTTTATTTCTGGGGAAAAAGGAAATACTATGAAAGAAAAATTTGAATTGAAATTTGTTTCTTTTATAAAACAAATATTAGATCTAAAAAGAAGCCATTATCAAGAAAAATAAATGAACTCATTAATCAATCATCAGAAATTAACAATAAAAAACACAGAAATTAAGTTTGGAGAATAACAAGTCATTTTTCAACAACCGAGCATTAAAATAATAATGCACCACATAGAAGTTAAGTTTTGGAGAATAATAAAAAGAACATGTCAATCAATCATCATTTTTTTTAAAAAAAAAAAAAAACACAAGTTAATTTTGGAAAATAATAAGGCATTCTCAACAACAGAACATTAAAATAATAATGCACCTCAACCTCTCTCAAATAACATGTTACGCAGCATATATCGAAGAAAAACTATGGTTCTCAAGCCCTAAGGTTACAGACCTAACTATAGAGAAATCTAATAAAACTTCTCGGATATTTTTATTAAATCTGAATAATAGTCTTAATCTATATAAAATAAACTAGACATTCCTATTTATATTAGTCTTATAATCCTTTCTGTGAAAGAATTCCTAATTAAGACTTTAACTAATTAATAAAATTCATCTACCATTAGGATATCTAAATAATAAAATACTAATTAAATTAAAAGTTTTAACTAAGTAGAAAATAAATAATTAAAATCCAAAATTAACTAGGAAAATAATTAAAACAAGGTTTCATATAAGATGCTTCCGGGTTTCTTTGCGAGTTTCCTTTTTAA
>CM017478.2:4694758-4702258 GCA_007827005.2 Populus simonii
ATGCTAGTTTGCTGATTGGGTATTCTTTGCTTTTTGTTTGGCTTAGTGGCGCATGTTCCCCTAGGCTTTTTGATTTCAAATTTGGCCTGCATGGGGCTGTCCATGCTTTGGTATATGGGATCATGTCCCCATTCTTGGGCTGGCTTGTGCAGGGAGCATGTTCCCCTGCACTCGCCTTTGGTGTTTCCTATGGCTTACCTAAGGGAATCTGTTCCCTTTTGTTGGTGCATGTAATGTTCTGCTGGTTTCCAGCCTGTACTGCAAGCTTGCCTTGCTCTTTTGATCTATAATATTCTTACATTTGATCAAAAAAAAAAAAAAAGAAGATATCAATGAGCTCTCAGTAGTGAGCTCTTAGTAGAGCTCTCAGCGAGAGAGAATTTAGAGAGAGATGCTCTCCTTCCCTTGAAGTTTCTCCTCCCGATACTGCTGCTGAGCTCCGTGAGACTACTTCTTCACGCCTCCCATGGCCAGTCCAACATCGGCGCCTCTGTTCCAGCAACAAGTGAGCGTGCGATGGATCTTGTCCGAACCCTAATGGGTTCCTGGCTAGACGCTTCCGATGATGGGGATTTTGCTGGTTCATCTGTGCCTCCTCCCTCCGCCGTGCTCGATGACCCACCACGTTTGCTGGGGTTGATCTGCTGCCTTGGAGAGGGTCAATTTGAAGAGTGTACCCATTGTCCAGGTACTATTCAGCGTTGTGCTTTTCTTCGATTTGGAAGGGGTGGGCCAGCTCCTGCCTCTCCCATTTCATAACTTATACTCCGCTGGATCTTTAGGGAGTTCCATCTCCCTTTGTATCATCATGGGGTTCCTCCCCCATGCTTTGTCTTGTATCCAGCATTTTCGCTGGGTTTTTGTTTTGTCTCCCTCTGCGACACCGTTTGCTGTTGGCGCTTTCTGGCCTGTGGTTTTGTTGTCAATGATGCTTGTTTACTGAGACTAGGGCACGCTTAATTGGTTACAATCTTTCAGTGGTGTGAACCTTGTATTGGGATGATGGGTCTGGTTCCCTCATCTCCTGTTCCTGCTGTTTGTAGTTGGTGGCCTTTGCTTTGCTTGCTGTCTCTGTGTATACTACATATTGATAGCCAGCTGGTTAGCTAAGTTCATAGCATACGTTGTTTCTGCTTGTTTCATTTGGGACTGCTAGCTCTGCCTTGCTCCGCTGCTTGTCCCCTGTCCTGTTTAGTCGTGTGCCTTGAGCGGTCTATTATTTGCTGCTGGGGTTCTCTTGGCTCCTATGGTTGGCTGCTGGCCATGACCTTGAACCCCCTAGTGGTGTTGTTGCTGCTATATGCAGGTTTGGTGCTTCTTGTAGCTGCCAATATGTCTGCTATTGCTGATAGTTTGCAGCCTGATGTTGAGATTTGCTGGCCTCTGTTCGTGTTGCCCTCTTGGGGCTGGTAATGATTCCTAGGCTGTGTGTCTTGGGACCACTTGTTATGCTGCCATTATACAGCTTGTTTGTTGGACTCTGTCCTTGACATGTTTTGGTTTGCAAGGGTACTGCTATAGAGCTGGTTTGCAGACCTCTGATTGCTGGTTGGGTCGCTGGACGCTACTGGCACGATGCAAAGGTTTCCTTTGCTTTCTGTTGGGGCAGTATCTGGATCTGGGTGAGGTTCTCTCCCCTTGTCCACACAATATGCCTCTTGTTCCCTTTTGGTTCTACTGTTGGTCTGCTTTGGCTGGCCTCTCTTGTTCGCTGCTATGGATTCCAGCAATTTGGGTGAGGCTCTCTCCCCTCATGCTTGGGCTACTGCTGTAGTGTTCTCTGTTTGCTGCTCTACTATCCCAGTGGAGAATGCTGGATGGAGTCTATCCTAGTAGCACTCTGTTCTGGTGCAGGGTTTGGTCTGCTGGTGATGATCTGTGGATGGTTTCCTATGTCTGCTACGGGGAACTGCCTGCTATGGGGCATTTGTCTGGGGTGTACTTGGGTGAGGATCTCTCCCCTTGTACACATTTTCTAGCTCTTGTTTCAATTGGTTCATCTGCAGGGATAGTCTGCTGACGCCTAGCCTCACAACACCAAGCTGCTGCTAGTCTGCTGCTTTGCTGGGGTCGTGTCTGTTTGGATTGTTCCTTCCTTGCTGTTGCTTTCGTGCTTTGCTTGCTGCTGGCTCGATCCTTGTTGGTTCTGTCCGGAGTGGTTCCTTGTGGTTTGTTGCCCCTGGTGCTACTTTTGCTGCCAGTTGTTCTCCTGGGCGATGCTTTGTGTCTCCCTGGTTTGCTTGTTGTTGTGATTGTTGCCGGATGTGGCCTGTTTAGGGATGTTCGGCTGGTGTGCTGGATCGGTTCTTTCTGCTTGTTCAGTGGAGCCTATTTGTCCCCTGCATGAGGGGTGTTGGTAGTCAATGGTCTTTTGTTGGGCTGCTGCTGGAAATCTTTTGTTCGGCTTAACGGGAGGATGCTCCCCTAAGCTTTCTGAATTCTATTTTGCTCTGCATGAGGGTTGTTCATGCTTTTGCTCATATTTCTGTTTTGTCGCTGTGGGAGCCTGGTTCCCAATCTTTTTGGATGGTGGGTTGATTTTCTGGATCCGTGTATAGGGGATCTTAAATTTCTGGCTGGCTTGTGCTGGGGAGAATGTTCCCCAGCACTCGCCTCTTGTGTTTTGCTAAGGTCAAGGGAGTCTGTTCCCTTTGCTGGTGCATGTACAGTTTCTGCTGGTTTCCAGCTTGTACCGCAAGCTTATCTTGCTCTTTTTGATCTATATACTTCTTACATTCGATCAAAAAAAAGAAAAAAGAAAGAGTATCAAAGAGTGAGTAAGGTTTTCTAGAGAGAGAAGCTCCCAACTGTAAGTAAGAGAAACTGCCATCCCCGGCTGAGTGTTTTTCTTTTTTTTTTTTTTTTTTTTGATCAAATGTAAGAATATTATAGATCAAAAAGAGCAAGGCAAGCTTGCAGTACAGGCTGGAAACCAGCAGAACATTACATGCACCAACAAAAGGGAACAGATTCCCTTAGGTAAGCCATAGGAAACACCAAAGGCGAGTGCAGGGGAACATGCTCCCCTGCACAAGCCAGCCCAAGAATGGGGACATGATCCCATATACCAAAGCATGGACAGCCCCCATGCAGGCCAAATTTGAAATCAAAAAACCTAGGGGAACATGCGCCCACTAAGCCAAACAAAAAGCAAAGAATACCCAATCAGCAAACTAGCATCATGACAAGCCTGGACCACTGTCTTCAAACCAACAGCAATGAGCATCCGAAGCCCCAACAGCAGGGCATACCAGGAAGAGATAAGCAGCCTCCCACCAGCATCAAAACTCACCTGAACAAGGGAGCAGGCTCCCTGTAACCAGCCCAACCAGCAGGGCAACAACAAGCTAATCGCAACAAGGCAACAACTCCAACGCCAATATCAAGCATGGCTGTAGGAGATCAAAATGTCCATCAGGCTGCATACGGCAGCAACAAGAAAAGCAAACCAGCTGCACCGGAGCAGTAACAGGCAAGAGGACAAAGCATGTGGGGAGAGACCCTCACCCAACCCCAGCTGAGTGTTTTTCTCATCACACTGTACAGTGTCTTCTTCTCTAGTTCTCGACTTACCACGAAGCCTCTTTTCTGTCCCTAATGACTAAATCAAAGGCTAAAACATCGTCTTTTAAGACTACCCAAGGTGATTTCAGCCTTCAGGTCCCCTGCCATGGGTCAGCTTCACGACTGCCTAGGGCTTTGTCTCGTAGTCGCTCACCGATTCACCACGGTGTCACCTCACCCTCTTCTACGCCTAGAAGGAAGGCGGTTCTGGCTGATTTTGTTTCACCCTCTAGTGATGTTAGGGTTTCAGCAAAGCGCAGGACCAAACCCAAGCAGAGGAACTCCCACTCCTCCGCCTCTCCTAGCGATTGCACTGAAGGTTCGTCTAAGAACCCTCGAACTAATCTTGCTTCAAAAGAGTGTTCTGTTGGGTTTCATCGAGGCTCTCCTCATTCGGGTCCAGGCAACCCGACCCGAGGTTCCTCTCCTGTTCTCCCTTCTCAACAGTCTTCGGGTCAAGATTGCTCCTCATCTACACCTCCTAGTGGTGGCCCATCTACTGATGATCGTTCTAGGGCTCCGGCCACGCCATCATCGGCAGCGCAAAGCGGCCCTGCATCAGTTCCACCAGGTAACCCAATCCCATCTCCTCCACCACTTGTCCATTTCCCTGAGTTTGCGCAATTGGAATCCTGTCATCTAAATGAGGTTGACCTAGGAGCAGCCATGCCCATGCTGTGGTTTTGTTTAATTGGGTATGTAGCAGGGAAATTTCCTGGTTATGCATCTCTTTTACATTTCATTAGTAAACACTGGCAGCATACAGCCCGTTTCACTATGCACGATTCAGGATGGTTAATATTTGCTTTTAATTCAGAATTAGAAATGATTGAAACCTTGAGTGCTGGCCCCTACTTTGTTTTTGGCTGGCCACTGATTTTGAAAATTATGCCTGAGTTCTTTGACTTCCAAGCCAATGACATGACAAAGCTGCCAACTTGGGTGAAACTTCCCAACTTGCCTTTAAGATGCTGGACTCCTCTGTGCCTTTCGAAAATTGGCAGCATGATTGGGAAGCCAATCCACTGTGACATCCCTACAGCAACTATGTCCAGGCTCTCCTATGCTAGGATTCTGGTTGAAGTGGATTTGTTGCAGGAACTCCCAAATGCTATCCAGGTTGTGTTGCCCAACGGATCCCCTCTCTCCCAACAGGTCACCTATGAATCCCTTCCCAGGTTTTGCAAAAGGTGTCGGGTTATAGGACATTCTGCCAATACATGCAACAGAGGTCCCATGCAGAAAAAACGCCCTCATACAGCTGTTGTTCCTGAGGATGCTGATGTTGATGGGAAACAACAGTCTGATAGTGTAGACCGTCCTGCACCGCCTACTACTGCTGATGTTGTTGATCCTATGCTAGGCCACTCTGAACGTAAAAGATCAAAGATTGTTGTGTCTAGTCCCAAGCAGACTCTGGATCTTAAGTGTACTACTGAAGCAGCAGCAACTCCTGCTGTAGTGTCTCTCTCTTGTACCGAAGGCAACTGCTGCTGCTGTTGATATTACACGTCAAAGATCAAAGCTTGCTGCCTCTGGTACCAATCAATCTTCTACTGAAGCAGAAACAGCTCCTCCTGTAGTGACTGCAAGAAGGCAATATCTCACAAGAAGTAGAGTTGCTGTCACCTCTGATGGCGCCCCCATTGCGAAACACAAACTCAAAGGGCCGGCTATTGTCCTTATGTCCATGAGTAGCTCTGGTCCTTCATAGCTGCTCATTTTGTGTTTTTATTTTGCAGGGGTTTATTCCCCTAACTGCTGGTTGCAGGCTCTATGGTCTGCTGGTTAGAATTTTGGATGCTTGGAATTGGATTTTATGTTGTGTATAAGCCTTGTTATGGGGTATTTTTGCTTGTTGCTGATTGATTGGCACGTTGTTGTCCTGGTAGGGCTGGTTAAAATCCTGTTTGTTTGAGCCTTGTTGTGGGGTTCTTGTTGTTGCTGCGGTTTTCTTCAGGGGGGGAGAGCATTTGATCATGGGGTTTTGGCTGCATGCAAGATGATTGCTGTTGTTATGCCCTGTTGTGGGGTCCTTTTGTTTGCTGCTGTTACTTTGCAGATTGTTGTACAGATGTGCTTGAGGCCAGCTGGTGGGTTGTCTGATGGTATATTCTGTTTTGTTTGAGCTCTGTTGTGGGGTCTCCTGCTGTCCTGGTGTGCCCTGGTGGGGTTTTGGTTGCATGCCAATGGCTTGAAGTCAGCGGCTTGATGCTGGCTCATTGCTGGATTCACGATTTTGTATATGGCTCACTGCTGTGGGGTCTCATGCCGGCTCACAGCTGGATCTCTAACCCTTTGGAGCTGTCACTTAAATCAGCTGGTCCAGGCTGTCTTGGAGCTGGTTTGCTGTTTGGCTGCTTCTGGTTCAGCTTAGTGGGGGCATGTTCCTCTAGGTTTTTTGTTTTTGTTTTGTCTATTATTCCCTGCATGAGGGATGTTCATGCTATTTGGTTTTGGGATCTTTGTTCCCTTTAGCGTTCACGGGAGTCTGTTCCCGTTGATCTTCTATGGTTTGTTCAAGGGAGCCTGTTCCCTTTGCCTGCATTTGTACGACCTTTGTATTGCTGGTTTCCAGCTTGTACTGCAAGCTTGTCTTGCTCTTTTTGATCTATACAATTCTTACATTTGATCAAAAAAAAAAAAAGAAAGAGTATCAAGAAAGAGCTCTCAGTGCTCTCAGTAAGAAGCAGCTAGAGAGAGAATTTAGAGAGAGATGCTCTCCTTCACTTGAAGTTTCTCCTCCCGATTCTGCTGCTGAGCTACGTGAGATCTTTTCTTCACGCCTCCCATGGCCAGTCCAACATCGGCGCCTCCATTCCAGCAACTAGGGAGCGTGCGATGGATCTTGATTGAAACCCTAACGGGTTTCTGGTCTGCAGCTTCTAATGATGGGGGTTTGTTGGCTCATCTGTGGTTCCTCTCTCCAACAACTTGGACGACTCTACGGCTTGCTGGGGTCGATGTCTGCCTTGGAGATGGTCAACTTCGATGGGTATCCCCATTGTCAGGTACTGTTCAATGTTGTACTTTTCTTAGATCTGGAAGTGGTGGACCAGTTCCTGCCTCTCCCACTTCCTAATTTAGGGCTAGCTGGATCTTTAAGGGGGTTCTCCTCCCTCTGCATCATCATGGGGTTCTTCCCTCATGTATTGTTCTGTCTCTAGTCTACGTACTGGTTCACTGCTTTGTCCTTCCCTGGGTTAGCGTTAGCTATTGTTGCTTTCTATTCCATGCATTGCTGTCAATAATGCTCGTCTACTAGAGCCACGGGCATGCTTAGATGGTCTATAGTCTTTCAGCGGTGTGAACCTTGTTTGGGATGTTGGGTCTGGCTCCCTCTTTCCCCTGTTCCTGCTGATTGGAGCTGGTGGAATCTGCTTTGCTTGTTGTCTCTGTGAATACTGCTTGTTGATAGTCCTATGGTCAGCTAGTACATAGCATGCGTTGCTTTTGGTTGGTCTATTGATTTGGCTGCTCTGCTTTTGGGTTGGGTGGTCCGTGGCTGATCTCTTCACAAGCAGTTATCTGTTGAGCTTCTCCGGATTAGCTTGTTGGGATTTCTTGTTGTCCTGCTTATAAGGTTGTTGTTGCTGATATAGGCAGGTTTCAATGCTGTGCTCTTGTGCAGCTGGGTATGTTGTCCTTGACCTGCAGGCTCTCTGCAGATTGCTTGTGATGTTGGCCCTCATGGGGCTGGTTTTGATGTTCGCTCCATTCTGCTCCAGTCTGTGCTTTGCTGGTTCTAGCGGGTTGGCCTGGGCTTCCTTGATGGTAGTGGCTGGTTTGTGTGTGCAACTCAGATGTGGATACTTGTCCCTCCGCAGCTTTGCGCAATTTGTTGATGCCATGGATTCCTTCAGTTTGGGTGAGGGTCTCTCCCCAATTGCCTGGACTACTGATGTAGTGTTCTCTATCGTAGCTCTGCTAGTATGC